>CM042151.1:27923926-28131657 GCA_023376005.1 Doryteuthis pealeii | reverse complement strand
GGAAGAAGAGTCCAGGCACATCATTGAAACCAGTCATTGGCATATATAGGCCACAGACTCACATGTCAAAATAGGATAATATTCCTTTAAAGATCATAAACATCACATTTACGCGGCTCCAAAAAGGAAGCTCTCGATTATTCCGTGTTGCCCACGAAATACAGGAAAATTGTACATCAGCACAAATATTGGAATGCTGAATCTTTGTGTAAATTATAATATATGAATGTTTCAAAATGATTGCACTCGTTGCTGTAGGAAAGCAATCTTTTATAAATGCTTTTTAGAATCAAAGTAATTATTAAAAGATTCAATGATCAACAGCCGAGTTTCCAGACAAGAAAATATTTTTGAATTCTCTGAAGGTGATGGCATTGGGAATTAAAAAATAAATAGCCCAATGCAAAAGCAAAGATCTTAGAATATTTATTCCCCATATTACTTTTGAGCTAATAAACAAAGAGGAAGAAGACCCATTTACATTATTTGTGAATAAAAATTTTGCTGGACATCAGATTTAAGTAATCATATTGGATAAAAGATTGGATAGAGAAACCAAAGATACTTATCTGATACAAGTAGTTGCAAAAGATGGAGGATCACCACCCAAACAAAGTATTTTAGATGTTCATATTTCAGTAAGCGATATCAATGATAATGCACCTTTCTTTTCCCATAATATCTACAATGTCTCTGTCACACAAGATCAAGAAGAAAATAATCCTATTATTACAATATCAGCAACAGATTTAGATTTTGGTCAAAATGGCAATATTTCATATACTTTTGACTCTAAGACATCATCAATAGCTAAAAAATACTTCAGGGTAAATCAATTCACTGGGGAAATATTTTTAAAAAGCAAAATACCATCTGGACAAAAGTTAATACATAATTTATATATTGAAGCCAAAGATGGTGGAAGTCCACCGCTAAATTCATTGGCAATGGTTCAAGTAAATGTGATTAACCAACAAAATAATGCTCCAACAATAGATGTGAACTTTTTCTCAGCATCATCTACTGAGAATTCTACATCAATTTCTGAGGACATTGAAGTGGGCAGTTTTATTGCTTATGTGAAAGTAACTGACCATGATGCTGGCCAGAATGGAGAGGTTATATGTGATCTTCATCATGATAAGTTTTAAACTGAAAAGTCAAGGCTTAAAAAAAATACAAGTGATTCTGAAAGATCCATTGATAGAGAGACAGAGGAACATCATGACATCACAATCAGCTGTGAGGATATGGGATTCCCACCGAGACATAGTGAGAGTAAGTTTTCCATTAAAGTTATGGATGTCAATGATGTGAAGCCTAAATTTTCTAAGCAAGATACAAATTCCGTATCAATGAGAACCAGAGCCCACATTGATGTGGGCTCAATCAATGCATCTGACCCAGACTTGGGACCTGGAGGAGAACTGATCTTTTCTCTAGCAAGAAATAAAAAGAAAAGTCAGCTGCCTTTTCTAATCACAAAAGATGGTTTTATTTCAACAAGTGAATTATTGGACCATGAATTACAAGATGTTTATAAGTTTGAGGTTTTGGTGAAAGATAATGGAATCCCATCACTGAATAATACAGTGGATGTGATTGTTGAGGTTGAAGATGAAAATGATAACAGTCCATATTTTACATTCCCAGTGTTAATCCACAAATATAGAAGTTGTTTATTTTGCTGATGAAAGCAAAAATGTGACAGTTGTGAGGGCACATGACAGTGACAGTCAAGAGAATGCATTTCTCAGATAATGAAATAAGTGCAGGCAATGAGAAACAAGTTGTTCACCATTGACCATTACAGTGGTTTGTTATCTTTCTACTGGTGCCCTTAAAACAAGATGCTGGCTCATATGAACTGGAGTTTATTGTCAAGGATAGTGGGTATGCCAGTTTTATCCAGCAACAACTACAATCTTTTTGAGTCTGATAGTGAAAAACAAGACTTCTTTGGAAAGAGTAAATGAGTGTGCTGCAGAGAAGTGAGTCAGATGAGAAGGTTCATCTTAAATATGGTGATTATTATTACATTAGCGGCTGTGATGGTGACTATCATCCTTACGGCTTCAATCTCAATCTGTGTGCTTCGCTGTTGTATGCTGCAAGTGTAGATGGAGATGATATTTCTAATAGATATGTCAGTGAACAAAGACATTTGATGCCATCTTCTTATCGAGGGACCTCATGGCCAGATGTTTCTACTACTATGATAATGATCCAAACTTTGGCAGGAGTGCTGAGGAGATGGCAGCCAGCAGAAGGGAATCATATCCCAGGTTTATCAACCAATCACCAGCAATAAGACCCCATGCAGCAGTTGATATCAACTGTCAGGTAAGATCATAGTTTTTCTTTTCTTTATTTGGGTTGCTTATAGAATTTATTTAGGTAGAGAGATAAATGTTTAATGGGTAGAAAACGTTTTTGATAATATTTGCTTCTGAAATCTTTTTTGATAAATGTATTATAATTTTTTTAAAAATTAAAAACATCTCAAGAATTGTTCAAACAACTAAATTTCTTTGTATTACCGATCCTTTAATTTGGCTGATTTATTCTCTAGACTTCTTCAGGTATGCAATCTCTAAAGAAAAGAAAAAATCTTTATCTTATAAACAAAATAGCAACAAAAAGTGTTTTTTTTTCCCAGCAACGAAGTGATTGTCAAACACTCCATGTATAAATTAGAATCATGATGATTATGAATTATATTGTCTGCGCATCTTGAATTATTGGAATTAACTTGTTGGTATTTTTAATGAGTCATATTCTGTTAACCTTCTGTCTTTCACTTTCCTTTACGATTGTACCTTTAATGAAGGTTGCACAATAGATTCACTGAAAAAGTGATAATATTATCAGCAACATAAATAAGGAGTTCAATTGCTCAAACAAAGCTTAAAATATTTTGACTATTTTCAAACTTAGGAACAATATAGTGAAAAAAGATTATCATATAAAAATTTTCATAACAGTATGTATATTGAAACATATTTCAGTGCAACTTGTCTGCTTAAAGAACATTATATATTGTTATTGTTTCCTATAATGAGATTAATTTAAAGGTGTATGACTTTATTCATATATTCCATTATTTTCTGATTCTGAATGGTTAAATAAAGTATATACATAATCTATTTCTATGTCTAGTTTTATGATGACTGAAATAATACTTTTTGTATTTTCTATATTATTTTTCTATTTTACTTGTGTAATATGATAATTATTGGTTTTTAATTTTTGTTTTAATATAGCAGTTTCTTTTAAGCAACACTAAGAACACTGTTATGCAGTAGGTTTCATTTCATATTGATTGTCTGATAAGAATGGTTGTTATGTTTAAGTTGGAATGTTGCATATTATTTTTTGTATAATAGCTAGGTATTGGAGAGTTAGAATCTGTTGGAATGATAATAGTAATAGTCATAAGTGACTTCTGTGTAGGTAGATTAAAGTTTCAACAGGGCTTCAGTCAAGATGAGTTTATGATTACACAAGATTGTATACTCAGATCATCAGGTTACACTGGTAGAACACTGGCATGGCTAACTGTTCCATGGCTCTGGCTGTGAATGTTTACTTAAAATAGAAATATCTGCTAAGTAAATGAAATTTGTTATAGAAATGAAAGAAAAATTAGTATTACTTGAATGGTGTGCTGAAATGAAGAAGATTACAATAATAAAGAAGTTCATTATTGAATGGATGAGATATCACTTTGATAGCTGTTCAGCTCAAAGTTTTGTATGATTTGCTTTGTTGTTTTTGATTAATTAGTATTATGCACATGTAAGCAGTGAGAGGTGTATTGTGTAAAGAAGGATCCATTAGCCTCAATGGCCTAATTGAGAATCGTGACACTTGGCACTCAAGGATAAGGAAGTGCAGGAGGAAGGACTACAACACAAATTACTGACCAAACCTTCAGCTGCAGCCACTGCAACTGTACCTGGACACCCCTTTCTTGATCTTAGTTCATGAAGCCCAGCCGTGATAACCAATGACTAGTGTGACAAAGCTTCCATAATTATTACTGGTTGAACACTGCTGGTAGGATCAGATTAGTCCAAGGTATATAAAGACAGTTATGTTTTTATTCAATATTTATTATATATTGGAACTTGTTGTTTCAATCTCATTATTGGTAAAAATTTACAATTTCATATATGACTTTTTCTTTTGGTCTTCAAAGATTAAAAATGGCCACTATGGTCTCTTAAGATTTAATCAGTAATTTGAAAAATATATATATATTTGGTCAGTTGCTTTTCTGATTGGAACTTCATACAACCACTTATCACAGAGGTGGTATTGGCAATCCCTCACAGGGTGCTGCATGAATGGGTACGTACCAAAGTTGCTTTTGCTGAACACTTATTTAAAGAGATATTTTTTAATAATTAATACATAAGTCTTTTACACTTTCTAAAGTTTATAATACTATATTAAAATGCAGATGACACCAGGGCTTCAGAATGGGATAAGAACACATTGATGACACCATATTGTCCAACATGGAGATCTACAATGTCATCACATGCTGACAGTGGGCGTGGTTGGAGTGAAGGAGACACAGGACCTGCAGAAGAATGACAGGTAAAAGAGTCAAAACATTGTTATGCCTAATAAAAAAAAACTATTTTTTAATTTTATAATACTGATACTCACTCTCACAGATAATGAAGTGTTATTAACAGTTGTTGACTGTATTGTTATTTCAGATCAGCTGATTCCACAATTCTGTAAGCCACAGAGTAGACTGGTCAGTAAGATGGATAGGATCATCACATGGAAGGAAATTTTTACCTACCCAAGTGAATCAACACCAATTCAGCAAGACATCTTTCAAAGCATCAAAGTAATCCCAACAATCTGTTAAGAGAAGAATTAGAACAAAGATCCCATCATTTTATCAGACAGTATTCAAATTACTCACAATGTTAGACCACTGCCTCCTGTACCACACAAAAATACACTGAATATATACTTTATATCAACAATTATACATAAATTCAAAATTTGCTACTACTAACTTTCAATATGAACATTTAAAGGTGCCCACATGGTAAATAAGAATGAATGAAATTTAGAAAAATTTAAAACAAGTAATTTTTAGACTTTCTATCTAAAGTACTGTCAAGACAGTAGAGTTTTTATTTCAGAACTAAAGTGAATAGTGTTTAAATTTCAAACTTAAATGTATTTGTTTATTGCTTATCAAAGTTTTATATGGATACCTGAAGGTATCTTATTATAAAATTAGCATATTTTATAGGATGCATATTTCTGTACATCAACATGTTTATTTTAAATTAGGAAGGATTAGAAATAATGGAAAACATTTAATAAAAGGTATATGATTATGTATATGTAGTTAATGCTTTCAAAATTGTTGTAGTTCAGTTTCATTAGTGAAACCTTTTAAAGTAATACAATAGAAGTACTTTACAAAGATAAATGACTAACAAAACTTAAACAGTAAATGATAGTATGTGTGGGTTCAAATATTGGATATTTGTTAGTTCTTTTAATTTTATATTAGATTTTGGACATCATTTTGTAATTAAAATAATTTGGTTAATCAATAAAAGGAAATTATAAAATTAAAAAATTGAAAAAAGGAGAGATATTTTTTCTTCAAACTTGTGATGTTCATAATTGTTAAAAGCGGAAAACTTGTTATAGAATGATGGAAGGAGGAAAGAGTGAAAGAGGAAGAATAGCAAATTTCATGCATTGCATTATGGGAGAAAGGGGTCAGGCATAGATTTTAAAATATTATCTTAGAGTACAATTGAATCTGTATAAAAACATAAAATATTATAATGAAACAAAAAATTGCATTTAGTTAATTTTGCATTTCTGTAAAACCTTTCTCATTAGTGAGAGATTGTGGCCATTACACACACATCATGCTTACTAGGACTACAGGCTACATATACACTTACACAGATTCTAGAGTTAAGGATATACACTCACTCACACAGACATAAGAGACTCTTTGTTCTGTCATTGTGATTCTCAAGTCAGTACAGAAAAATGATGTAATTTACTTGGGATTTTTACCTTTTCAGAAGATTACAAAAGTAAGGTAAGTCAGAATTTTAATTTCAACTTTAAAACTTGTAAGAAAGTGCTTGATGTTGCCTTTTTCAATTAATAGAAAATGTTGAAAAGATTTCTACATGTCTGAGTGGGTACGGGGAGATAAAGTAAATATTTAAAATTGAATTCTTTAGTAGTGGAATTTACTTCCCATAGCCTTCATACATAGCACATTATATCTTTTCTATGTTGAAGAAACTATTTAAAAAGAAAAACTATGCATATTTGTAGTTGTAATATCATTTTGCCTGAAACAATTGTTTCTACTATTTACTTTTACACTGAATAACATAGCCATTATGATATTCTACGAAGTATTTTAACAGCCTGTTATATACATATGTACATTATATGTTTGTGTGAATATATATATATATATATATATATATTAGATATTTTCTATAATTTAGTAAAATATGATCTTATCTATTTAAAAATGCGACCCATTTTTATGATATCTTTTCATAAAATGCAAATTTATAAAGTGTCTCATCATGTATAGAAAAGTAATGTATTCTTCTACTTCACTATCATATATATTTATGCAAGGTATTAAAATTTTAAAAAATATTTTTTTAGTGAAAATATATTTGAATATCTCCAGGATATTCATTAAATAAAATATTTTTTCTTTTATATAAGGTATATATTTTACCAAAATTGTTGATAGTTAAATATATATTTGTTGATAGTTAAATATATATGTAAAATGTATAGCTAAGTATAAATCTCTTAGCCATAATGATCACATTTTTATAATAACCATGTTACTTTCTAATGCTTAAATATCAATATAATCACTGGAAAATTGTTCAAAAGAAAATAGATTATAAATTTCTTAAGTAGGCTAAATAACACCAAGTATTATTGATCTTACAAATTTCTGTTTAGTTTATTTCTAAACAGCTGATATTTTATAAAGTATTTAATATTAACAAATAGATAATATACCAGTTAAGTAATTTCCTGATCATTGACAGATAAAATTTACATACACATATACACATTATCAACATTATTAAAGAAAATTAAATTTTTTTTTTTATATATATATATATATATATATATATATTTTTGCAATTTGCCCTTTACCTATCAAAGACTTAGAAAAATATTGAATATCTAATATTAGTAAATTAATTTTTTAATCATTTTACTGCTTTTTATCTCGTTTATTAATCATAAAGCAACATAGACGTTTTTAAAAATTATTTTTATTACAAAAATAAAAAACAACACCTTAAAGTGCCCCATTAGATCTTGGATATGCAGCTGATTCAAGGGAAGTAACTTGTCAGAAATAGTGTTCTACAATAGATATTCATTGAGTTATTGTGTTAAGAGAAACTTGAAAGAATGTAGTGCTTTTTATAAGAAGACTTGTATTTAAATATCTTGATCAAAACCATGCAAGTTTTGTGAAATGCTCTGGAAATTTTTCCAGTACATATTTCAACTTCAACCTTAGCTTGAAGTTTGCAGTTTTACTAATAGGTTGTCAGCAATCTTGAACAAATTTTTATATTTTCTTATAAACAGATATGCTGGGATGACCAACTAAAGTCAGAGTATGTGTTACATAACATTTCCTCTAATTTTCAATGACTACTTGTAGTGATAAAAATTTTTATTTGAAATATGTTACTTTAAATGCCCATTATAATTCACCTAAAATGTATCTAATTCACTGATAATACCTTTTTGTTTTATAAAATAGATAAATAATTTTTGAGAAAATTTATTTCCTTTGAATTTGAAAAGTATTAAAACATTCTAGGAAAAAACATTAGGTACTAACGGTCACAGAATTACTTGAACAATTGAATTTTACTTAACAAATTGTCTAATAATGACTTTTGAACTGAGCCTTATAGAACATTTATCTATAAAATTGAAGTCAATTAAGAATAATGAATTTTATAGGATTAATAAATTTACAAAAGTGAATAATGCAATCATTGCTTTCTTAATATTAAAATTGTTGAATTCTTTGCAAATATTCATTTTACTTTGTAGGAAAGTAAAAATTAAAAACTGTTTTTTATATTTATATTCCTCAGATTTTATATAAAGATGACAATAGAAATATATATTCTGCTAATTGTCTTCCATACTTCTTTGTGTGCTGACCTCACCTACAATGTGGAAGAAGAACAGAGTCCAGGAACATACATTGGCAATATTGCTATAGACTCACATGTCATGGATAATATTTCTCTAAAAGATCATAAACACATCACATTCACACAACTTCAAAAAGGAAGTGCCCAATTATTTCGAGTTGCTAAGAATACAGGAAAGCTATACACAGCACAAATATTGGATGCTGAATCATTGTGTATTTATAATGTAGAATGTTTTAAAATGATTGATGTTGCTGTGAGGAAAGCCAAATCTTTTATAAAGCTTTTAGAAATTAAAGTAATTATAAAAGATATTAATGATCACCAGCCAAAATTTCCAGACAAGCAAATTGACATTGAATTTTATGAAGGTGATCGAAATGGAATGAGGAAATCAATACCCAGTGCACGAGATAAAGATCTTAGCACTATTTTTTCTAAAATCACATATGAACTGATAAATGCGGATGAATACCCTTTTACACTGTCTATATCAAAAACCCTTGTTGGAAAATCAGATCTTAGTGTTGTATTGAAAAAACAATTGGATCGTGAAATCAAAGATTCTTACTTGATTCAAGTAGTTGCAAAGGATGGAGGATCTCCACCTAATGAATGTATTTTAAATGTTTATATCTCAGTTACAGATGTTAATGACAATGCACCAATGTTCTCAGAAAACTTTTACAATATTTCCATACAAAATGAACATGATAAAAGCATTCCAATTGTCATTTTATCTGCTAAAGATTTAGATTCAGGAAATAATGGAAATATTTCATATCATTTTGATTCAAAAACAACAGATTTTGCTAAAAATAGTTTCACATTAAACAAAATAACAGGAGAAATATTTTTACTCAACAAAATACCACCAGGACAAAATTTAGTCCATAATTTATATATTGAGGCTAAAGATGGAGGACATCCTCCATTAAGTTCATTTGCAATGGTCCAAGTAAATGTGATCAACCAACAAAATAATGCTCCAACAATTGATGTGAACTTTTTCTCAACATCATCTACTGAGAATTCTACAGCAATAACTGAGGACATTGAAATGGGCAGTTTTATTGCTTATGTGAAAGTAACTGACCATGATGCTGGCCAGAATGGAGAGGTTATATGTGATCTTCATCATGATAAGTTTAAACTGAAAAGTCAAGGCTTAAAAAAATACCAAGTGATTCTGAAAGATCCATTGGATAGAGAGACAGAGGAACATCATGACATCACAATCAGCTGTGAGGATATGGGATTCCCACCAAGACATAGTGAGAGTAAGTTTTCCATTAAAGTGATGGATGTCAATGATGTGAAGCCTAAATTTTCTAAAGCAAGATACAAATTCCGTATAAATGAGAATCAGAAGCCTCATATTGATGTGGGCTCAATCAATGCATCTGACCCAGACTTGGGACCTGGAGGAGAACTGATCTTTTCTCTAGCAAGAAATAAAAAGAAAAGTCAGCTGCCTTTTCTAATCACAAAAGATGGTTTTATTTCAACAAGTGAATTATTGGACCATGAATTACAAGATGTTTATAAGTTTGAGGTTTTGGTGAAAGATAATGGAATCCCATCACTGAATAATACAGTGGATGTGATTGTTGAGGTTGAAGATGAAAATGATAACAGTCCATATTTTACATTTCCAGTGTTAATCCACATAATATAGAAGTTGTTTATTTTGCTGATGAAAGCAAAAAATGTGACAGTTGTGAGGGCACATGACAGTGACAGTCAAGAGAATGCATTTCTCAGATATGAAATAAGTGCAGGCAATGAGAAACAGTTGTTCACCATTGACCATTACAGTGGTTTGTTATCTTCTACTGGTGCCCTACTAAACAAGATGCTGGCTCGTATGAACTGGAGTTTATTGTCAAGGATAGTGGTATGCCAGTTTATCAGCAACAACTACAATCTTTTTGAGTCTGATATTGAAAAACAAGACTTCTTCTTTGGAAAGAGTAAATGGTGTGCTGCAGAGAAGTGAGTCAGATGAGAAGGTGCATCTTAATATGGTGATTATTATTACATTAGCGGCTGTGATGGTGACTATCATCCTTACGGCTTCAATCTCAATCTGTGTGCTTCGCTGTTGTAATGTTGCAAGTGTAGATGGAGATGATATTTCTAATAGATATGTCAGTGAACAAAGACATTTGATGCCATCTTCTTATCGAGGGACCTCATGGCCAGATGTTCCTACTACTATGATAAATGATCCAAACTTTGGCAGGAGTGCTGAGGAGATGGCAGCCAGCAGAAGGGAATCATATCCAAGGTTTATTAACCAATCACCAGCAATAAGACCACATGCAGCAGTTGATATCACTTGCCAGGTAAATATTAAATGTTCTTTTTTCAGATTATAATTTCTTGTTAACACAGGCTACTCTTTAAATTTTGATCACTCTAGCAGAAAATTTCTAATTTATATATGTTAATGATGCTATAAACAATAAGTAGTCACAAGTATTTTCAAAGTTAGTGATAGAAAATGTAATACTATTATACTAATAAAATCATTCAAAAATTAACATATCTCATTCAATTAATCATCATCACCTTTCGCAATTACTAAAATTATGCATTTATCTGTATTATTATTATATGTGTAAAAATGTTCCTTATAGAAGCAGTCTACTATTAAAATTTCATATTAAAACATTTTTTTATATTATTTTATTTTACTTTGATTATGATATATTAACATCTTTTGTAGCATTGTATTTTGTTGTTGTATGATGAGCAAGATAAAAATAGGATACTTCAAGTAATTAGTTCATAATGGTAACACCCTTGATATATTATCAGTAATTTTAAATCATAGATATTAAGAAAATATTTTGTATTTTACATTTCAACTCATAACATAATTTTGAATCTTTTTATTTATAATTGAATTATATTGATATGATACATAATTTTAATCTTAATTATAAAGTTACAACAATTGGAAAATTACTATTATGACACATGAGTTACCCATGAAAATATTTTTTTTCTAATGATAGAATAATGTCATCTCTATTTTGGGATTAAAGCAAAGGCCTTTTTTAAAGAAATGTTGATCTACATGCATTTGAAGTTATATATTTTTAAATATTTTTATAATAAAATTATACATTGTTACAGAGAAGGCATATTTTTCAGTTTATTGGATACTGTTTGGTTATTCATTTGATAATTCACTGTACAAAAAATATTTAGTTTATATGTTCTAATGCAGATGACACCTGGACTTCAGAATGGGGATAAGAATACACTGATGCCTCCTTATTGTGCTACATGGAGATCTACAATGTCTTCTCATGCTGACAGTGGGCGTGGTTGGAGTGAAGGAGATACAGGACCTGCAGAAGAAATGACAGGTAAGAGAATGAAAAAAAAAATACTATATTTACTGATGAAATTTAATTTTGTTATTTTATCTGTAATATGGATTCATGCACTCACAAACCAGATCATGAAATGTTATTGAGAGTTGTTGATTTTGTTGTTATTTCAGATCAGCTGATTCCACAGTTCTGTAAACCACAGAGAAGACAAGCCAATAAGATGGATAGGAATCACATGGAAGGAAATTTTACCTACCCAAGTGAATCATCACCAATTTCTGCACGATGTCTTTCAAAAGCATCAAGTAACCCTAACAATCTGATGAGAGAAGAAATAGAACAAAGATCCCATCATTTATCAGACAGCATTCAAATTACTCACAATGCCAGACCATTGCCTCCTGTACCGCACAAAATACACTAATCATAAACTTTAAATAAAGTGAATCAGTAGATTATACATACATTGAAAACTTGCGTGCACTAATTTTCAGTCATTAATTCTTATATAAATAACATTTAACCTATCCAAGAAATAATTCTAATAAAAATAGTTTTATTGAACATTTTAAAATTCAGTTTTTGGGCACTTATCAACAATAAATATTTTTTTATTATGATAAACATTAAATAATGTTTTAAAATAATTCAAGATTGCGTTTTTTTTAGTTACATTAAAAGGGAGTAAAATTTCCTCCTAATTATTGTTATGTATTAGAAAATAAAAATAACCATTCAATCTTCAGAATGTTTTAGTTCTTGAATAATGATATAAATAGGTATATTTTGAACTTGATGGATGTTAAACTGAATGTATGAAAATTAAAGAGACTTTTGATAATAATAGTATTTACTGTGACACTGATAAAATATTAATACAATTAAAATTATTTTATAAGAATTAAATCAAATAAGATACATTAATGTTAATGTTACCAAAATAGAAGATTTCAAATAGAAATTGCATTTTTATTGATGTCATAAAATGTCTTATAAATCCTTCTTTCATTTTTTGTTTTTCTGATGTTCATACTAAATATTTTGATTACTGATACTTTAAATAATAATTTTTTACTTTAAAACTAATAAAATATTAGTTTCAAAATTATTAAATATAAAAAATCTTGTAAACTACATAGAAGGTGTTCTTGCTTCAATTTTGTAAGGTCCACCATAGTTAAACAAAAACATTGGACTCACCGTCAAACAAGGAAGGAAGGAGAAAAGAAGCTGGTTAATGGAAGCATGGCCCTGTGTATTGCATTATGGGAGAGAAAAAAAAGCTGGCCTTTTTTTTTATTTAGTAAATCTAAGGGGAATCTTTTATTTGGGCATAGATACAACTATTGATATAACTTTTAAAAATGACATAATTAAACTTTAATTTTCAAAATTCTTTGATAATCTCGTTAGTGAGAGAGGCAGCCATTACACACACATTACACTTATAGGATGATAGATTACTCATACACACGAATCCATGTAAAGAGACATACATGCGCATACACAGAGAAAATTCTTTGTTCTGGCTTTGTGATATAAAAGGCTGTTTAAAAAGTCATAAGATGTAAATTTATTCCTTGTACAAGAGAATTTCAGAAATGAGGTAAGTTTTTAATTTTATTCTAATTTATATCAATAGTTGTCATATTTGTAGTTAAGAGGCCAATATTTAAAATATTGAATATTTTCTTTCACCTTGCTGAAGCTTATAAGGAAATTAAGACAGGCACTAAACATTTAATCTATTAATATGGAATTTTATTTCATATAGTTTTCTAGCATATAATTCTTTATGTAAAATGAAGTATATCAAGATTTCTTTCATTTAAATGTTGTTGTTTTTTAAAGTTTGCTATAATAAATTTAGCCATGATGAAATTCTACGTATATGCCTAAATTTAACACATAGTTAATATGTCAGTGTAGAATTATAAAATAATTTTTATTGGCATTCATATTTTACAATATCTTTTAATATAAAAAAGAAATTAACTTATATATTCATCAAAGGTCTTACAATCATATTTTTGTCTTGACTATTACTATAGCAATACTTCTCTGGTGAAAATATTCAATACTTCATCACTAGCAATTCAGATGATAGATTATGTTTAAGAAATTACTACAGAAAGCCTACTAATAACAATTATTTTGTGTGTGCATTACTCATGTCAGGCTAGTTAAATGTTTTTGAATAACATAATTTATGTTTGTTTTTTAACATCAAAAATTGAGAGATATTTATTAGCAGAAATGAAAATGAAAATTTTGAAGAAAAATGTTAGCATTGATTTAAAAATATTTCTCCTCTAAGTCATTGATAAAAGTTAGTAATTCCTTTAAATGGTAAATTTCTTTCTCTTAGTAAATTTATGATCTTTACAATCACAGGAAGTATATGAGTCAGATTAATTTATAACAGAAATCAGTAAATTATTTTACGTTTAAAATTTTGCTTCAATATAGATAATTTTATGAATTATGAATTTTTCTTTGTTACTCATGATTATAAAGTTTACACACTATAAAAAAATCCAAGTTGTTAGTCAAAATTTATTTGGGGAAAATGCACATATTCAGTTAAACTGATCCTTCACTCCTCAAACTGATATAAGGGAAATAACTCTACATTAATCGTTCTGAACGTTTGAATGAAATTAACTTGTGTTGCATAGTGAAAAAAAGGCTTATTTAAGAGAAAGGTGTTTCCATTCATGCAAATTATTATTTTTTTAAATTAAATCAAAATATATTAATATGTTTTTAAATTGAATAAAGCTTAATTTTTGTAAAAATTATATTAATACTGGTTCAATTAAAAAAAAAAAAATAAATGATTATAAATTGGAAGTAAATCAGCTCTAGAGGAAGAGCACATGAGAATAACTCTGACTATATCAATTAGTTCTTGTATATTGCCAAGTCAACAATATTCATATTCTAATGTGATTTTAAGATTGGATAGATATTTTTTACTTATGCAAATATAAAAATGTACTGGTTGGAGGCAAATAAAATTGCTTTTACATTTTTTGTTTCAATTTCCAATAAGATACATAAACATTTAAAACAACATTTTAACTTAACTATCCATCATCATCTTCAACATGGTGAGACTTAGAGAAAAATAGTATTTTAAAATTCAAATAAGCTTGAAAAAGATATAAAAATCCTACCCCAAGATATAAAAATCCTACCTCAAATTTTAAAACATTTTTAGTAATACTTAGATAGCATCTACAAGGGTAGGCTGAAAAGTTCAAATGATTAATTTTTTTTGATAAATGGGATTCAAGCACTACAGTACTAATGGAAGAAGTGTGTTGACCACAAGGAGGACTATGTTGAAAAATAGACTTCATTTGGTCACATTTCATGAGAGTATCTTGGTTTAAGTTGTCCTTCATATGTTCATTAAATTGGAATTATTATCAAATTTTATTCCTTCAAAAAATTTAAGTGAATCATTATGATATTAGTTAACCCTTTCACTGTTCAAGGTAAATGAATGGTATCTACTCATATCTTAAAAAAATATATATTTTAAATGCAGTTGAGACCCACATATTGCCCTCAAATGTATCACAGGAAACAAGGCAATTTGGCTCTCAAAACTGAAAGGGTTAAATTTTTAAAAAATATGTCACAATAATAATGAAATAATAGCATTGTACTTTTCATCTCTTTCAGTGCTGTACAGACACTTACATGTGTTTGTGTATGGCACAAATGTTGTCATAAATATATAGCAAAAATCTGTCAGATGTAAACATCATTTTAATGGTTCAGAATAATTAAAAAATATTTATTTCCTATTTTTATATGTGCATTTTTTATAAAATAAAAATATCAGTAGACTACACAAAAGTTTTATTTTATTTTTTCTATAGGTCTCAACTAAAAATGGTGTTACCACTTTACAGTTTACTCACTGTGTTCAGTGTTTGTTTATGTGCTGACCTCACCTACAATGTGGAAGAAGAACAGAGTCCAGGAACATACATTGGAAATATTGCCACAGATTCACATGTCATGGATAATATTTCTTTAAAAAATCATAAACATATCACATTCACACAACTCAAAAAAGGAAACTCAAGATTATTTCGTGTAGCCAAGAATACAGGAAAACTATACACAGCACAAATATTGGATGCTGAATCCTTGTGTACTTATAATGTGGAATGTTTCAAAATGATTGATGTTGCTGTGAGGAAAACCAAATCTTTTATAAAGCTTTTAGAAATCAAAGTAGTTATAAAAGATATTAATGATCATCAACCTGAATTTCCAAATAAGCAAATTAATTTGAATTTGATGAAGATATTGGAACTGGAATGAAGAAATCAATTCCAAATGCTATAGATAAAGATATCAGTGGGCAAATTCTCAGATTACTTATGAAATTAAAAAGATGATGAAGATCCATTTACATTGTCTGTGTCAAAAACTTTGCTGGAACATCAGATCTTAGTATTATATTAGAAGATAGATTAGACAGAGAAAAGAAAGATTCATATATGATTAAAGTAATTGCTAAAGATGGAGGATCTACTCCAAAAGAAAATTCATTAAATGTTCATATCTCTGTGGTAGATGTGAATGATAATTCTCCTGTTTTCTCTCAAAAGCTTTATAATATTACAGTTAAAAATGAACATGATAAAAATATTCCTCTTGTAACTTTATTGGCTACAGATTTAGATGCTGGAAAAAATGGAAACATTTCATATCATTTCAACACTAAAACATCAGTAATTGCCAAAACATATTTAAAGTAAAAAAAAAGTGGTGAAATATTTTTACAAAAAATATACCACCAGGGAAAGAATTTATAAGTTGTATGTGGAAGCCGTTGATGAAGGTATTCCTCCATTGAGTTCATTGCCATGGTTCAAGTAAATGTGATCAATCAACAAAATAATGCTCCAACAATAGATGTGAACTTTTTCTCAGCATCTCTACAGAAATTCTACATCAATTCTGAAGACATTGAAGTGGGCAGTTTTATTGCTTATGTGAAAATAACTGACCATGATGCTGGCCAGAATGGAGAGTTATATGTGATCTTCATCATGATAAGTTTAAATTGAAAAGTCAAGGCTTAAAAAAATACCAAGTGATTCTGAAAGATCCATTGGATAGAGAGACAGAGGAACATCATGACATCACAATCAGCTGTGAGGATATGGGATTCCCACCAAGACATAGTGAGAGTAAGTTTTCCATTAAAGTGATGGATGTCAATGATGTGAAGCCCAAATTTTCTAAAGCAAGATACAAATTCCGTATCAATGAGAACCAGAAGCCTCATATTGATGTGGGCTCAATTAATGCATCTGACCCAGACTTGGGACCTGGAGGGAACTGATCTTTTCTCTAGCAAGAAATAAAAAGAAAAGTCAGCTACCTTTTCTAATCACAAAAGATGGTTTTATTTCAACAAGTGAATTATTGGACCATGAATTACAAGATGTTTATAAGTTTGAGGTTTTGGTGAAAGATAATGGAATCCCATCACTGAATAATACAGTGGATGTGATTGTTGAGGTTGAAGATGAAAATGATAACAGTCCATATTTTACATTTCCCAGTGTTAATCCACATAATATAGAAGTTGTTTATTTTGCTGATGAAAGCAAAAATGTGACAGTTGTGAGGGCACATGACAGTGACAGTCAAGAGAATGCA
This sequence comes from Doryteuthis pealeii, assembly GCA_023376005.1. Classification (NCBI taxonomy): domain Eukaryota; kingdom Metazoa; phylum Mollusca; class Cephalopoda; order Myopsida; family Loliginidae; genus Doryteuthis; species Doryteuthis pealeii. Next base: position 28,114,379 of record CM042151.1, on the reverse strand, counting down.
TTTCTCAGATATGAAATAAGTGCAGGCAATGCGAAACAGTTGTTCACCATTGACCATTACAGTGGTTTGTTATCTTCTACTGGTGCCCTTACAAAACAAGATGCTGGCTCGTATGAACTGGAGTTTATTGTCAAGGATAGTGGTATGCCAGTTTTATCAGCAACAACTACAATCTTTTTGAGTCTGATAGTGAAAAACAAGACTTCTTCTTTGGAAAGAGTAAATGGTGTGCTGCAGAGAAGTGAGTCAGATGAGAAGGTGCATCTTAATATGGTGATTATTATTACATTAGCGGCTGTGATGGTGACTATCATCCTTACAGCTTCAATCTCAATCTGTGTGCTTCGCTGTTGTAATGCTGCAAGTGTAGATGGAGATGATATTTCTAATAGATATGTCAGTGAACAAAGACATTTGATGCCATCTTCTTATCGAGGGACCTCATGGCCAGATGTTCCTACTACTATGATAAATGATCCAAACTTTGGCAGGAGTGCTGAGGAGATGGCAGCCAACAGAAGGGAATCATATCCCAGGTTTATTAACCAATCCAGCAATAAGACCACATGCAGCTGTTGACATCAACTGTCAGGTATGTTTCTCAATTATTGTATATGATAGCATATAAAAAACCCATTTCCCCCTAAAAATTGTCTAAAAACATATTTTGCACCTTATATACAAATATGTGTTATTTGGTAGACTAATGTTTACTCAGACACTATAGACTGCCAGTACATAAACATGACCAAAGTCCATAATACTGTAATAATAAATGTGAATAACCGGGGCTTACGTGTCATGTAATACACTATATTTCCTAGCTTGTCTATTATATGCTCTGTATTGATTTAAAACATTGTTCTCTACTATAATATAATTGTATCATAGCTAACAATAAAAGAGGGCTAATTTTATAATTAGTAGTATTTATTATAGCCATTTATATCAAGAGTCTACTCAGTTCTAAAAGTGAAATTAATATGTATTTTTGATTTTATTCATTTCTTCATGTTTATGTCCTTGCGAATGAAGTTCCCTTCAATTGTTCTTTTCTGTAAGGTAAAAGTATCAAAACTAAAATATCCTAATACTTACACTCAATTCAATAAAAGTCTATTATACTTACTAGCAAAATAAAAAAATGCGCTCCGGGTGATGTAAAAATACATTTTTGAAAGATATTGCTTGAGGAGGTGGAAGTTAAAAATTAAATGTTAGAGAGTTTGAACCATAAATCATGAAATCATCAAATTTATTAAAGCAGTAAAAAAAATAAAATAATTTGAAATCGAAACTAAGTTCTATTAACTTAGAATATCTATTAAAATAAAACAAACTATATATAAATATATGATACTGAGGACGTATCTATTAAAACTTGTTTTAAAAAACAATGAGGACTGTCTAATGTTGTATGCTCAAATTTTGAGTGTATTTATTCTATGTTATGACGATTTCGAGTATAGTGATGTAAGCAGTGACATAGTTTTTGTTACAGAAGCGAATCTCCATTATTAATAGATATAAGATTGTGGTGATTTATGAAATGAAACTGAAAAATTTTTTATTCTGATACAGATGACGCCAGGTCTTCAAAATGGAGATAAAAACACATTAACAACACCTTATTGTCCTACATGGAGATCTACAATGTCTTCTCATGCTGATAGTGGACGTGGTTGGAGTGAAGGAGACACAGGACCTGCAGAAGAGATGACAGGTAAAAGAACTTTAAAAAAAACATTGATACTTGCTGATGAAATTTAATTTTGTCTTTTTATTTATGAAATATACATATAATGAAATGTTATTGAAAGTTTTATTTCTTCCTTTTTTTCAGATCAGCTGATTCCACAGTTTTTTATGCCACAGAGAAGACAAGCCAATAAGATGGATAGGAATCACATGGAAGGAAATTTTACCTACCCAAGTGAATCAACACCAATTTCAGCAAGATGTCTTTCAAAAGCAGCAAGTAACCCCAACAATCTTATAAGAGAGGAACTAGAACAAAAATCCCATCATTTATCAGATAGTATTCAAATTACTCACAATGCCAGACCACTGCCTCCTGTACCACACAAAATACATTGATGTAAAATGTATAATTAATGTATCTCACATACATACAGAATTAGCACCCTCATTCTCTACAAAACACATTCAAGCAGTTATTTTAGTATGAATAAATGACATTTAGAAATATTTCAAGTAATTTTCAAACTAGTGAATATAAAACCGAGTATACTTATATTTTATTATTTTTTCATGTATATAGAAATATAATGATTAACTGGGTTTTATATATTTTACAGTTTAAAATAATGTAATAAGTATCATTTAGATTTTAAGCTATAGAAAGTAAATATTATAAGTTTTCTGTATATCTAAACATGTTTGTTATAATGTAGCGAAATCAATGTTGAAGATATGAATGAGATCAATAAATACACATGTTGAATATGATTATTAACAATAAAATATCAACAAGATTAAAAAGAATAATTACAAATATTAGTTTCCAATAAGATATTCAGTAATTTTAACACAGTTAAAGTCTGGAAATTTCAAGCAGAGATCTAATTTTTATAGAAATAATAAAAATATTTTCTAAATATCTGATAAATCAAATGAGGTAATATTCAATAAAAAAGATATCTGAATAATCTCCAGTGTATTTGTTTTTTTAAATGAATACAATAAAATATACATTATGAAGTTTGAAAAACTACATTATGTAGATGTTTTACCTTTAATTCTTTATTTTTAAGAAAAAAATTGATTTACTAATTGAAGAAAGGAAAAAAGAAGTTAGTAAATGGAGGAATAGGGTCCTTCACACATTGCATTATGGGAAAAAAGCCAAGTATAACATTTGTTTTATAAAATCTGAGGACACACATTTATGGTGATATGAAATTGGGAAGTATCATAATTAAAAAGAAAAAAAAAAGAAGAAATTACATTTAATTAAGTTTTCTATTCTTAAAATGAAATGTTCTCGTTAGTGAGAGAAGCAGCCATTACACACACATTATACTTATTAGGATGATGGACTACACACACACAACACACACACACACACACACACACACACACACACAAAACAGCATACTCTTTGTTCAGTCATTGTGATACGAAAGTCAGTGGAGAAAGAGGATGTAAATTGGCTGTGATTCTTTGATTGGAGAGGATTATAAAAATAAGGTAAGTTGGACATTTTTTTTATTTAGACTTGATTTGTCATGGAAGTAATTTGATGTAGTAAACAAAATGAAATTATTTGAAAATATTTTGTTTCTCTACTAAGAGACTATGGGTGTGAAGAAAATATGAAAAATTAAATGTTTTGGTGATGCATTTTATTTTACATCACACATTACATCTATTTATACAGAAATAATTATTATTTAATAATAAATAATTATTTAGAATGTCTTGTATGTATTTGGTAGCTAATAGTGCTTGAAATATGTGTATCTGAAAGGGATTACTTCAGAAGCCAATAAGAAATATCAATACTAAAATTTTGTTTGTCAAAATTTTTCTAGGTTTATCAGTATATTTCAATATATTATGTGCTAATTTTATGATTTTCTTTTATTAAACGTGTATGATATGCATATTTCTGAAGTTATTAGTCTGTTCTGGACAGAAAATAATTGTTCTCATACATATTATCCTTTAACTAATAAAAAATTTATAATTTGCACAAGCCTCATTGCTAAATTTTTATGTTATACATTTTAATGTGCTGATAATATTTGTTTTACTTATTTTTTCTTTCCTATTGTATTCAAATTCTCTGAATTTTCCTGAAAAAAAAAAATGTTTCAAGAAATTTTTATTCTAAAGTTTTGTAAAACTGAAAACTTTTAAAAAGCAAAAAATGGAATATGCAAATAAAATGTATATTGCTTGCTGAAACCAAATTAGAATTGATATAAGGGAAATAACTTTGTATCAATCAATTTTATTCAAGTTACTCATTGAGTTGTCAATGTAAAACAAAGCTAGATTTTTAAAATAATGTACATATATTAAGGTATTTCCCAAATACAATAATAACCCAGCAAAAACTAAACATTATAGAGATATTTTTATTATAGCAGTACATTTAAAATGTTATGCATCAGAGAATAAAGGAATTGCCTGTTCAATTCACGACTAAATGATAGTGTTGTGGAATTTGTATTCACACCGGACATTTTCTATAATAAATATTGATAAAATTCTTATCATATATATATTGCTCTCATGTGAAATTCTTATCATATATATATTGCTCTCTTTTGATGGATTAAGATTATATATATATATATATATATATATATATATATATATATATATATATATATATATATATCTTAATCCATCAAAAAACATACATGAGAGCAAGATTTTAATGTAATACTTAGAATGCTTTAACTTAGAGAATTGCCAGCCAAATTTGCATAAGTTTGACAATATTTGATTCAGGCTAAATATATTTCAATTATTCAGATTCTTGATTAACTATGAAATGCTAATTAGAATCCCTTCTTCACTCTTTCCTAAATAGAAAAATCAGTACCATCACTTACAGAAAGAACCAAGCTGGTTTACAGGTCTACTAATATATACTAAAAATACTATATTTAAGAAAATATTGGAAAATTCCTTTACAAAATAGATGAATATTATTTTCTTATAATTAAATTTATCATGATGAAAAGTTTGTTAAATAAAAAAAAAAAAAAGATTCTAGATGAAAATATTATTATAAAATATTAAGTGATAATGTTTCCATATGATAGTAAAAAGTGCGTATTATTTAAGCACAATAAATTTTTCATTAATGTTTTTGGTATAACAGTGAATCGTTAAATGATTTATCAAATATAAAATTGTTAAACTTTATATGCTTAAAATAAAAGCTTCAATTTTACTTTTCTTCAGATCATAACTGACCATGTCATCACCAATATATATTCTACTCATTGTCTTCCAATGTTTGTGTGCTGAACTTATCTACAATGTGGAAGAAGAACAGAGTCCAGGCACATACATCGGAAATATTGCAATGGACTCACATGTCATGGATAATATTTCTCTAAGAGATCATAAACATGTCACATTTACACAACTCCAAAAAGGAAGCTCTAGATCATTCCGTGTTGCCAAAAATACAGGAAAACTTTACACTGCAAAAATATTGGATGCTGAATCCTTGTGTACTTATAATGCAGAATGTTTCAAAATGATTGATGTTGCTGTAAGGAAAGCCAAATCTTTTATAAAGCTTTTAGAAATCAAAGTAATTATAAAAGATATAAATGATCACCAGCCACAATTTCCAAACAAGAAAATTAATATTGAATTTGCTGAAGGCGATAGAAATGGTGTAAAAAAGTCAATACCCAGTGCAAGAGATAAAGATCTTAGCAATATTTATTCCCAAATTACTTATGAACTTACCAACAAAGATGAAGAAAATACATTTTCATTATTTGTAAGTAAAAATTTTGCTGGCAAATCAGATTTAGGTATCATATTGGATAAAAGATTGGATAGAGAAACCAAAGATACTTATTTGATACAAGTAGTTGCAAAAGATGGAGGATCTCCACCCAAACAAAGTATTTTAGATGTTCATATTTCTGTAAGTGATATCAATGATAATGCACCTTTCTTTTCCCATAATATCTACAATGTTTCTGTCACACAAGACCAAGATGAAAATAATCCTATTATTACATTATTGGCAACAGATTTAGATTTTGGTCAAAATGGCAATATTTCATATACATTTGACTCGAAGACATCAACACTAGCGAAAAAATACTTCAAGCTTAACCAATTCACTGGGAAAATGTTTTTAAAAAGCAAAATACCATCAGGACAAAAGTTAATACATAATTTGTATATTGAAGCTAAAGATGGTGGAAGTCCTCCTTTAAGTTCAATGGCCATGGTGCAAGTGAATGTGATCAACCAACAAAATAATGCTCCAACAATAGATGTGAACTTTTTCTCAACATCATCTACTGAGAATTCTACAGCAATTACCGAGGACATTGAAGTGGGCAGTTTTATTGCTTATGTGAAAGTAACTGACCATGATACTGGCCAAAATGGAGAAGTTATATGTGATCTTCATCATGATAAGTTTAAACTGAAAAGTCAAGGCTTAAAAAAATACCAAGTGATTCTGAAAGATCCATTGGATAGAGAGACAGAGGAACATCATGACATCACAATCAGCTGTGAGGATATGGGATTCCCACCAAGACATAGTGAGAGTAAGTTTTCCATTAAAGTGATGGATGTCAATGATGTGAAGCCCAAATTTTCTAAAGCAAGATACAAATTCCGTATCAATGAGAACCAGAAGCCTCATATTGATGTGGGCTCAATCAATGCATCTGACCCAGACTTGGGACCTGGAGGGGAACTGATCTTTTCTCTAGCAAGAAATAAAAAGAAAAGTCAGCTGCCTTTTCTAATCACAAAAGATGGTTTTATTTCAACAAGTGAATTATTGGACCATGAATTACAAGATGTTTATAAGTTTGAGGTTTTGGTGAAAGATAATGGAATCCCATCACTGAATAATACAGTGGATGTGATTGTTGAGGTTGAAGATGAAAATGATAACAGTCCATATTTTACATTTCCCAGTGTTAATCCACATAATATAGAAGTTGTTTATTTTGCTGATGAAAGCAAAAATGTGACAGTTGTGAGGGCACATGACAGTGACAGTCAAGAGAATGCATTTCTCAGATATGAAATAAGTGCAGGCAATGAGAAACAGTTGTTCACCATTGACCATTACAGTGGTTTGTTATCTTCTACTGGTGCCCTTACAAAACAAGATGCTGGCTCGTATGAACTGGAGTTTATTGTCAAGGATAGTGGTATGCCAGTTTTATCAGCAACAACTACAATCTTTTTGAGTCTGATATTGAAAAACAAGACTTCTTCTTTGGAAAGAGTAAATGGTGTGCTGCAGAGAAGTGAGTCAGATGAGAAGGTTCATCTTAATATGGTGATTATTATTACATTAGCGGCTGTGATGGTGACTATCATCCTTACGGCTTCAATCTCAATCTGTGTGCTTCGCTGTTGTAATGCTGCAAGTGTAGATGGAGATGATATTTCTAATAGATATGTCAGTGAACAAAGACATTTGATGCCATCTTCTTATCGAGGGACCTCATGGCCAGATGTTCCTACTACTATGATAAATGATCCAAACTTTGGAAGGAGTGCTGAGGAGATGGCAGCCAACAGAAGGGAATCATATCCCAGGTTTATTAACCAATCACCAGCAATAAGACCACATGCAGCAGTTGATATCAACTGTCAGGTAAGTTTTATACATCTTTTACAGCATAATATTTTTTGATGAATGGCAAATAAAATAAAAATAGGATATTTAAAACTTGGTTAATGATGATAAAATCATCTTCATATTATCAATACTTTTAATCATAGACATTATAAAAATGTGTCACCTTTTGCATATTAATTCATTAAATAATTTTGAATCTTTTTTCTATATAATTGGATTATGTTGATGTCATATATAATTTTTTTAACATTATACATTTGAATTTTAGTCATAAAATTAAGACAATTTGAAAATAACTGTCATACCACCTGAGTTGACCAAGGGACAATAGCTGTTCATCAGGAATATATTGATTATTTTTTGCAAATAATAGAATGTTAACTCCCTTCCAAAATTGTAGCAAAGTCTGTTTTTTTTTTTAAATTGTTCCAAATGCATCCAAAGATATATATTCTTTGACAATGAAATTATATAATTTTTGAATGAATTTAGAATGTTGTTTTTTCTAGAATATTTTAATAATTAAAAATACTACAAACCAGGTATATTTTTCAGCTTTTTGAATACTTTTTAGCTATTCTTTTGATAATTCACAATATCTGATGCAGATGACACCTGGACTACAGAATGGGGATAAGAATACACTGATGCCTCCTTATTGTGCTACATGGAGATCTACAATGTCTTCTCATGCTGACAGTGGACGTGGTTGGAGTGAAGGAGATACAGGACCTGCAGAAGAAATGACAGGTAAGAGCCCCCTCCCACCGAAAAAAAAAAAACCTTATTTCTGATGAAATTTTGTCTATAATATAAATGCATACACTCACATTCCCAGATGATGAAATGATATTGAAAGTTGATGATTTGGTTATTTCAGATCAGCTGATTCCACAGTTTTTTAAGCCACAGAGGAGACAGGTCAATAAGATGGATAGGAATCACATGGAAGGAAATTTTACCTACCCAAGTGAATCAACACCAATTTCAGCAAGACATCTTTCAAAAGTAACAAGTAATCCCAACAATCTGATGAGAGAAGAAATAGAACAAAGATCCCATCATTTATCAGACAGCATTCAAATTACTCACAATGTCAGACCACTGCCCCCTGTACCACACAAAATACACTAATCATAAACTTTAAATCAGTAGATTATACATACATTCAAAAGTTGCATGCACTAATTTTTAGTGATTAATTTTTATATAAATAGCACAAAATCTATCCAAGAAATAGCTCTGATAAAACTAAATAGTATCATTGAACATATTAAAATTGATTTATGAAGTTTTATATGGGTAATGATCTTCAATAACTAAATTTTTATTATGGTAAACATTAAATAATATTAATAAAAAAAATTTATGATAGATTTTTTTCTTCGTTACATCAAAAGGGAGTAATATTTTTCTCTTCATTCTTTTGTTATGTATTAAAAAATGATAATAAGCATTCAATTTTCAGAATGTTTTGCTTCTTGAATAATGATATAAATAGATATATTTTGCACTTGAAGCTTTAAAAAAAATTGTTTGCTTTAGATTGATCAATGTTAAACTAAATGTGTATAAATTAAATAAACGTTTTATAACAATAGCATTTTCTTTGACACTGATAGAATATAAATATGATTATTAAAAAGTATTTTATAATAATTGAATTAAATAAGATATATATTAATGTTAATATATTACAAAAATTCCAAGATTTCAAATAGAAATTGCATTTTTATTGATGTTATAAAAATGTCTTAAAAACCTTTCTTTAATCTTTTTTTCTTTTTTTTTTTAAATGCTGACGTTTATAATAAATATTTTAATCATTGATAATACTCTTTTAAATCTTATTTTTAACTTTAAAACTAACCAAACTAAATTATTTTCAAAATCATGAAATATAAGAAATCTAGTAAACTATATAAAGAAAGTGTTCTTGCTTCAATTTCATAAGGTCCACCATAGTTAAACAAAAACACTTGACTGACTCATTATCAAGTAAGGAAGGAAGGAGAAAAGAAGCTGGTTAACGAAAGCATAGTCCTGTGTATTGCATTATGGGAGAGAAAAAACCCAGGCTATTTTTATCTAATAAATCTAAGGGTAACCCTTTATCTTGACATAGATACAGCTATTGTTATAACTTAAAAAAATTAATTTCACTGAATTTTAATTTTCAAAATTCTTTGATAATCTCGTTAATGTGAGAGGCAGCCATTACACACACATTACACTTACTAGGATGATAGACTACTTATACACACAAATCCATGTAAAGAGACATATACATGCACGTACACACCTACTATGAGAAAATTCTTTGTTCTGACTTTGTGATATAAAAGGCTGTTAAAAACGTCATGAGGTGTAAATTTATCCTTTGTGCAAGAGAATTTCAGAAATGAGGTAAGTTTTCAATTTTATTCTACTTTATATCAAGAGTTGTCATATTTATAGTTAAGACACCAATATTTAAAATACTAAATATTTTCTTTCACCTTGCAACAGCTATAAGGAAATAAAGAAAGACACTAAATATTTTAATTTGTTAATATGAAATTTTATTTTACATAGTCTTGTAGCATATAATTCTCCATGTAAAATTAAATATATCAGGTTACTTGCTGTAATCTCTTTCTTTTAAATGTTGTTTTTTTATCTTGTTATAATGAATTAAGCCAGAACACAATACTTCATACGTGCCTGAATTTTACATTTTCACATAATTATTATGTCAGTATAGAATTATAAAACAGATATTTTATTGGCATTCATATTTTACCGTAATTTTTCACATGATAATAAAATCATATATGAATTATATATTTGTAAATTCAAGTATTTAGTTAGTATGAAAAATAAATTTTCTTATATATTTACTACAGCTCGTAGAATAATATTTTTGTCTCAATGATTACTACAGCAGTACTTCTTTGATGAAAATATTCAATATTTAGTCACTAACAATTCTGATGATAAGTTATATTTGGTAAATTACTACAGAAAGCATACTAATAGCAATCACTTTTTGTGTGCATTACTGGTTAGTTAAATGTTTTTGAATAACATAATTCATAAAGCCTTTAATAAACATCAGCAATATTAATAATTAAAAATTGATAAATATTTATTGGCAGAAATGAAACCAAAATTCGAACAAAAATGTTAGCATTGATTATTAAAAATGTAACTTCAAACTCATTGAGAAAAGTTACTAATTCCTCTTAATAGTAAATTTATAATTTTTACTTTCATGTGATTTTATCAATCACAGGGAGTTCATGAGTCAGACTGATTTATGACAGAAATTAGTCAATTATTTTACATTTTAAATTTTGCTTGAATATAGTTAATTTTATGAATTCTGAATTTTTGTTTGTTTTTAATGATTGTCAAGCTTACATGCTACAAAAAATTCCAAGTTATGTCTTTTAATTAAAATTTATTTGGACAGATAAAAAGCACATATTCAGTTAAGTTTAAGTTATAAACTGATATAAGGGAAATAACTCTATATTAATCGTTCTGAATGTTTGCATGAAATTAATAATATTATTAAATAGTAAACAAAAAAGAAAAAAATCTTATTTAAGAGAAAGATTTTTCTATTCATGTAAATCATTTTTTAGATAAAATTTAGCAAAATATATTAGTATGCTTTGAAAAAGAATTAAGCTTGAATTTGGTAAAATTACACTTTCATGTAGTGTCTTATCAGATAAAATACTAATTCAAATGAAAAAAAAAAAAATGGTATGATTATAGATTAGAAGAAAATCAGCAAAAGAGAGATAGAGAAGGAGAGAGCAACTCTGACTATATCAATTAGTACTTTTTTGTTGCCAAGTCGACAGTGTTCCTATTTTAATGTGATTTTAATATTGGATAGATATTTCTTACTTATACAAATATAAAAAATTGACTGTTTGCTGTCAAATAAATCTGCTTTCATATTTTTTTGTTTTAATTTTCAATTAGATATATAAACATTTATAAAGATTTGAAACCAAATTTTAGCTTGGCTGTCAATCATCTCAACCATAATAAGACTTAGAGAAAAGCATTTTAAAATTTAAGCAAGTTTGAAATTTGAAAAACATTATAAAAATCCTGTTTCAAATTTTAAATCATCTTTAATAATTCTTAGAAAGCATATATGTTCATTTAATTGGAATTATTATAAAATTTTATTTTATTTTTTTAGAAAATTTTGGCTAATCATTATGATATTACGAAAATGAAATTACAAAAAATATATATCATAATAATAATAACAAAAAGCAGAATTGTACTTTCTATCCCTATTTCTTTCTGTGCTATATATATATATATATATATAGAGAGAGAGAGAGAGAGAGAGAGACAGATACAGACAGACAGACAGACAGACAGACACACACACACACACACACACACACACACACACACATTTGATTGCGTTTATGAATGGCATGAATGTTGTTATAAATGTATAGTTAAAATGTATCAGCTGAAAAGATAATTCTAATTAATAAAAACATTTATTTGTTATTTATATATTATGTTAATTTTTTTATAAAGTAGAAATACCAGTAGACTAAACCAAAGTTTCATTTTATTTTTTTCCATAGGTCTCACCTAAAAATGTTGCTATCACTTTACAGTTTACTCACTGTGTTTAGTGCTTGTTTGTGTGATGATCTCATCTACAATGTGGAAGAAGAACAGAGTCCAGGCACATACATTGGCAATATTGCCATAGACTCACATGTCATGGATAATATTCCTCTAAAACACCAAAAACATGTCACATTCACTCAACTCAAAAAGGGAAGCTCCCAGCTATTTCGTGTTGCCAAGAATACAGGAAAACTATACACAGCACAAATATTGGATGCTGAGTCTTTGTGTACTTATAATGCAGAATGTTTCAAGATGATTGATGTTGCTGTAAGGAAGTCAAAATCTTTTATAAAGCTTTTAGAAATCAAAATAATAATAAAAGATATTAATGACCATCAACCTGAATTTCCAAACAAGCAAATTAACATTGAATTACATGAAGATATTGGAACTGGAATGAAGAAATCAATCCCAAATGCTATAGATAAAGATATCAGTGGCCCAAATTCCCAGATTACTTATGAACTTAACAAAGATGATGAAGATCCATTTACATTGTCTGTGTCAAAAACTTTAGCTGGAACATCAGATCTTAGTATTATATTAGAAGATAGGTTAGACAGAGAAAAGAAAGATTCCTATATGATTAAAGTAATTGCTAAAGATGGAGGATCTACTCCAAAAGAAAATTCTTTAAATGTTCATATCTCTGTGGTAGATGTGAATGATAATTCTCCTATTTTCTCACAGAAGCTTTATAATGTTACAGTTAAAAATGAACATGATAAAAATATTCCTCTTGTAACTTTATTGGCTACAGATTTAGATGCTGGAAAAAATGGAAACATTTCATATCATTTCAACACTAAAACATCAGTAATGGCCAAAACATATTTTAAAGTAAACAAAAAAAGGGGTGAAATATTTTTACAGAAAAAGATACCACCAGGAGGAAAGGTATTTCATAATTTATATGTGGAAGCAATTGATGGAGGCATTCCTCCTCTGAGTTCAATTGCCAAGGTTCAAGTAAATGTGATCAACCAACAAAATAATGCTCCAACAATTGATGTGAACTTTTTCTCAACATCATCTACTGAAAATTCAACAGCAATAACTGAGGACATTGAAGTGGGCAGTTTTATTGCTTACGTGAAGGTAACTGACCATGATGCTGGCCAGAATGGAGAGGTTATATGTGATCTTCATCATGATAAGTTTAAACTAAAAAGTCAAGGCTTAAAAAAATACCAAGTGATTCTGAAAGATCCATTGGATAGAGAGACAGAGGAACATCATGACATCACAATCAGCTGTGAGGATATGGGATTCCCACCAAGACATAGTGAGAGTAAGTTTTCCATTAAAGTGATGGATGTCAATGATGTGAAGCCCAAATTTTCTAAAGCAAGATACAAATTCCGTATCAATGAGAACCAGAAGCCTCATATTGATGTGGGCTCAATCAATGCATCTGACCCAGACTTGGGACCTGGAGGAGAACTGATCTTTTCTCTAGCAAAATAAAAAGAAAAGTCAGCTGCCTTTTCTAATCACAAAAGATGGTTTTATTTCAACAAGTGAATTATTGGACCATGAATTACAAGATGTTTATAAGTTTGAGGTTTTGGTGAAAGATAATGGAATCCCATCACTGAATAATACAGTGGATGTGATTGTTGAGGTTGAAGATGAAAATGATAACAGTCCATATTTTACATTTCCCAGTGTTAATCCACATAATATAGAAGTTGTTTATTTTGCTGATGAAAGCAAAAATGTGACAGTTGTGAGGGCACATGACAGTGACAGTCAAGAGAATGCATTTCTCAGATATGAAATAAGTGCAGGCAATGAGAAACAGTTGTTCACCATTGACCATTACAGTGGTTTGTTATCTTCTACTGGTGCCCTTACAAAACAAGATGCTGGCTCGTATGAACTGGAGTTTATTGTCAAGGATAGTGGTATGCCAGTTTTATCAGCAACAACTACAATCTTTTTGAGTCTGATATTGAAAAACAAGACTTCTTCTTTGGAAAGAGTAAATGGTGTGCTGCAGAGAAGTGAGTCAGATGAGAAGGTTCATCTTAATATGGTGATTATTATTACATTAGCGGCTGTGATGGTGACTATCATCCTTACGGCTTCAATCTCAATCTGTGTGCTTCGCTGTTGTAATGCTGCAAGTGTAGATGGAGATGATATTTCTAATAGATATGTCAGTGAACAAAGACATTTGATGCCATCTTCTTATCGGGGGACCTCATGGCCAGATGTTCCTACTACTATGATAAATGATCCAAACTTTGGCAGGAGTGCTGAGGAGATGGCAGCCAACAGAAGAGAATCATATCCCAGGTTTATTAACCAATCACCAGCAATAAGACCACATGCAGCAATTGACATCAGTTGTCAGGTATGTGTTCCAATTGATGTATATGATGGCATTTAACACTTTTTTTTCACTATAGACTACCAGTACATATACCTAGCCAATCTCCATAGTACTGTAATATTAAATCTAGATAACAGGAGCTTACATGTCATCAAATACAGTATATTTCCTACCTTATCTATTATATGCTCTGTATTGATTTTAAAACTTCCCTAATATAACCTCATTTTTAGTACTTGTATGATAATAGTATTACATTATAGCTAACAATAAAAGAGAACCCATTTTATAATAGCTAATATTTATTATAGCCATTTATATTTGAACAATAATGATTAGATGCAGATTATGAATTAATATTTTCATTATCTGAAATATGTACAAATATTAAATATTTTGTTTTAAATAATCTTAAATATATAAATTACTAGAAGTGTCTACCCAGTGTCCCCTGGGTAGAGGGGAGAGCCAAAAAATACCTAGTGTATTGATTTGCTTACTTTCGAGATTTACAAATGCTGGACATTTTTAAGTAGTATTTCAGTTCTATTTCTATGTATATTTTAATTTTTAAATATCTTTGAACACAAATCAAATCTTCATAATTTCTGCACAAAAAGCAAGAACTAATGATATTTATGTGTATGTATATTTATTTTGTCATTAATTATTTTATTTTTGTAATTTCATCTGGACATACATACATAGATAGATACATACCAACTGCCCATCATATATGTATAGATTAATAAAAAATATGTAAAAGATTACATTTTCTAAATCATGAGATACATCAAATCTGGAGCATCAGGAAAGACATAGAACAAGAATGTAGCATATATAGTCTTGTTAGATTGGGTTTTTATTAATGAAAGATTTAGGCTATTTACTGAAAAGATTGGATTCATTTTATTTTCTGTGAGGTAAAAGTTTAAAAAGTAAAATATCCTAACACATACACCTCCATTCAATAAAAGTTTATTATATATATTATATTTATATAAAAGAGTGATGTGATTTATGAAATGAAACTGAAAATAATTTGATATTTTGATGCAGATGACGCCAGGTCTTCAAAATGGAGATAAAAACACATTAACAGCACCTTATTGTTCGACATGGAGATCTACAATGTCTTCTCATGCTGATAGTGGACGTGGTTGGAGTGAAGGAGACACAGGACCTGCAGAAGAGATGACAGGTAAAATATCTTTAAATAAACACTTATACTTGCTGATAAAATTTCGTTTTGCCTTTTTATTTAAAATGTTATTGAAAGTTGTTGATTTTCTTTTTTCATTTTAAAAATTTTTTTAGATCAGCTGATTCCACAGTTTTTTAAGCCACAGAGTAGACAGGCCATTAAGATGGATAGGAGGCACATGGAAGGAAATTTTACCTACCCAAGTGAATCAACACCAATTTCAGCAAGATGCCTTCCAAAAGCAACAAGTAATCCCAACAATCTGTTAAGAGAAGAAATAGAACAAAGATCCCATCATTTATCAGACAGTATTCAAATTACTCACAATGCCAGACCATTGCCTCCAGTACCACACAAAATACACTGATTATATGCACCAATACACTTTACATTAATGCATCTCACATATATTCAGAATTTGACACTGATTTTCTACAAAAAAACATCTATGCAGTAAGTTTAGTAAGAATAAATGATATTTAGGAATATTTTAAAGTATTTTTCAAACTAGTGAATATAAATCTGAGTTAAAATTACTATTTATTATTTTTTTAATGTATCCATAAATATAATAACTCATTGGGATTTTCTATATTTTATTGTTTTAAAAATGTAATAAATATCATTCAGATTTTAAGTTTAACTTGTTTATTTTAGTGTAGTGAAATTAATGTTAAAGATATGGGTTCAATAAATATTTTGAATATGATAAAAATAAATATGATTAAAAAGAATAGTTAAAAATATTTGTTTCCAATAAGATATTCAGTTATTTTGATATTCAGTTATTTTGAGTTAAAGTACTGACATTTCAAGCAGACCAACATTTTTAGAAAAATATTGAAAATACTTTTAAATATCAAATAAAACAAATGAGGTAATATTGAATGAAATATAATTTCTGAATAATTATTTCTAGCGTATTCAATTTAAAAAAATCTAATACAATAAAATACATCATAAAGTTTGAAAAACAATATAATGTTGATGATTCATCTCCAATTCTGTAGTTTTCAGAGGAAAATTTGATTTACTCATGGAAGAAAGGAAACAAGAAGTTAGAAAAAGAAGGAACAGTGTCCTTCACACTTTGCATTATGGGAAAAAACAGCCAAAAATAGCATTTATTTTATAAAATCTTAGGACACAAATTTATCTTGATAAGAAATTGGGATGCATCAAAATTTAAAAAAAAAAAAAAAATTCTATTTAATTAATTATTGTTTTCCTAGAATAAAATATTCTCGTTGGTGAGAGTAGCAGCCATTACACACACATTATACTTATTAGGACGATAGACTACACACATGTTCACACACACACACACGCACACACAACAGCATATTCTTTGTTCTGTCATTGTGATATGAAAGTCAGTGGAGAAAGAGGATGTAAATTAGCTGTGATTCTTTTATTGGAGAAGTTATAAAAAATAAGGTAAGTTGGAAAATTTTTATTTAGACTTGATGAAGAGTTGTCATGGAAGTAATTTGATGTAGTAAACAAAGTGAAATCATCCGAAGATATTTTGTCTCTTAACTAATGAGAGACTGGGTGTGAAGAAAATATGAAAAATTAAATGTTTTGGTGATGCATTTTATTTTACATCATACATTATATCTATTTAAACAGAAATCATTATTTAGAATGTCTTGTATGTATTTGGTAACTAATATCCTGATATGGAACTAGTCATTGAAATATGTATATATACACATTAGTAGCCATTATAAAAAATAGATGCTAAGATTTTGTATGTCAAAATTTTTCAGTGATGATTTCAGTATAATATTAGATGCTTATTTGGTAATTTATTATACTTAAACACATATTGCAAAAATATCTTTATGGCTATTGGTCGTTTTTGTTCAGTAAGGAAAATTATAGTTCTTATACATAGTAAATTTTGATTACTGAAAATATATAAATTGTATAAATCGCATTGCTCATTTTTTATAATATGTATCTTTAATATAATAAACTGTTACAATTTATATTTTTTAATAAAATTTATCATGAAAAACAGTTTAGCAGTAACTCTATTGCATTTATTAATATTTTATTTTTTTTACATTTCTTTCTTTAATTTTTCTTTCATATTGTATTTACAGTTGAATGTATTGCTGCACTACTTACATTTTCCTGAAAAAAAAAGCAAGTATCAATAAATTTTGTATTTCATTTAGTTTTGTAAGATTCAAAAATGTTTAAAAAGCAAAAATAGAATAAGCTCAACTGAAACCGAATTTAAACATAGAATTAATATAAGGGAAATAACTTTGTATCAGTCGATTTATTGATGTAACTCACTCATTGAGTTTGTATTGTAAAAGACTATTAAATTATATATATATATATATTTCTTATATACACTCATAACCCAGCTAAAATTCCACATTATAGTGAGATTTTTATTTTATTTCTCTGAATGTTTGAGATGAGGCTTGAAGATTAGTATTATCTGCATTATTCGGACTATTGTCCCTATCTTCATTGTTATTTGTACAACGTTTCGGCCGATATGCCCTCCGGCCTTCTTCAGGTATTTCTGAAAAAGGTTCCTGAGTCCGAGAAGGTTCCCAAGAAGGTTCCCGAGTCCGACAAGAAATACCTGAAGAAGGCCGGAGGGCATATCGGCCGAAATGTTGTACAAATAACAATGAAGATGGGGACAATAGTCTGAATAACGCAGATAATACAGATTTTTATTTATACTGAACATATATGTATATATTAGTAAGATTCTAATTATGTTTGTGTACACACTCATGTATATAAATAAAAACATAACCCAGCAAAAAACAGAATATGAGAGCAAGATTTTTATTAAAGTAATACTTAAAGTACTAAGAGAATAAAGTAAATGTCAGCCCAATTTACTTATAAATATGTTTTAGGTATCAATACTCAGGCTGAATATATTTTTATTAATCATTCAGATGCTAATTAGAATCTTTCAGTCTTTCCTAGATAAAAACATCAATATCATCATGAACCAGAGTTACAACAGAAGCCAAATTGCTTCGCATTTCATCTAATACATACTATATTTAAGAAAATATTGGAAAATTTCTCTGCAAAATAGTTAAATATTATTTTTGATAGTTTAAATACGTTTCTGGATAAAAATATTGTTATAAAATATTCAGTTATAATGTAGCATTCCCAGTTGATTTTTTATTTGAGGTTATTGTTATTTAATCACATTAGTTATATAGAGCTCTGTAAAATGGAGTTTAGAACTGTTTGAATTATCCCTAGTGGTTCAAAAGTTATGAGAATTTAAATCCCTGAAATTGGGGGGTACAAAAGAGGACATGGTTTTGTGCAAAAAATATGTCAAATCAGGGACCAATTCAAAACAAGAAATTCAGTCATTTCTTCACCATTTCTTTATTTTTGGAGAAATTTTGATAAAACTTGGAATTCTTATGTAAAATTATATGTTCTTCCTGGTTCTGCACTGAAATTCTATGTATCTCTATGCTGTAACCCAGTATTTAGAGAATAAGAGCTACAGATATCAACATTTAAAAAAAAATAGTTTACCACAAGATTATTCAACATTTTCATTTTAATACTGCATGTATACACATAATTTAAATAAATAACATCACTTTGAACTTAAAAATACCTTTTTAAATACTTGCTATGTTGTATAACATACACAAGAATTTTTTTTAAAACAAAGCCTGTCTGGCCAGCATGTAATGATGTGTTTTGTTAATGTTTTAATTCTATATCGTAATTTGTTTTTTTTCCAAAACTGAATGTTTGACAAAAAATCCTGACAGTTAACCATCATGTAAATATCATATAATATATATCAAAATAATTCTGAGACTATCTTCTATTAAGGATATAGTACTTTTTTTTTTTTGCTTAGTTTATACTTTTTGAAGGAACTTGTGTCAACTTTCACTGGTAGTGGTTTTGCTTCCGAAGGTCAAAGAAGAAAAAAACAACCTATACAATGTAGTATATGGTGTCTACTAATTAAGTATTCAATTTCAAGAATATTGATAAAGATTACCCTCTTTGATTTTACAATGCAAACTCACGACTAATATTTAACTTAAAAAAAAAGAGTTGATATTTTTTGTTTTTGGCTGTTCGAAGCAATATACTGTTTTAAATCGCTGTAAAAAATAATTCAATGGACAAAAACCTATGGAAATTACATATTTAGAAAGATTATTTTCAACCATATAAATATTTTAAAGATTAGATCAGAAATACACGAGAAATTGCAAATTAAACTGATTAAGGTTGCAAATTTGTCAATGTCCGACGATTTCAGCTAACTGCTGGCAATGCTAAATAATGTTTACATATTTTATTATAAAATGTTCATTATTTAAGAATAGTAGATTTTTCATAGATATCTTTGGTATAACAATGGATCATTAAATGACTTATCACAATGTAAAATTGCTAAACATTATATGCTTAAAATAAAGGTTTCAATTTTATTTTTCTTCAGAACATAGCTGAATATGTCACCACCAATATATATTTTACTCATCGTCTTCCATTCCTGTTTGTGTGCTGACCTCATCTACAATGTGGAAGAAGAACAAAGTCCAGGAACATACATTGGCAATATTGCTATAGATTCACGTATCATGGATAATATTCCTTTGAAAGATCATAAACACATCACATTCACACAACTACAAAAAGGAAGCTCAAGATTATTTCGTGTAGCCAAGAATACAGGAAAACTATACACAGCACAAATATTGGATGCTGAATCCTTGTGTACTTATAATGTAGAGTGTTTCAAAATGATTGATGTTGCTGTAAGGAAAGCCAAATCTTTTATAAAGCTTTTAGAAATCAAAGTAGTTATAAAAGATATTAATGATCACCAGCCAGAATTTCCAAACCAGCAAATTAACATTGAGTTTGATGAAGACGATGGAAATGGAGCGAAAAAGTCAATACCCAGTGCAAGAGATAAAGATCTTAGTAACATTTATTCCCAAATCACTTATAAACTAATCAATAAAGATGAAGAAAATACTTTTACATTATTTGTAAATAAAAATTTTGCGGGTGCATCAGATTTGAGTATCATATTGGATAAAAGATTGGATAGAGAAACCAAAGATACTTATTTGATACAAGTAGTTGCAAAAGATGGAGGATCACCACCCAAACAAAGTATTTTAGATGTTCATATTTCAGTAAGCGATATCAATGATAATGCACCTTTTTTTCCCCATAATATCTACAATGTTTCTGTTGCACAAGATCAAGATGAAACTAATCCTATTATTACATTATCAGCAACAGATTTAGATTTTGGTCAAAATGGCAATATTTCATATATTTTTAACTCTAAGACATCATCATTAGCTAAAAAATACTTCAAGATAAATAAATTCACTGGGGAAATATTTCTAAAAAGCAAAATACCATCTGGACAAAAGTTAATACATAATTTATATATTGAAGCTAAAGATGGTGGAAAAACTCCTTTAAGTTCACTGGCCATGGTCCAAGTAAATATAATCAACCAACAAAATAATGCTCCAACAATAGATGTGAACTTTTTCTCAGCTTCATCTACTGAAAATTCTACAGCAATTACCGAGGACATTGAAGTGGGCAGTTTTATTGCTTATGTGAAAGTAACTGACCATGATGCTGGCCAGAATGGAGAGGTTATATGTGATCTTCATCATGATAAGTTTAAACTGAAAAGTCAAGGCTTAAAAAAATACCAAGTGATTCTGAAAGATCCATTGGATAGAGAGACAGAGGAACATCATGACATCACAATCAGCTGTGAGGATATGGGATTCCCACCAAGACATAGTGAGAGTAAGTTTTCCATTAAAGTGATGGATGTCAATGATGTGAAGCCCAAATTTTCTAAAGCAAGATACAAATTCCGTATCAATGAGAACCAGAAGCCTCATATTGATGTGGGCTCAATCAATGCATCTGACCCAGACTTGGGGCCTGGAGGGGAATTGATCTTTTCTCTAGCAAGAAATAAAAAGAAAAGTCAGCTGCCTTTTCTAATCACAAAAGATGGTTTTATTTCAACAAGTGAATTATTGGACCATGAATTACAAGATATTTATAAGTTTGAGGTTTTGGTGAAAGATAATGGAATCCCATCACTGAATAATACAGTGGATGTGATTGTTGAGGTTGAAGATGAAAATGATAACAGTCCATATTTTACATTTCCCAGTGTTAATCCACATAATATAGAAGTTGTTTATTTTGCTGATGAAAGCAAAAATGTGACAGTTGTGAGGGCACATGACAGTGACAGTCAAGAGAATGCATTTCTCAGATATGAAATAAGTGCAGGCAACGAGAAACAGTTGTTCACCATTGACCATTACAGTGGTTTGTTATCTTCTACTGGTGCCCTTACAAAACAAGATGCTGGCTCATATGAACTGGAGTTTATTGTCAAGGATAGTGGTATGCCAGTTTTATCAGCAACAACTACAATCTTTTTGAGTCTGATAGTGAAAAACAAGACTTCTTCTTTGGAAAGAGTAAATGGTGTGCTGCAGAGAAGTGAGTCAGATGAGAAGGTGCATCTTAATATGGTGATTATTATTACATTAGCGGCTGTGATGGTGACTATCATCCTTACGGCTTCAATCTCAATCTGTGTGCTTCGCTGTTGTAATGCTGCAAGTGTAGATGGAGATGATATTTCTAATAGATATGTCAGTGAACAAAGACATTTAATGCCATCTTCTTATCGAGGAACCTCATGGCCAGATGTTCCTACTACTATGATAAATGATCCCAACTTTGGCAGGAGTGCTGAGGAGATGGCAGCCAACAGAAGGGAGTCATATCCAAGGTTTGTCAACCAATCACCAGCAATAAGACCACATGCAGCAGTTGATATCAACTGTCAGGTAAGTTTTATACATCTTTTACAACATGATATTTTTTGAGGAATGGCAAATGAAAATAGGATACTTCAAGCTTAGTTCATGATGATAAAATTATTTTCATATTATCTATAATTTTAATTATAGATATTATAAAAAATGTTTTTTTTTTTTTTTGCATTTTAATTCATTAAATAATTTTGAATCTTTTTTATATATAATTGAATTATATTGTTGTCATATTTAATTTTTAACATTACACATTTGAATTTTAGTCATAAAATTAGGACAATTTGAAAATAACTATTATACAACATGAGTTGATTGAGGGACAACAACTGTTGATCAGTAATATATTGATTATTTTTGCAAATAATAGAATGTTACCACTCTTTCAAAATTGTAGCAAAGTCTTTTTTTAAGAAATTTTGTTCCAAATGCATCTGAAGATATATATTCTTTGACAATAAAATTATATAATTTTTCAATGAATTTAGAATGTTTTCTTGAATAATTAAAAATACTACAAACAAGTTATATTTTTTAGCTTTTTGAATATTTTTTAGTTATTCTTTTGATAATTCAAAATACATAAAATATTTAATTTATATGTTCTGATGTAGATGACACCTGGACTACAGAATGGTGATAAGAATACACTGATGCCTCCTTATTGTGCTACATGGAGATCTACAATGTCTTCTCATGCTGATAGTGGACGTGGTTGGAGTGAAGGAGATACAGGACCTGCAGAAGAAATGACAGGTAAGAGAACAACCCCCCTCTTCACAAAAAAAACAAAAACACTTATTTCTTATTAAATTTTATCTATTATATGAATGCATACACTCAGATTCCCAGATGATGAAATGTTATTGAAAGTTGATGATTTGGTTATTTCAGATCAGCTGATTCCACAGTTTTTTAAGCCACAGAGTAGACAGGTCAATAAGATGGATAGGAATCACATGGAAGGAAACTTTACCTACCCAAGTGAATCAACACCAATTTCAGCAAGACATCTTTCAAAAGTAACAAGTAATCCCAACAATCTGATGAGACAGGAAGCTGAACAAAGATCCCATCATTTATCAGACAGCATTCAAATTACTCACAATGTCAGACCACTGCCCCCTGTACCACACAAAATACACTAATCATAAACTTTAAATCAGTAGATTATATATATATTCAAAAGTTGCATGCACGAATTTTCAGGCATTGACTTCTATATAAATAACATTAAATGTAAGTAATAATTCTAATAAAAATAAATAGTATTATTGAACATTTAAATCAGATATTAACTTTTTTGTGCGTAATGATCAACAATAACTAATTTTTTATTATGATAAACATTAAATGATATTCTAAAAAATTAATGATTGATTTCTTTCTTAGTTACATTAAAAGGGAGTAAAGTTTTCTCCTAATTCTTTTGTTATGTATTAAAAATAATAATAAGCATTCAATTTTCAGAATGTTTTGCTTCTTGAATAATGATATAAATAGGTATGTTTTCAACTTGAAGCTTTAAAAAAAAGTGTTTGCTTAAATTGATCAATGTTAAACTAAATGTGTATAAATTAAATAAACGTTTTATAACAATGGCATTTTCTGTGACACTGATAGAATATAAATATGATTATTAAAAAGTATTTTATAATAATTAAATTAAATAAGATATATATTAATGTTAATATATTACAAAAATTCCAAGATTTCAAATAGAAATTGCATTTTTATTGATGTAAAAATGTCTTAAAAATCTTTCTTGAATCTTTTTTTTTTTTTTTTTTTTTTTTTGTGCTGACATTCATAGTAAATATTTTGAATACTAATTTTTAACTTTAAAACTAACCAGACATTAGTTTCAAAATCATGAAATATAAGAAATCTAGTAAACTATACAAAGAAAATGTTCTTGCTTCAATTTCATAAGGTCCACCATAGTTAAACAAAAACACTTGACTGACTCATCGTCAAGGAAGGAAGGAGAAAAGAAGCTGGTTAATGGAAGCATGGCCCTGTGTATTGCATTATGGGAAAGAAAAAACCCAGGCTATTTTTTATTTAATAAATCTAAGGGTAACCCTTTATCTTGACATAGATACAGCTATTGTTATAACTTTTAAAAATTAATTTTACTGAACTTTAACTTTCAAAATTCTTTGATAATCTCGTTAGTGTGAGAGGCAGCCATTACACACACATTACACTTACTAGGATGATAGACTACTTATACACACAAATCCATGTAAAGAGACATACACATACACACCTACTATGAGCAAATTCTTTGTTCTGACTTTGTGATATAAAAAGGCTGTTAAAAACGTCATAAGATGTAAATTCATTCCTTGTGCAAGAGAATTTCAGAAATGAGGTAAGTTTTTAATTTTATTCCAATTTATATCAAGAGTTGTGATATTTGTAGTCAAGAGGACAATATTCTCTTTCACCTTTCAGAAGCTCTAAGGAAATGTTAATAAGTACTATACACTGAATCTGTTAAAATGACATTTTATTTCATGTAGTCTACTAGTACATCATTTTTTTTTATAAAACTAATTTAATGAAATATGTCATAATTCTTGTTTTACTTGCTATAATTTCTTTCAGTGTTTTTTTAAAATTATGTTATAAAAAATTTAGCCATAATGAAATATTACATTTATGCTTGAAGTCAATATATTTCACATAATTATTAGTATAGAATTATGTAATGGAAATTTTATTGCCACTCATGTATTACTGTACTTTTTCACACAATAATAAAAAAAATAATGTATGAATTCATATTTGTTCAAATATTATCAGAATAATATTTTTGTTTTAATAATCACTATAGCACAACTGTCAGTTCTGATAATCTCCAATGAAAATTTTGGTATACTTAGTCACTGACAATTCTGAAGATAAAATACATTTCATTTACTATGAATCACTATAGAAAGCCTAATATAAATTATTTTATGTATCAATCACAGGTATCAGGTTAGCTATGTTTTTGAACGATCTACATTTTATAATGCATTATTTGAATATCAGGAAGAATAATTCTAAATTAAAAGGTAATTATTTACAGAAATAAAAAATAAAAAAATAAATTAAAAACAATGAAAAAAAATGTTTTCTATTGATAACAAGAACAAATAAAAACACTATTTCTATTAAAGCTTATTGGTTAAAGTTAATTAGCAATTCTTTTAAATTATAATAATGTTTTTATATGATTTTATAAATCCCAGAAAGTTAAATTGAGCCTGACAAACTAATAATATTCATTAGTAAATTATTTCGCTTTTAAAATTCTGCTTTACAGTGTATGATTTTTATAAATTGTTAATTTTTTGTTGTTTTTCATAATTATCAAAATTACATACTATAAAGAAGTTTACAACACATGCTTTTTAATTACTTATTAAAAATCATATTTACCTAAGCCTGAGTTATAAACTGATATAAGGGAAATAACTCCATAGGAAGCATTCTGAAAGTATGCATAAAATTAACATGAGTTAAAGTAAAGGTAAAAGTACTTTGTTTGAGGCAAAGGTTTGTTTTCATTTATATAAGTTGATTTTTCTTATATCAAATTAAATTTTTCAATATATTTTAGTATATTCTGAAAGATATTGAAGCTAAGATTTTCTAAAAATTGCATTTTCATGTAGAGTTTAGCCAATGTTATGTCTAAACAAGTATAATTCAAATAAAAAAAAAATGATATGATTACAGATAAACAAGAGAACCAAATCAATAGAATGTATGCATATATAAAAAATAGGACATTTTTACTTATATATGAATTTTTTCTGCAAGTAGGGAAATTGTCTAGAAGGGAGCAAATAATGCTATTACTTTTTAATTGTTGTATTTTTGATATTCAATAAAAACAAGTATTTGCTTCAATTTTCAGTTGAATAATAACTATTTTTAAATATTTGAAATCGGGTTTTAACTTGAAGGCCAATAATCGCATGCACGGTCAATTTTTTTAACCATATTCATTATTTAATTAATCATTTAGCAGATTGATTAAATTGCAGTTGCTATAAATTTTTTACTTTTTGTAGAATTTAAACTTGTCATTGTAATATGATTTTAAAAAAGTAGAATAGAATATGTCACATGTAAATAAATAAACGTATTTATAAATTAAAGTAAGGTAGCTAAGGGGTAAAAAAAAACTAAAAGAATATACCTAAATATAACTAAACAAGATATACCTAATATATGAATATACATGATATTTTCTTTTTCTTTATAACATCAATTATTTCCTTTGAAATTGCAAATGTTGTAATACTTAGTGATCATATTTGATTCATATTTTCTTTGTTCTGTCATTGTGATACGAAAGTCAGCGGAGAAAGAGGATGTAATTTTGCTGTGATTCTTTCATTCAAGAATATCATAAAAAATAAGGTAAGTTGGCCATTTTTTATTTAGATTTGTTGACTTATCAAAGTGCATGATATAGTAGACAAAATGTAATCCTGGGAAGATGATGATTTATCTCTCACCTTCTGTGAGACTTTATAGATGTAAGGAAAATATTAAAAGTTAAATGTTTTGGTGATACATTTTATTTTACATTACACATTATACCTATTTATACAGAAATTATTATTTAGAATGTCTTGTATGTTTTTGGTAGCTAAAATCCAGGTAAGGAAATAATGCTTGAAATATGTATATCTGAAATGGATTACTTCAGTAACCATTATGAAATATCATCACTGCTAAAATTTTGTTTATGTCAAAAATTTTCTAGGTTCATCAGTATATTTTAGTATAATATCATTTGCCAATTTCATGATTATTTTATTAAACATATATGACATGCATATTTCTGAAGTTATTAGTATGTTATTAAGAACAGAAAATAATTGTTCTCATACATATTATCATTTAACTAATTAGAAATATATAATTTGCACAAGCCTCATTGTTAATTTTTGATATTATACATTTTAATGTGCTTATAATATTTATCTTTAATCTAATTCATTTCAAATATAACATTATTAATTAAAGAAAATTTGAAAATGGATAATAGCTATGCATGAGCAAATTAACAGCCAACAAACTGGTACAATATTTATAATTTTTAATAAGATTTATCACAAAAGCAACTAAGCCATACCTTGATAGAATTTATTAATATGTATTTTTTTAAACATTTTTTTCTCTTTCATATTATATTCACAGTTCAATGTATTGCTGCACTAATTACATTTTCATGGCAGAAAAAAAGCTAGTATCAAATATTTTTGTATATTTAGTTTTATAAAAGCAAAAATGCAATAAGCAAATAGAATATATATTTGCTCAGCTTAACTGAGGTAGAATTAATATAAGGGAAATAACTTTCTATCAATCGGTTTTAGTTTGTTTGTTTTGTTTTACGGCATATCAACCTCAGTGGGTCATTTAATGCTGATAAAGTTTTGAAATAAATCAATTCTTAATGGATAATACAATTTTTTTATAAATACATTTTTCTATTTAACCCATAGATGGGACACAATCGGTTTTATTGATATCAGATACTTATTGAGTTTGCTTTTTAAAACAAAGTTAGAGTAAGAAATAATGTCTAATGTAAGATATATATATAAAAGTATTTCTTATATATAATCATAATCCAACAAAAATGCCACATTATATTAATATTTTTATTATAGTAGTATATTTAAAATGTTATATTTTATCAAATAATGGAATTTCCTGTTCAATTTACAATTGAATGATAGTGTTGTGAAGTATTTATTTACACTGAACATCATTTTCTTTTATATAAATTAATAAGATTCTAATTATATATATATATATATATATATATATATATATATATATATATATATATATATATATATATGTGAGAAGAAAATATTTTTAATTTTAATTTCCTCACCGTATTTTCCATATATATATATATATATGTATATATATAACCATAACAAAAACATCATATGAGGCTAAGGTTTTTATTAAAGTAATACTTAAAATACTTTAACTTAGAGAATAAAGCAACTGCCAGGCAAATTTGCATATGAATGACAATTTTGTGGAGTTCATATTTAGACTGAATATATTGTTTTAATTATCCAGGTGTTTGATATAGTAATGATAACTATGAAATGCTCATGAGAATCCTTCAAGCTTTCCTAAATAGAAAAATCAATACCATCATGAATTAGACTTACAGGAACCGAGCTGATTTACAGGTCATCTAATATATACTAAACATACTAGATTTAAGAAAATATTTGTAAATTCCTCTGTGAAATAGAAAATTATTTTCTGATAACAAAGTTTATCATGATGAAAAAGTTGTTATATGAAGAAAAAACTTTCTAGATGAATGTATTGTTATTGAATATTCAGTAATAATATTTATGTATAATTAGGAAGTAAGAATTATAGATTTTTCACTGATGACTTAGGTAGGACAGTGAATCATTAAATTACTTAATATGCAAAATTGTTAAACATTACATGCTTAAAATAAAGGCTTTAATTTTTCTTTTCTTCAGATCTAAGCAAAATATGTCACCAATATATATTCTACTCATTGTCTTCCATTCCTGTTTGTGTGCTGACCTCATCTACAATGTGGAAGAAGAACAGAGTCCAGGAACATACATTGGCAATATTGCTATAGACTCACATGTCATGGATAATATTCCTTTAAAAGATCATAAACATGTCACATTTACACAACTCCAAAAAGGAAGCACACAGTTATTTCGTGTGGCTAAAAATAGAGGAAAACTGTACACTGCAAAAATATTGGATGCTGAATCCTTGTGTACTTATAATGTAGAATGTTTCAAAATGATTGATGTTGCTGTGAGGAAAGCCAAATCTTTTATAAAGCTTTTAGAAATTAAAGTAATTATAGAAGATATTAATGATCACCAGCCAGAATTTCCAGACAAGCAAATTAACATTGAATTTTATGAAGATATTGGAATTGGAATGAAAAAATCAATACCCAGTGCAAGAGACAAAGATATTAGCAATATTTATTCCCAAATTACTTATGAGCTAATAAACAAAGAGGAAGAAGACCCATTTTCATTATTTGTAAGTAAAAATTTTGCTGGTGCATCAGATTTAAGTATCATATTGGATAAAAGATTGGATAGAGAAACCAAAGATACTTATTTGATACAAGTAGTTGCAAAAGATGGAGGATCACCACCCAAACAAAGTATTTTAGATGTTCATATTTCTGTAAGTGATGTCAATGATAATGCACCTTTATTTTCCCATAATATCTACAATGTTTCTGTCACACAAGATCAAGAAGAAACTAATCCTATTATTACATTATCGGCAACAGATTTAGATTTTGGTCAAAATGGTAATATTTCATATACATTTGATTCTAAGACATCAACACTAGCAAAAAAATACTTCAAGATAAACCAATTCACTGGGGAAATATTTCTAAAAAGCAAAATACCATCTGGACAAAAGTTAATACATAATTTGTATATTGAAGCCAAAGATAGTGGAAGTCCTCCTTTAAATTCACTGGCCATAGTCCAAGTAAATATGATCAACCAACAAAATAATGCTCCAACAATAAATGTGAACTTTTTCTCAGCTTCATCTACTGAAAATTCTACAGCAATTACCGAGGACATTGAAGTGGGCAGTTTTATTGCTTATGTGAAAGTAACTGACCATGATGCTGGCCAGAACGGAGAGGTTATATGTGATCTTCATCATGATAAGTTTAAACTGAAAAATCAAGGCTTAAAAAAATACCAAGTGATTCTGAAAGATCCATTGGATAGAGAGACAGAGGAACATCATGACATCACAATCAGCTGTGAGGATATGGGATTCCCACCAAGACATAGTGAGAGTAAGTTTTCCATTAAAGTGATGGATGTCAATGATGTGAAGCCCAAATTTTCTAAAGCAAGATACAAATTCCGTATCAATGAGAACCAGAAGCCTCATATTGATGTGGGCTCAATCAATGCATCTGACCCAGACTTGGGACCTGGAGGGAACTGATCTTTTCTCTAGCAAGAAATAAAAAGAAAAGTCAGCTGCCTTTTCTAATCACAAAAGATGGTTTTATTTCAACAAGTGAATTATTGACCATGAATTACAAGATGTTTATAAGTTTGAGGTTTTGGTGAAAGATAATGGAATCCCATCACTGAATAATACAGTGGATGTGATTGTTGAGGTTGAAGATGAAAATGATAACAGTCCATATTTTACATTTCCCAGTGTTTAATCCACATAATATAGAAGTTGTTTATTTTGCTGATGAAAGCAAAAATGTGACAGTTGTGAGGGCACATGACAGTGACAGTCAAGAGAATGCATTTCTCAGATATGAAATAAGTGCAGGCAATGAGAAACAGTTGTTCACCATTGACCATTACAGTGGTTTGTTATCTTCTACTGGTGCCCTTACAAAACAAGATGCTGGCTCGTATGAACTGGAGTTTATTGTCAAGGATAGTGGTATGCCAGTTTTTATCAGCAACAACTACAATCTTTTTGAGTCTGATAGTGAAAAACAAGACTTCTTCTTTGGAAAGAGTAAATGGTGTGCTGCAGAGAAGTGAGTCAGATGAGAAGGTGCATCTTAATATGGTGATTATTATTACATTAGCGGCTGTGATGGTGACTATCATCCTTACGGCTTCAATCTCAATCTGTGTGCTTCGCTGTTGTAATGCTGCAAGTGTAGATGGAGATGATATTTCTAATAGATATGTCAGTGAACAAAGACATTTGATGCCATCTTCTTATCGAGGGACCTCATGGCCAGATGTTCCTACTACTATGATAAATGATCCAAACTTTGGAAGGAGTGCTGAGGAGATGGCAGCCAACAGAAGGGAGTCATATCCCAGGTTTATTAACCAATCCCCAGCAATAAGACCACATGCAGCAGTTGATATCAACTGTCAGGTAAGTTTTCCTATTACTGTAGATTATGGCATATGAACATTTTCTAAATACATGTCCTTTGCTTTATATACAAATTTGTATTAGCTGGTAGGCTAATGTTTACCCTGACATTATAGCCTACCTAGCCAATGCCTATAATATTGTAAAATTTATAAAATATACAGTCTTATTAGTCTTTTATCTATGAAAGATTTACACTATTTACTGAAAAGATTGGATTCATTAAAAACATTAATATGTATACTTAACTTTAATTAATTTCCTGACATTTATGTACTTGTGAAAGAAGTTTTCTTCATCCGTTCTTTTCTGTGAAGTAATAGTTTCAAAACTAAAATATCCTAATACTTACTCTCCATTCAATAAAAGTTTATAATATTTGTATATTAGATTGTTGTGATTTATGAAATGAAAAAGAAAATAATTTGATATTTTAATGCAGATGACACCAGGCCTTCAAAATGGAGATAAAAACACATTAACAACACCTTATTGTCCAACATGGAGATCTACAATGTCTTCTCATGCTGATAGTGGACGTGGTTGGAGTGAAGGAGACACAGGACCTGCGGAAGAGATGACAGGTAAAAGAACTAAAAAAGACACTGATATTTGCTGATGAAATTTCATTTTGTCTTTGTATCTGTTAAACATACACACAATGAAAGGTTCTGGAAAGTTGTTGATTTAATTTTTTCTTCAGATCAGCTGATTCCCCAGTTTTTTATGCCACAGAGAAGACAGGCCAAGATGGATAGGAATCACATGGAAGGAAATTTTACCTACCCAAGTGAATCAACACCAATTTCAGCAAGATGCTTTCCAAAAGTAACAAGTAATCCCAACAATCTGCTGAGAGAAGAAATAGAACAAAGATCCCATCATTTATCAGACAGTATTCAAATTACTCACAATGCCAGACCACTGCCTCCTGTGCCTCATAAAATACATTGATCTTACACTTTATGTTAATTTATCTCATATACATTCAGAATTTGACACTAATTTTCTGCAAAAAACATCCAAGGAGTAAGTTTAGTAAGAATGAATGACATTTAGGAATATTTTTCAAACTAGTGAATATAAATCTGAGTTAAACTTAGTATTTATTATCTTTTTTATATAAATAGTAATATATAATAGGGGTTTTCTATACTTTACAGTTTGACATAATGTAATAATATCATTTTGATTTTAAGTGTAAGAAAGTAAATATATAAAGTTTTATGTATACCTAAACTTGTTTGTTAGAGTGGTGTGTAATTAATTTAAATTCAATTAATACTTTGAATCTAATAAAAAATTTGATAATTTTGTATTAACAATGTAATATAAACGAGATTTTAAAAAATAATTACAAATATTTGTTTCCAATAAGATTTCCAGTAATTTTAACACAGTGTTAAAGTACTGAATTTCAAGCGGAGATCAATTTTTTTAAGGGAAAACAATATCAGATAAAAAACAAATGAGGTAATAAGAATAATTTATTAATAATTATCTCCAATGTATTTGTTTTACTTGTAAAATTGAATTCAATAAAATATGCATCATGAAGTTTGAAAAAGCTATATAATGTAGATGTTTTACCTTCAATTCTGTACTTTTGAGAGAAAAAATTTGATTTTCGCATGGAAGAAAGGAAAAACGAAATTGGTAAATGGAGGAATAGGGTCTTTCACCCATTGCATTATGGGAAAAATAGCCAAGTTTGGCCTTTATTTTATAAGATCTTAGGACACACTTTTACCTTGACATAAAATTTGGAAGATTCATAATTAAAAAAAAAAAAAAAAGAAATTTAATTTAATCAACTTTTGTTTTGTTAAAATCAAATGTTCTCGTTAGTAAGAGAAGCAGCCATTACACACACATTATACTTATTAGGACTATAGGCTACACACACACACAAACACACAACAACAACAACAACTTACTCTTTGTTCCCTCATTGAGATACAAACATCAAATGAGAAAGAGGATGTAAATTGGCTGTGATTCTTTAATTGGAGAAATTTGTGAAAAATAAGGTAAGTTAGAATTTTTTTTTTTAGTCTTGCTGAAAAGTTGTCATGGAAGTAATTTGATGTAGTAGCCAAAATGAGATCTTAGGTAGATGATAATCTCTCTCTCAACTTCTAAGAGACTTTATAGACATGAAGAAAATGTGAAAATTAAATCTTTTATTGAGGCATTTTATTTTACATCACACATATCTATTGAAACAAAAATAATTATTTTGAATGTCTTATATGTTTTTGGTAGCTAAGATCATTGTATGGAGCTGTGCATTGAAATGGGTATATATTTTCTGGACTGCAGTAGTAGCCATCGTTAAATATAAATGCTAAGACTTTGTATATGCCCACATTTTTTCAGTGTTCATCAATACATTTCAGTACAATATTAAATGATAATTTAGTAATTTATTTTAATTAAACACATTACATACATATTCCTTAGGCTATTGGACTGTGTTCAGTACAGAAAATTGTAGTTCTTATTCAGACATTTTTGACAACTGAAAATATTTGAATAGCACAAATTTTATTGCTCATTTTAATGTTGTACATTTTAATGTGATTATTATATTTAACTTATAATATTATTCATTTCCAATACCATATAAGTGATTTTTAAAAAAATAAGAAAATATATAATTGTCATGTAAAAGCCAATTATCAGTCAGTGAACTGATACAGATTACTATCATTTTTTTTTTTTTTTTTTGATAAAACTTACCAAAAGGATATTAGTTGGACTTCTGTGATATTAATTAATAATTTTGTGTGTCTTTTTCTTTCATTATGTTTTTAATTTTATGTATTTCTACACTTTTCTGGAAAAATAACTGATATTTAGACATTTTGTATATTATGAATTTTGTTTTTCGTGATTTTAAAAATCAAACATTTTTAAATGTAAAAATGAAATAAGCAAATACATTTCTCATCTAAAAGCCTGGTTAAAATCAATGTAAGGGAAATAACTTTATAGAAATCGTTTGTAAATAAAACTTGAGTACAAAATAAAATATATAAATATATTATATTAAAATCATATTATTGCATATCTTCTATATAAAATCAGAAATTATAATGTTTTGTGTGCATATATATATATATATATATATATATATATATATATATATATATACACAAAGCATGACATATTTATGAAGCTGTTGGGAAAATCTGTTAAATATTTTCTGATCATGAAATTTATCATTATGAAAGAAAACATTGAGGAAAATTTAATTACAAAAATATTCAGTAACAAGAAAGTGGAAATCCATTTGGAATTATAATTATTCATTGATCAATTAATTATGATATTTAATCATCAAATTATTTATCAAATTTTATAATTTTTAACTGTATAGCTAAAATAAAGGCTTGAATTTTACTTTTTCTCAGATTTTACCAAAATATGCCACTACCAGTATATACACTACTCATCGTCTTTCATTCCTGTTTGTGTGCTGACCTCATCTACAATGTGGAAGAAGAACAGAGTCCAGGCACATACATTGGCAATATTGCCACAGACTCACATGTCATGGATAATATTTCTCTGAAAGATCACAAACAGGTCACATTCACGCAACTACAAAAAGGAAGTTCTAGATTATTCCGTGTAGCCAAGAATACAGGGAAACTGTACACTGCAAAAATATTGGATGCTGAATCCTTGTGTATTTATAATAGAGAATGTTTCAAAATGATTGATGTTGCTGTAAGAAAGGCCAAATCTTTTATAAAGCTTTTAGAAATTAAAGTAATTATAAAAGATATTAATGATCACCAACCCAAATTTCCAGACAAGCAAATTAACATTAAATTTTCTGAAGGTGACCGAAATGGAATGAAAAAATCAATACCCAGTGCAAGAGACAAAGATCTTAGCAAAATTTATTCCCAAATTACTTATGAGCTAATAAACAAAGAGGAAGAAGACCCATTTAAATTATTTGTGAATAAAAATTTTGCCGGCAAATCAGATTTGAGTATCATATTGGATAAAAGATTGGATAGAGAAACCAAAGATACTTATTTGATACAAGTAGTTGCAAAAGATGGAGGATCACCACCCAAACAAAGTATTTTAGATGTTCATATTTCTGTAAGTGATGTCAATGATAATGCACCTTTATTTTCCCATAATATCTACAATGTTTCTGTCACACAAGATCAAGATGAAAATAATCCTATTATTACATTATCGGCAACAGATTTAGATTTTGGTCAAAATGGTAATATTTCATATACTTTTGATTCCCAGACATCAACACTAGCGAAAAAATATTTCCAGCTAAACCGATTCACTGGGGAAATATTTCTAAAAACCAAAATGCCATCTGGACAAGAGTTAATACATAATTTGTATATTGAAGCCAAAGATGGTGGAAGTCCTCCTTTAAATTCACTGGCCATGGTGCAAGTGAATGTGATCAACCAACAAAATAATGCTCCAACAATAGATGTGAACTTTTTCTCAACATCATCTACTGAAAATTCTACATCAATTTCTGAGGATATTGAAGTGGGCAGTTTTATTGCTTATGTGAAAGTAACTGACCATGATGCTGGCCAGAATGGAGAGGTTATATGTGATCTTCATCATGATAAGTTTAAACTAAAAAGTCAAGGCTTAAAAAAAATACCAAGTGATTCTGAAAGATCCATTGGATAGAGAGACAGAGGAACATCATGACATCACAATCAGCTGTGAGGATATGGGATTCCCACCAAGACATAGTGAGAGTAAGTTTCCATTAAAGTGATGGATGTCAATGATGTGAAGCCTAAATTTTCTAAAGCAAGATACAAATTCCGTATCAATGAGAACCAGAAGCCTCATATTGATGTGGGCTCAATCAATGCATCTGACCCAGACTTGGACCTGGAGGAGAACTGATCTTTTCTCTAGCAAGAAATAAAAAGAAAAGTCTGCTGCCTTTTCTAATCACAAAAGATGGTTTTATTTCAACAAGTGAATTATTGGACATGAATTACAAGATGTTTATAAGTTTGAGGTTTTGGTGAAAGATAATGGAATCCCATCACTGAATAATACAGTGGATGTGATTGTTGAGGTTGAAGATGAAAATGATAACAGTCCATATTTTACATTTCCCAGTGTTAATCCACTAATATAGAAGTTTTTTATTTTGCTGATGAAAGCAAAAATGTGACAGTTGTGAGGGCACATGACAGTGACAGTCAAGAGAATGCATTTCTCAGATATGAAATAAGTGCAGGCAATGAGAAACAGTTGTTCACCATTGACCATTACAGTGGTTTTGTTATCTTCTACTGGTGCCCTTACAAAACAAGATGCTGGCTCGTATGAACTGGAGTTTATTGTCAAGGATAGTGGTATGCCAGTTTTTATCAGCAACAACTACAATCTTTTGAGTCTGATAGTGAAAAACAAGACTTCTTCTTTGGAAAGAGTAAATGGTGTGCTGCAGAGAAGTGAGTCAGATGAGAAGGTGCATCTTAATATGGTGATTATTATACATTAGCGGCTGTGATGGTGACTATCATCCTTACGGCTTCAATCTCAATCTGTGTGCTTCGCTGTTGTAATGCTGCAAGTGTAGATGGAGATGATATTTCTAATAGATATGTCAGTGAACAAAGACATTTGATGCCATCTTCTTATCGAGGGACCTCATGGCCAGATGTTCCTACTACTATGATAAATGATCCAAACTTGGAAGGAGTGCTGAGGAGATGGCAGCCAGCAGAAGGGAATCATATCCCAGGTTTATTAACCAATCACCAGCAATAAGACCACATGCAGCAGTTGATATCAACTGTCAGGTAAGTTTTTTTTACATGTTTTACATCCTTATATTTTTCTTGATGAATAACAAAATAATGCTTTAGCTCAGTTATTAGAGCATCCTCCTCAGAACCATAAGGTTCTGGATTCAACACGTCTTCATCAACTCAGTGCCTGATTAGCACAGTTTGGATCTATGCTGTAATGTGGGGAGCTGATGGTAGGTGTGGCACTCCACAGATGCAAAAACAATCTAGCGCTGGGGAACAGGGGATAGATTTGCTAGCTGTCTGGATACAATAGTTTAAATCCTTTGTATATTATCAATAGCTTTAAATCATAGTGTTATGACCTGTTTAAGGGTCAATAAATAAATACTCAACACGGAGATAAAAGTAAAGAACAGATGTATTCAACATATATCAATGTACAAAATGAGGAGGGTTTCCTTGGTATCAGCGTACACGAAGAAATACATTTGCTACTTCTAACTTGAGTAGCTTTGCTCTGCTAAATATACCCTTTGAGTAAGTCCATTGTTCTGGTCATAGGTGAGTCACCTACAACACCCCTCCCCCAAGCCTAAACTCCGAAGGAGTCTCAATATTTTTTTCTTTTTTGGGTTAATATTGATTAATTCTGTCCTTTTCCTTTTTCTATTAGATTGACGTTTTTCGGGGGCCGGTTGCGGAGATGGTAGATCAAAAGTATCAAAAATTACGTCCATGGTCTCCTCTCGTTCTGGTGGACCACTATTAATGTTGTCTGGCCATCGCTTCCTCAGCTGGTTCAGATGTCTCTTGTGCGAGAATTTTGGTCCGTCGATGATATATACCATATTCCCAGAATGTTTTATTTGCTTGAAATATTTTAGAATAAATTTTTTCTCCTGGAACGAAGCGTTTTGACGCGGTTTGATTTCTACTGGATTTGATTTGTCTGGGAAGTAGTTTTTCAAATACGGATCTTACTTTGCGTGCGAACATTATTTGTGCGGGAGGTAGTTCTGCTGGTGTGTTTGCGTTAGGCGTAATCCTATACACTAGTAAAAACTGTTGAAGGGCTTTAATGTGTCTGTTAGTGTGCCTTTGGCTTTTTTTAGGGCATGCTTTAATGTGTCAACGAATCTCTCTGCCATTCCGTTAGATCTAGGGTGGTAAGGGGGGGGTCGTGATATGGTTTACTTGGAAATCCTCACAGAATTCCTTAAAGTCCGCTGATGTGAATTCCGTACCATTATCAGACATGATGCAATCCACTACACCAAAACAAGCAAAAAATGTGTGTAATGCGCTAATAGCCACTTCAGTGTGTGGTTTTTTACATCTAAACACTTCTGGCCATTTGGAATAACTGTCCACTACAATTAAATAGTAGTATCCGTCCAAAGGTCCCGCAGATTCCACGTGAATGCGTGTCCAGGGATGGTCCGTTTTCAGCCAAAGACTAAATTTAATTGGTGGAGACTTTTTAGCCAGGGCACAGCCCGTACAAGTCCTGACCATATTTTCGATGTCCTTATCGAGGTTCTTCCAGAAAACATAGGACCTCATTAGACTTTTTGTCCTTGTTATCCCCGGGTGTCCGACGTGAAAATCTTTTAGTATCCGTCTTTGGAGAGTGGCTGGAATGACCACTCGATCTCGATACAGCAATACTTCATCACATAATGTATAAGCGTTAGCTACTTGTTGGTCTTTGTTTGCGATTCTTTCCTTCATTTGTGTGATGAATTCATCCTTCGTAGACTCCTTTCTGATTT
This sequence comes from Doryteuthis pealeii, assembly GCA_023376005.1. NCBI lineage: Eukaryota > Metazoa > Mollusca > Cephalopoda > Myopsida > Loliginidae > Doryteuthis > Doryteuthis pealeii. The sequence goes on along the minus strand of CM042151.1, from coordinate 28,075,451 downwards.
CCTCCAGAATGACCGGTAGCTCCTTTAGTGTATTGCATAATATGGTACTCATGTCTCTTTCAGTACGTAGGGATGCAATTATCATATTTTCTTGGGGCTCTCGCATCTTAGGAATTAGACTAGATAGTCTGTCTGCATGGACGAGTTTTTGTGATAGTAGGAACTCTATTTTAAAATCGTAGTTAAGTAGGATCGCTCCCCATCTTTGTAACCTGTTGGCTGTGTGAGTTGCAAGACCCTTCTTTGAGCCGAAGATGGTCAGTAACGGCTTGTGGTCCGTTTGGAGTAAAAAATGTCGACCATGTAGATAGCGGTGGAATTTGGTAACGGCAAATATGATTCTTAAGGCTTCTTTTTCTATTTGCGAATAGTTCCTCTCAGCGGGGAGGAGGGTCCTTGACGCATACGCGATAGGTTTGTTTGTCCCATCCGGCATCTTGTGTAGGATACACACTCCTATGCCATATGAGCTAGCGCCACAGGCAACGATTAATTCCAGGTTAGAATCAAAATGAGTAAGGAACAAATCCAAAGTTAGAGCTTCTTTAATTTTATTAAACGCCTCTTGACATTCATTTAATGGTGCTTGTAAGTCGTGCATTTTGGGTATGAAGGATTGATAATAATTCGCGAGTCCCAAGAAACTTTGTAGCGAGGTGACATTATTTGGTGCCGGTATCTCTTTTATTGCTGTAGACCTACAGGGTCTGGTTTCCTTCCGTTCTCGTCTATTATGTGTCCTAGGTATTTAATTTAAAAAAAAAAAAACTCGCACTTTGATTCCTTGATCTTGAAACCATAATCCTGCATGTGCTTAAAAACCTGGTTTACATGCAGTTTATGTTCATCCTTATCTTGACTCTTGATCAGTATATTGTCAAGGTAGGCAATTGTGAAATCAAGAATGCCCAACATGGTATCCATTACCTGTTGAAATATCGCCGGTGCGACCATGACTCCAAACACATCTTTCGAACTTATAGAGTCCCCGGTGTGTGTTTATACACAGAAGTCTGGAACTATTTTCTTCCATGGGAACCTGCAAATATGCATCGCTAAGGTCTATTTTTGAAAAGAATTTACCTCTGTTTAGCTTGGAGAATACCCCATCAGGACTGGGAAGTGGGTAATGGTACTCTTTCAGCGCCGCATTTAGGCCCGTGGAGAAGTGACCCGAGCAGACCCGAACTTCATTTGATTTTTTCTTTATATAGACAGCTGGCGCAGCCCACGTTATATTGTATTTTTGAGATTACGCCGATCTTTTTCAATCTGTTGAGTTCCTTGTCTATTTGGTTAAGTGATGCAAAAGGCACGCTCCTTTTCTTTTTAAATACAGGTTGACTGTCATTTTTTAACTCGAGTTTTACGTCAAGTCACTACCAGAATCCAATTGTAGATTTATTTTTCTTCCAAGTATCTATACTGGTACATATTTTCTGAAGTTGTCTTCGTCTTGTTTGTCTCATTTGGTCGTTTTTAACATAACTGCTACCGGCTTTCTTTCTTTAGTGGGAAGACTTGTGACACGTTTGGTTACTTATTAAAACACTTCAGCTTCCAGTAGTCGCAGTCAGTAGACCCGTGTAATGCTCTGCCTCTCACACAGGGGCTAGGGGGAAACTTGTTTTGTTTCTTGGGAGAGCCCTGAGTTCTTTCTGGTTTGCTTCGTCTGGGAGGGGAGGGGCGAATTTCTTCTTCATGTAGTGTACTTTTCGGACATGCGAGATCCCCAACTCTTCTATATGTTTTGAGTCTTTTTTTATGGTGATGTACCTCTGGCAGTCCTCTGCCAAAAGTCGTAGTGTCAAATTAGGCTCAATTTCGAGTTTGTTTAAAACTCTCCTTCTGACCGGCATTCTTTGATGAAATTAATCCCTGACAAAAAACAAGGCATTTGAAGTAGTCTGCTGAAAATTCCACCAACTTGAAGTCATCGCAACTTTTGTTGACTTTCGCCGCAAAAACTGTGAATTCTTCATTTTCCTCCCTGACTAAATTTATGCATTTCCATCATTTATGAAAAAGAGATATTTTGGGGAAAAACAGTTCAGTTAGAAGCTTAACAATCTCTTGGAACATTAGTTTGTTAGTTTTTCTAGGTAGAATATAGTTCACGAACCTAGTATGTTCGGCGGTATCCATCTTCCTTGTTAATAGTCTGACTTTTTTAGAGTCTGACCAGTTCCTGCAGTCATTTATATATATATCCTCGTAACGCCTAAAATAGGCTTCGAAGCTTATATCCTCATTTGGTCGGTATTTAAAAGTTTCTACAGCTGACCAGACTGTGCCTTGGGTAAATGTATCGTCATTGTCAAGACTTTGCAGATTTTTATTTGCGACTTGGGCAAATAAATCCATTTTCTTGTTAGACTGAATTTGCATTTCAACCAATTGCTGTTGAAATTGTTGTTGTTGTTGTTGAAATCTCTCCTCTAATTTTAGTTGGTGTTGTTGAAATTGTTGTTGTTGTTTCAATATCTCCAAAACATGAGCCTGGATATCCATGTTTGTAACCGAAAAAAATATTCAACTGAATCAGAAGTTTTTCCTCTTTTCGCAATAAAAAAAGAAACTCAGGAATTATGAGTTCTAACCGAATACAAAAGCTTTTCCTCTTTTACAATAAGTGAAAATCAAAAATTACGACTTACTTGCAAAAAACCCACACGTATCGAACAAAAGAGTTTGTCTTTCTGACGGAAAGAAAAAAAAAATTTTTCTTTTAAAATGGATATGAGCTTCGTAATCCTAATGCGGAGGCTTCAAATCGAAGTGTCTCTTTGTACCCTTTTTTTTTTCGGTTCAGGATCAAATCATGAAGTCAGATAAGGTCTTTTTGAGACTCTGTATCGTTTTTTTTTTTTTCACTTTTGTACCGTGACTGTAGTATTGCATAGGTCCTTATAAATCCTTAGATGCTTCTGCTTAGGGTACCGTGAAAAATTCCTTTTCCTCGTTGCCACTGTTATGACCTGTTTAAGGGTTAATAAATAAATACTCAACATGGAGATAAAAGTAAATAAATGTACAAAAATGAGGAGGGTTTCCTTGGTACCAGCGTACACCAAGACATGCATTTGCTACTTCTCACTTGAGTAGCTTTGCTCTGCTAAATATATACTTTGGGTAAGTCCATTGTTCTGGTCATAGGTGAGTCACCTACAACACATAGACAATATAAAAATCTTTTTTATTTTACATTCTCATTCATGAAATAATTTAAAAACTTTTTATACATATACGTTATGTTTATTTCATACGTAATTCTTTAATATTACATATGAATTTTAATCATATATTAAAACAATTTCAAATAACTTATATTAAACTGTTGATCAGAAATATATTGATTATTTTTTCTAATATTTGCATATGTTATTGCCATTGCAAGATTGAAGCAAATGCTTTTATTTAAAAAAAAGATGTTCTTCCAAATACATTTTAAAATATATATTTTAGAGCAATAAAATTATACAAACAAGGCATATTTTGCAGCTTATTGCATACTGTTTGGTTATTTGATAATTCACTGTAGAAAAATATTTTGTTTATATTTTGATGCAGATGACACCTGGACTTCAAAATGGAGATAAGAATACATTGATGCCTCCTTATTGTGCTACATGGAGATCTACAATGTCTTCTCATGCTGACAGTGGACGTGGTTGGAGTGAAGGAGATACAGGACCTGTAGAAGAAATGACAGGTAAGAGCCCCCCCCCCCAAAAAAAAAACACTTATATCTGATGAAATTTTGTCTATAATATAAATGCATACACTCACATTCCCAGATGATGAAATGATATTGAAAGTTGATGATTTGGTTATTTCAGATCAGCTGATTCCACAGTTTTTTAAGCCACAGAGGAGACAGGCCAATAAGATGGATAGGAATCACATGGAAGGAAACTTTACCTACCCAAGTGAATCATCACCAATTTCAGCAAGATGTCTTTCAAAAGCAGCATGTAACCCCAACAATCTGCTGAGAGAAGAAATAGAACAAAGATCCCATCATTTATCAGACAGCATTCAAATTACTCACAATGTCAGACCACTGCCTCCTGTACCACACAAAATACACTAATCATAAATTTTAAATAAAGTGATTCAATAGATTATACAGACATTGAAAACTTACATGCACTAATTTTCAGTCATTAATTTTTATATAAATAACATTTAATCTATCCAAGAAATAATTTTAATAAAAATAAATAGTATCATTGAACATTCTAAAATTTGTTTATGATCAACAATAACTAGATATTTATTATGGTAAACATTAAATAATATTCTAAAACAATTCATGATCAAATTTTTCTTAAATTTAAAGGGAGTAAAATTTTCTTCTCGTTCTTTAGTTATGTATAAAAAAATGATAATAAACATTCAATTTTTAGAATGTTTTACTTTCAAAAATATAAATAGGTATTTTGAATTCTAAACTTTAAAAAAATGGCTTAAATATCAATATCAAACTGAATATATCAAAATCAAAGAAACTTTTTATAATAATAGTATTTACCGAGGCCTTGATAAAATATGAAAATAATCATTAAAAGTATTTTATGATATTTAATTAAAATAAGATATATATTAATGTTGATATGTTACCAAAATTCTGAGACTTAAAATAGAAATTGCAATTCTGGATGCTGATTTTCATAGTAAGTTTTCTAGCCATTGATCATACTCTTTGAATACTAATTTTTAACTTTAAAACTAATCAAATATTAGTTTAAAAATTATGAAATATAAAAAAATCTAGTAAATTATACAAAGGTGTTCTTGCTTGAATTTTGTAAGGTCCACCATATTTAAACAAAAACACTTGACTGACTCATCGTCAAGGAAGGAAGGAGAAAAGAAGCTGGTTAATGGAAGCATGGCCCTGTGTATTGCATTATGGGAAAGAAAAAACCCAGGCTATTTTTTATTTAATAAATCTAAGAGTAACCCTTTATCTTGACATAGATACAGCTATTGTTATAACTTTTAAAAATTAATTTTACTGAACTTTAATTTTCAAAATTCTTTGATAATCTCGTTAGTGTGAGAGGCAGCCATTACACACACATTATACTTACTAGGATGATAGACTACTTATACACACAAATCCATGTAAAGAGACATATACATACACATACACACCTACTATGAGCAAATTCTTTGTTCTGACTTTGTGATATAAAAAAGGCTGTTAAAAACGTCATGAGATGTAAATTTATCCTTTGTGCAAGAGAATTTCAGAAATGAGGTAAGTTTTTGCATCTTATTCTAATTTAAATCTAAAGTTGTCATATTTGTAGTCATGTAGCCAATATTTAAAAAATTGAATATGTTCTTTCACCTTGCAGAAACTTTAAGGAAATTTAAATAAGTACTATACACTGAATCTGTTAATATAACATTTTATTTCATGTGGTCTACTAGTGCATAATATTTTTTTGTAAAGATAATTTAATGAAATATGTCATAATTCTTGTTTTACTTGCTGTAATCTTTCATTAGATGTTTTTTTTAAATTTTCTTATAAAGAATTTAGCCATGATGCAATACTACATATATGCATGAAGTCATTATTTTTCACATAAGTAGTATAAAATCATATAATATAAATTTTATTGGTACTCATATTTTACTGTACCTTTTCATATAATAAAGAAAACAAAATTGTACATGAATTTATATTGTGTTCAAATATCATCAGAATCATTTTTGTTTTAATAATTACTAAAGTACAACTATCTATTCTTGTATTCTTCAATGAAAATGTTTAGTATACTTAGTCACTGAGAATTCTGAAGATAAAATAGGTTTCATTTACTATGAATCACTATAGAAAGTAATTATTTCATGTATGAATTACAGGTATCAGGTTAGCTATATGTTTTTGAACAATCTTTATTTAATGATGTATTATTTGAATATCAGGAAAAAGAATTCTAGTAATTATAAATTGATAGGTAATATTTTTTTTTAAAAAAGGAAAAAATGTTGCCATTGATAAAAAAAAATATTTAAATTTATTAAAACATATTAGTTAAAGTTAATTAGTAATTCTTTTAAATAATAAATTCATAATATTACAAAACTTTTTATATGATTTTATAAATCAGAGAAAATTCAATTGAGTCTGACAGATCAATGATATGCATCACTAAATTATTTCGCTTTTAAAATTCTATTTTAATTTGTATTATTTTTAAAATGGTTAATTTTTGGTTTTCATAATTGTCGAAATTAGTTACTATAAAGAAATTTACAAGTCATGTTTTTAAAAAAAAAATTTTTTTATAATATATTTGGTTAAACCTAAGCTATAAACTGATATAAGGGAAATAACTCCACAGCAAATATCCTAAAAGTATGCATAAAATTAACTTGAGATAAATAATAAAAAAGTAAATTTTATTTGAGGCAAAGGTTTGTTTTCATTTATGTAAATTGATTTTTTTTAAATTAAATTTATCAATGTATTTTAGTATACTCTGAAAGATATTGAAGCTAAGATTTTCTAAAAATTGCATTTTCATGTAGATTATTGTCAATGTTATGTTAAAGTATAATTCTAAAACAAAAATTATGATATGATTATAGATAAAAAAGAGAACCAGTTATATTATCATGTCAATAGTAGCTGTGCATGAAAATAGGAATTTTTTCTGAAAATAGAGAAATTTTCTAGAAGGAGGCAAATAATGCTATTACTTTTTTTAATTGTAGTATTTTTAATATTCAATAAAAAAAATAGTATTTGCTTCAATTTTCAGTTGGATAATGAATATTTTTAAACATTTGAAATCAGTCTTTAACTTTAAGGCTGATCATCACATGCATGGTACGACCTAAAGAAAAAAAAACAAAAAAAAAAACAGAGTATTATACAATTCTAAAATATTCAAGTTTTATAAAAATCCTTTATCCATCAAATTCAATTTTTTTAATCATATTTAGCATTAATTAAATTGCAAATATTATAAAACTTTTATTTTTGTAAAATTTAGAATAATCATTGTAATATGCTTTTCAAGTTAGAATATGTAATATATCTTTACAATCAAGTAATACAAACTTTTATAAAATGTAAATAGATAAACATGTTTAGGAATTAAAGTAAGGTAGCTAAGTAAAAACCTAAAAGGCTTAGATTTACCTAATATATAAATATAAATAATGTTTTATTTTTCATTATAACATCAATTATTTTCTTTGAAACTGCAAATATTGTAATACATTTTGAAAACATTTAATTCCCATTTTGTTTCAGGTCACAAATTTATTGTTCTTTTTTTACAATGATGGTATAGATACTTGTAAACTAATCATGGGTTTTATTTCATACTTTTCTATAGGTCTAACCAAAAAATGCTGATAATATACAGTCTAATTGCTGTGTTTAATGCATGTTTGTGTGCTGACCTCATCTACAATGTGAAAGAAGAACAGAGTCCAGGAACATACATTGGCAATATTGCCACAGACTCACTTGTCATGGATAATATTCCTTTGAAAGATCATAAACGTGTCACATTCACACAACTCCAAAAAAGAAGATCCCAGTTATTCCGTGTGTCCAAAAGTACAGGAAAAATATACACTGCACAAATATTAGATGCTGAATCCTTGTGTACTTATAATATAGAATGTTTCAAAATGATTGATGTTGCTGTAAGAAAAGCCAAATCTTTTATAAAGCTTTTAGAAATCAAAGTAATTATAGAAGATGTAAATGATCATCAACCTGAATTTCCAGACAACCAAATTAATATTGAATTTTATGAAGGTGACCGAAATGGAATGAAAAAATCAATCCCAAATGCTATAGATAAAGATATCAGTGGCTCAAATTCCCAGATTACTTATGAACTTAACAAAGATGATGAAGATCCATTTACATTGTCTGTATCAAAAACTCTTGCTGGAACATCAGATCTTAGTATTATATTAGAAGATAGGTTAGACAGAGAAAAGAAAGATTCCTATATGATTAAAAGTAATTGCTCTAAAGATAGGAGGATTCTACTCCAAAACAAAAATTCATTAAATGTTCATATCTCCTGTGGTAGATGTGAATGATAATTCTCCTGTTTCTCCCAGAAGCTTTATAATGTTACAGTTAAAAATGAACATGATAAAAATATTCCTCTTGTAACTTTATTGGCTACAGATTTAGATGCTGGAAAAAATGGAAACATTTCATATCATTTCAACACTAAAACATCAGTAATAGCCAAAACATATTTTAAAGTTAAACAAAAAAAGTGGTGAAATATTTTTACAGAAAAAGATACCATCAGGGGGAAAGGTATTTCATAATTTGTATGTGGAAGCCGTTGATGAAGGTATTCCTCCATTGAGTTCAATTGCCATGGTTCAAGTAAATGTGATCAACCAACAAAATAATGCTCCAACAATAGATGTAAACTTTTTCTCAGCATCATCTACTGAAAATTCTACAGCAATTACTGAGGACATTGAAGTGGGCAGTTTTATTGCTTATGTGAAAGTAACTGACCATGATGCTGGTCAGAATGGAGAAGTTATATGTGATCTTCATCATGATAAGTTTAAACTGAAAAATCAAGGCTTAAAAAAATACCAAGTGATTCTGAAAGATCCATTGGATAGAGAGACAGAGGAACATCATGACATCACAATCAGCTGTAGGATATGGGATTCCCACCAAACATAGTGAGAGTAAGTTTTCTATTAAAGTGATGGATGTCAATGATGTGAAGCCAAATTTTCTAAAGCAAGATACAAATTCCGTATCAATGAGAACCAGAAGCCTCATATTGATGTGGCTCAATCAATGCATCTGACCCAGACTTGGGACCTGGAGGGGAACTGATCTTTCTCTAGCAAGAAATAAAAAGAAAAGTCAGCTGCCTTTTCTATCACAAAAGATGGTTTTATTTCAACAAGTGAATTATTGGACCATGAATTACAAGATGTTTATAAGTTTGAGGTTTTGGTGAAAGATAATGGAATCCCATCACTGAATAATACAGTGGATGTGATGTTGAGGTTGAAGATGAAAATGATAACAGTCCATATTTTACATTTCCCAGTGTTAATCCACATAATATAGAAGTTGTTTATTTTGCTGATGAAAGCAAAAATGTGACAGTTGTGAGGGCACATGACAGTGACAGTCAAGAGAATGCATTTCTCAGATATGAAATAAGTGCAGGCAATGAGAAACAGTTGTTCACCATTGACCATTACAGTGGTTGTTATCTTTCTACTGGTGCCCTTACAAAACAAGATGCTGGCTCGTATGAACTGGAGTTTATTGTCAAGGATAGTGGTATGCCAGTTTTATCAGCAACAACTACAATCTTTTGAGTCTGATAGTGAAAAAACAAGATTCTTCTTTTGGAAAGAGTAAATGGTGTGCTGCAGAGAAGTGAGTCAGATGAGAAGGTGCATCTTAATATGGTGATTATTATTACATTAGCGGCTGTGATGGTGACTATCATCCTTACGGCTTCAATCTCAATCTGTGTGCTTCGCTGTTGTAATGCTGCAAGTGTAGATGGAGATGATATTTCTAATAGATATGTCAGTGAACAAAGACATTTGATGCCATCTTCTTATCGAGGGACCTCATGGCCAGATGTTCCTACTACTATGATAAATGATCCAAACTTTGGAAGGAGTGCTGAGGAGATGGCAGCCAGCAGAAGGGAATCATATCCGAGGTTTATTAACCAATCACCAGCAATAAGACCACATGCAGCAGTTGATATCACCTGTCAGGTATGTTTTCCAATTACTGTATATGTTGGTGCATAAGACCCCATTTTCCCCCCAGACATTGTGTAAAAATATCTTTCATACAAATTTGTGTTATCTGGAAGTCTACATTTTATCCAGATGCTAGAGACTACCAATACATACAAAAGTCGTCTGAAAAGTTCCTAGGCTGATGTAGATACTCTAATGAAATGTGACCATATGAGGTTTATTTTTCAACATGGTCCTATTTGTCTTCCATCGATGTTGCAGTTCCTGGATCTCATTGGTAAAAAAATCATTAACAGCATGTATGATGTCATTATATGAACTTTTCAGCCCACCTTTATATATCTAAGCAAATTAAATAATTCTGTAATAGTAAATCTAGATAAATAGGTCTTACATGTCATCAAATACAATATATTTTCTACCTTGTCTGTTATACGCTTTGTATTGAATTAAAGCTTTTTATAACATTATTTTTAATACTGATATTATTCCATTATAGTTAACAATAAAATGAGCTAATTTTATAATATGTAATATTTATTACAACCATTTTTATCAAGAATTCTTTCAGTTTTGAATGAAAAATTAATAAGTATACTTAACTTTTCTTTCTTTCTTCACATTTATGTCCTTGTGCAGAAAATTTTAATTATTTGTTCTTTTCTATGAGGTAAAAGTTTCAAATACTTATACTCTCATTTGGTAGAATATCCGGCTAGGAACCACAAGTTTATGGGTTTGATACTGGCCCTCGCTAACTCAGTGCATGTCTAAGACAGCTTTGATGTGTGTGATAAAATGGGGAACTAACAGTAGGTATGATGCTTCAACTGAGGAGTGACAAAAATAATCCTGGTCTAGCGCTAGTAAAAAGGGAATAGACTACCTCGCTGTCTGGCTGATATTGACAATAGGTCAATTCCATCGACTTTACTTTTTACTATATAAAAGATTGCTGTTATTTATGAAATGAAACTGAAAATAATTTGATATTTTGATGCAGATGACACCAGGTCTTCAGAATGGAGATAAAAACACATTAACAACACCTTATTGTCCTACATGGAGATCTACAATGTCTTCTCATGCTGACAGTGGACGTGGTTGGAGTGAAGGAGATACAGGACCTGCAGAAGAGATGACAGGTAAAAGAACTAAAAAAAAACAACATTGATACTTGCTGATGAAATTTCATTTTGTCTTTAATTAAAACATACACACAATGAGATGTTATGGAACGTTGTTGATTTTATTTTTTCATTTTATTTTTTCCAGATCAGCTGATTCCACAGTTTTTTAAGCCACAGAGGAGACAGGTCAATAAGATGGATAGGAATCACATGGAAGGAAATTTTACCTACCCAAGTGAATCAACACCAATTTCAACAAGATGTCTTCCAAAAGTAACAAGTAATCCTAACAATCTAATGCAAGAAGAAATAGAACAAAGATCCCATCATTTATCAGACAGTATTCAAATTACTCACAATGCCAGACCACTGCCTCCTGTACCACACAAAATACACTGATTATACTCTTTAATGCACCACACATACATTCAGAATTTGGACACTAATTTTCTACAAAAAATATCCAAGAATCAATTTTAGTATGAATGCATAACATTTAGGAACATTCTTAAGTAATTTTCAAGCTAGGGACTATAAAACTGAGTTAAACTTATATATATATATATAATTAATTGTTTTTTTATGTTTACTGTACATCTAAACTTGTTTGATATAGTGGAATGAAATTAAAGTTAAAGATATGAATGACATCAATAAATATTTTGAATATGATAAACATTTGATAATTTTCTATTAACAATAAAATATAAACAAGATTAAAAAGAATAATTACAAATACTTGTTTCCAATAAGACGTTCAGTAATTTTAACAGAGTTAAAGCATTGAAATTTTAAGCAGAGATCATCTTTTGTGGGGAAATAATGAAAATAATTTCTAAATATCAGATAAAACAAATGAAGTAATATTAAGATAAAAAAAGTTCTGAATAATCATATTTAGTGTATTTAATTTTAAAAATATCAAATACAAAAAAAAAAAAAAAAATTATATAGTGTAGATGTTTTATCTTCAATTCAGTATTTTCAAGAGAAAAAAAAATTAATTTGCTCATGGAAGAAAGGAAAAAAGAAGTTTGTAAATGGAGGAATAGGGTCCTTCACACATTGCATTATGGGAAAAAATAGCCAAGTATTGCATTTATTTTATAAAATCTTAGGATTGAGTTTTATCTTGATATGAAATTAGGAAGCATAATAAAAAAATATCCAGATAAATTACATTTAAATAATTTTTGGTTTCTCGAAATTAAAGTTCTCGTTAGTGAGAGAAGCAGCCATTACACACACATTATACTTATTAGGATGATAGACTACACACACTCACACACACACACACACACACACACACACACACACACACACAAAACAGCATACTCTTTGTTCTGTCATTGTGATATGAATGTCAGTGTACAAAGAGGATGTAAATTGGCTGTGATTCTTTTACTGGAGAAGATTATAAAAAATAGGTAAGTTGGAAAATTTTTATTTAGATATGATGGGTTGTTATGGAAGTGCTTGATGTAGTAGACAAAATTAAATGTTCAGAAGATGGTATTTTGTCTCTTAACTATTGAGAAACTATTGGTGAAACAAAAAATATGAAAAATTAAATCTTTTGGTGATACATTTTATTTTACATTACATATTATATCTGTTTATACTGAAAGAATTATTTAAAATATCTGGGAAACAATTGGTATCTAAAATCCTATTATAGAAATTGTGCTTTAAATATGTATATCTGAAATGGATTACTTCAGTAGCCATTATGGAATGCTAAAATTTTGTTTATGTAAAAATTTTCTAGATTTATCAGTATATTTCAGTATAATATTATGTGCCAATTTCATGATTTTTAAAAATTTAACATGTATGACATGCATATTTCTAGAGTTATTGGTCTGTGTTATTCAGGACAGAAAATGATTGTTCTCCTGCATATCATTTAACTACTGAAAAATATAAAATTTGCACGTCTCATTGCTAATTTTTTATGTTATACATTTTAATGTACTTGTAATATTTATCTTTAATCTAATCCATTTCAAATATAACTTGATTAGTAAAAAATCTTTAAAAAAATTGATGAAAATGTATCATGCATGCATAAGCAAATTTAACAGCCGACAAACTTACAATTTATTAATATATTTTTAATAAGATTTATCACAAAACCAATTTTGCAGCAGCTCTATAGCATTTATTGATTTATTGTACTTTCAGTTCAATGTATTGTTGCACTAACCACATTTTACTGAAGAAAATAAAAGCATGTATCAAGAAATTTTGTATATTATTTAGTTTTGTAAACTCAAAAAATTTTACAAAGCAAAAAGGAAATAAGCAAATAAAATATATATTGCTCAGCTGTAACCGACGTAAAATTAATATAAGGGAAATAACTTTGATTTTATTGCTATCGTTCATTGAGTTGGCATTGTGAAACTGAACATAATGTTTAATATTAAATAAAAGATATATATATATATATATATATATATATATATAATATATATATATAGATATACATTAAGGTATTTTTTATACATAGTCATATTATAGTGATATTTTTATTATGGCAGTACAACCAACAATTTAAAAACCTTAAAGAATAAAGGACTTGCCTGTTCAATTTATAACTGAATGATAGTGTTGTAAAGTATGTATTTATACTAAACATCATTTTCTATCTAGATAATGATAAAATTTTAATCTGATGTGTGTGTGTGTGTGTGTGTGTATGTATATATATATATATATATAGCCTTAACCCAGCAAAAAACATAACACGAGTGCAAGATTTTTATTAGAGTAATGATAATTGGGGGAGTCTATATCCAGGCTGAATATATTGTTTTAATAATTGAGACTACTGGGCCCTATGGATATACCATGGTGTGATAATTTAACTATTACAATATTTGAAATATATATTTATAGCTATTGAAAATAGTTCAATATAGAAAATGTATGATAAGCTTGATTTAACTTTCTCCCTTTCTCTCCCCCTTTTCTATCTTTCCTTTTCCATTATATTTCCCCTCCTTCTCTATATATATTACAATTTGTTTTGTTATTATTCACTTGCTTTCCTCACAATCAAATCAAAACAGAATGATCCATTATTTATCTAAGGTTGTGACAGGGTGTGATGCACAAGTGTTTTAATATATAGATGCTTGATATAATAAACATAACTATGAAATGCTAATTAGAATCCATCATTCATTCTCTCCTCATGGAACAGAATAACAACAGGAACCAAATTGGTATACAGGTCATCTGTTATATACTAAACATACTATATTTAAGAAAATATTGGAAAATTTCTCTGTGAAGTTGATAAATATTATTTTCTCATGATGAAAAGATTGTTATGAAGAAAAAAACTTTCTATATAAAAATATTGTTATCAAATATTCAGTAGTAATCTTAATTAAGTAGGAATTAAGAATTTAAAATTTTTCATTGATGTTTTTAGTATAACACTGAATCATTAAATGATTCATCAAATGTAAAAATTAAAATAATGAAATATTATATGCTTAAAATTAAGGTTTCAATTTTATTTTCCTTCAGATCTTAGCTGAATATGTCACCAGCAATACATATTCTACTAATTGTCTTCCATTCCTGCTTTTGTGCTGACCTCATCTACAATGTGGAAGAAGAACAGAGTCCAGGCACATACATTGGCAACATTGCCACAGATTCACATGTCATGGATAATATTTCTCTAAAAGATCACAAACACATCACATTTACACAACTTCAAAAAGGAACCTCTCGATTATTCCGTGTTGCCAAGAATACTGGAAAATTGTACACAGCACAAATCTTGGATGCTGAGTCTTTGTGTACTAATAATATAGAATGTTTTAAAATGATTGATGTTGCTGTAAGAAAGGCCAAATCTTTTATAAAGCTTTTAGAAATTAAAGTAATTATAAAAGATGTAAATGATCACCAGCCAGAATTTCCAGACAAACAAATAAACATTGAATTTGATGAAGGTGATCGAAATGGAATGAGAAAATCAATACCCAGTGCAAGAGACAAAGATCTTAGCAACATTTTTTCTCAAATTACTTATGAGCTAATAAACAAAGAGGAAGAAAACCCATTTAAATTATTTGTAAATAAAAATTTTGCGGGTGCATCAGATTTGAGTATCATATTGGATAAAAGATTGGATAGAGAAACCAAAGATACTTATTTGATACAAGTAGTTGCAAAAGATGGAGGATCACCACCCAAACAAAGTATTTTAGATGTTCATATTTCTGTAAGTGATGTCAATGATAATGCACCTTCATTTTCCCATAATATCTACAATGTTTCTGTCACACAAGATCAAGATGAAAATAATCCTATTATTACATTATCGGCAACAGATTTAGATTTTGGTCAAAATGGCAATATTTCATATATTTTTAACTCTAAGACATCATCATCAGCTAAAAAATACTTCAAGCTAAATCAATTCACTGGGGACATATTTCTAAAAACCAAAATACCATCAGGACAAAAGTTAATACATAATTTATATATTGAAGCTAAAGATGGTGGAAGTCCTCCTTTAAATTCACTGGCCATGGTGCAAGTGAATGTGATCAACCAACAAAATAATGCTCCAACAATAGATGTGAACTTTTTCTCAACATCATCTACTGAAAATTCTACAACAATTTCTGAAGACATTGAAGTGGGCAGTTTTATTGCTTATGTGAAAGTAACTGACCATGATGCTGGCCAGAATGGAGAGGTTATATGTGATCTTCATCATGATAAGTTTAAACTAAAAAGTCAAGGCTTAAAAAAATACCAAGTGATTCTGAAAGATCCATTGGATAGAGAGACAGAGGAACATCATGACATCACAATCAGCTGTGAGGATATGGGATTCCCACCAAGACATAGTGAGAGTAAGTTTTCCATTAAAGTGATGGATGTCAATGATGTGAAGCCTAAATTTTCTAAAGCAAGATACAAATTCCGTATCAATGAGAACCAGAAGCCTCACATTGATGTGGGCTCAATCAATGCATCTGACCCAGACTTGGGACCTGGAGGGGAATTGATCTTTTCTCTAGCTAGAAATAAAAAGAAAAGTCAGCTGCCTTTTCTAAACAAAAGATGGTTTTATTTCAACAAGTGAATTATTGGACCATGAATTACAAGATGTTTATAAGTTTGAGGTTTTGGTGAAAGATAATGGAATCCCATCACTGAATAATACAGTGGATGTGATTGTTGAGGTTGAAGATGAAAATGATAACAGTCCATATTTTACATTTCCCAGTGTTAATCCACATAATATAGAAGTTGTTTATTTTGCTGATGAAAGCAAAAATGTGACAGTTGTGAGGGCACATGACAGTGACAGTCAAGAGAATGCATTTCTCAGATATGAAATAAGTGCAGGCAATGAGAAACAGTTGTTCACCATTGACCATTACAGTGGTTTGTTATCTTCTACTGGTGCCCTTACAAAACAAGATGCTGGCTCGTATGAACTGGAGTTTATTGTCAAGGATAGTGGTATGCCAGTTTTATCAGCAACAACTACAATCTTTTTGAGTCTGATAGTGAAAAACAAGACTTCTTCTTTGGAAAGAGTAAATGGTGTGCTGCAGAGAAGTGAGTCAGATGAGAAGGTGCATCTTAATATGGTGATTATTATTACATTAGCGGCTGTGATGGTGACTATCATCCTTACGGCTTCAATCTCAATCTGTGTGCTTCGCTGTTGTAATGCTGCAAGTGTAGATGGAGATGATATTTCTAATAGATATGTCAGTGAACAAAGACATTTGATGCCATCTTCTTATCGAGGGACCTCATGGCCAGATGTTCCTACTACTATGATAAATGATCCAAACTTTGGAAGGAGTGCTGAGGAGATGGCAGCCAACAGAAGGGAATCATATCCAAGGTTTATTAACCAATCACCAGCAATAAGACCACATGCAGCAGTTGATATCACCTGTCAGGTATGTTTTCCAATTACTGTATATGAGTGCATCTAAAATCACTTTTTCCCCACTAAACATTGTCTAAAATATCTTTTGTTTCTTCTATACAAATTTGTGTTATGTAGTTGGCTAATGTTTACCTAGATTCTTTAGACAGCCAGTACATATACCTAGTGAAAATCTATAATACTGTAATAATAAATCTAAATAATAGGGGCTTACATGTCATTAAATAGAGTATATTTTCTACCTTGTCTTTTATATGCTCTCTATTGATTTAAAACTTAATTCTCTTTTTGTAATATTATTCCATCATAGCTAACAATAAGATGAGCTAATTGTATAAGAAATATTTATTACAACAATTTATATCAAGAATTCTTTCAGTACTGAATGTAAAATTAATAAATATACTTAACTTTTATTTATTCATTCACATTTATGTCTTTGTGAAAGAAGTTTTCCCCATTTGTTCTTTTCTGAGGTAAAAGTTTTAAAGCGAAAATATCCTAATACTTTCACTCTCGGTTGGTAGAGCATCCATCTATGAACCACAAGTCTCTGGTTTCAGTGCATAAGTTGCACACTTTGGATCTGTGTGATAAAATGGTGCTCCACCTCAAGCACAAAAGCACTATATCTGTTCTAGCTCTTGTGAAAAGGAGGTAGACACCCTTGATGTCTGGCTGATACTGACAATAAGGCCACTTCATCAACTTTACTTTTTACCATATTTGTATAAAAGATTGCTATAATTTATGAAATGAACTTATTTGATATTTTGATGCAGATGACACCAGGTCTTCAAAATGGAGATAAAAACACATTAACAACTCCTTATTGTCCAACATGGAGATCTACAATGTCTTCTCATGCTGATAGTGGACGTGGTTGGAGTGAAGGAGACACAGGACCTGCAGAAGAGATGACAGGTAAAAGATCTAAAAAAAGACACTGATATTTGCTGATAAAATGTTATTTTGTCTTATTGTAAACCATACACACAATGAGATGTTATGAAAAGTTGTTGATTTTATTTTTTCATTTTTTTTCCAGATCAGCTGATTCCCCAGTTTTTTAAGCCACAGAGTAGACTAGCCAATAAGATGGATAGGAATCACATGGAAGGAAATTTTACCTACCCAAGTGAATCAACACCAATTTCAGCAAGATGTCTTTCAAAAGCATCAAGTAATCCCAATAATCTGATGAGAGAAGTAATAGAACAAAGATCCCATCATTTATCAGACAGCATTCAAATTACTCACAATGCCAGACCACTGCCTCCTGTACCACACAAAATACACTAATTATACTCTTTAATGCATCTCATACATTCAGAATTTGTGGACATTAATTTTCTAAAAAACATCAAGCAGTATGTTTAGTAAGAATGAAAGACATTTAAGAATATTTTTTGTATTTCTCAAACTGGTGAATATAAAACTTACTATTTGTTATTTCTTTTATATATATATTAAAATATAATAATTAAATGGGGTTTTCTATATTTTACATTTTGAAATGATGTAATGAATATCATTCAGATTTTAAGTTTAAGAAAGTAAACATCTGAAGTGTTTTGTATATGTATAACTTGTTTGTTATAGTAGAATGAAATTAAAGTCAAAGACATAAATGAGATCAATGAATGTTTTGAACAATAGAAAATTGATAATTTTCTATCGATAATAGGATATAAACAAGATTAAGAAGAATAATTACAAGTTTTTGTTTTATGATAAGATATTCAGTAGTTTTAACACAGAGTTAAATTACTGAAATTTTAAGCAGAGATTGACTTTATGGGGGAAATAATGAAAATAATTTCTAAATATCAGATAAAACAAATGAAGTAATATTTAAAAAAATAATTTCAGAATAGTTATTTCTAGTGTATCTAATTTTAAAAAGATCAAATATAAAAGAAAAAAAAAGAAAAGAAACCATAAGATTTGCAAAACTAAATAATGTAGATGTTTTATCTTCAATTATGTATTTTCAAGAAAAAAAAATTGCTCATGGAAGAAAGGAAAAAAGAAGTTAGTAAATGGAGGAATAGGGTCCTTCACACATTGCATTATGGGAAAAAGTAACCAAGTATTGCATTTATTTTATAAAATCTTCGGGCACAGTTTTATCTTGATATGAAATTAGGAAGCATCATAAAACATTCTTTTTTAAATAAATTACATTTAAATAATCTTTATTTTCTTGAACTCAAATGTTCTCGTTAGTGAGAGAAGTAGCCATTACACACACATTATACTTATTAGGATGATAGACTACACACACACATAAACACAACAGCATACTCTTTGTTCAGTCATTGTGATACGAAAGTCAGTGGAGAAAGAGGATGTAAATTGGCTGTGATTCTTTGATTGGAGAGGATTATAAAAATAAGGTAAGTTGGAAATTTATTATTTAAACTTGATGAAAAGTTGTCATGGAAGTTTATGTAGTAGAGAAAATGAAACCTTGGGAAGATGATTTCTCTTTCAACTTCTGAGAGACTATGGATGTGAAGAAAATATTTAAAGTTCAATGTTTTGATGATGGAATCTTTTTACATCATGCTTTATATCTGTTTTAACAGAAAGAATTATTTAGAATGTCTTTTATGTTTTTGATAGCTAAGATCCTTGTATGGTAATAGACATTGAAATATGTCTATATTTACTGGACTACATTAGTAGCCATTATAAAATATTAGTCCTAAGATTCTGTATATGGAAAAAAATTTCAGTGATCATCAGTATATAATTCAGTATTATATTAGGTGCTAATTTGATAATTCATTTTAATTAAGCACATATTATATACATATTTCTAAGGTTATTAGTTTGTGTTATTTAATACAGAAAATTCTTTGATGAGTTGCAGTGTACCTGAGCACTGTACGCAATAATTTTATTATCATTATACATAGTACTTTTTGACTACTGAAAATGTATAAATTGCACAAATCTTAAAATATAACCTGTTTCAAATACCATATAATCAATGACAAACTATGAAAATTCATAATTAACAAATGAACAGTTGTAATAATATACAATGGTACCTTGACTTAGGAGTGCTCCAAGTTATGAGCAGTCACTTGGTTGATTTCTTTGCTTTGTGTTGAGATCTAAAATCAGAGGTATGAGCAAGCTTCAGATACATTTACATTAATTAGTTTACTAAAAACATTTAAGTTTCCAAATTTATTATGCTAAAGAAAAATATTATTTATAGAAAATAAACATTAAAATATATTCCATCACATAATTCGTTACATTCTATTTTATTACGTTTTTATACAATACAGTGGTATGTTTTTTATTTTTTTTTAAATTAGGGTGTTTTGAATGGGGGCTGGAATGGATTAATGGCCTTTCAGTTTATTTCAATAGGAAAAACTGATTTGATATACGAGGAAATTGAGTTGCAAATGGAACAAATTAAACTTGTAAGTCAAGGTACTCGTAACTGTACATCATTTTAAAAAAACTTATCTCAAAAGAAATTTTTCCAGCACCTCTATGTTTTTCAAATATTTAAAAAATATTTTTTGTTTATGTATTTACAATTTAATATATTGCTGCACTTCTAATATTTTCCTTAAAAAGAAATAGCTGATATCTAATCATTCATTTTTTTTTTTCATTATTGTAAAGTATGTTTTTAAAAATCAAAAATGAAATAAGCGTATAATACATTGCTCAGCTGAAACCATATTGGGAATAAATGAAAGGGAAATAACTTTGTAAAAATTGTTTTTTATTGATATCCCTCATTAAGTTGTTATTTCTTAAGCTTTGTTTAATCTGGCACAGGGGCTTCAAGTTGTCTTACAGTACCTGCTGTTATAAAATTGTTTCTCATCGCATTAAATTGATATTATAAAACAAAGCTAGAGTATAATAATAAATTATATCTAATATAACATATAAGATCAATATTAATGCATATGTTATTTATTAAAATTACCAAACCAGACATTGTAATGTGTGTGTATACATATATATACTCTATTGTTTTTAATAAGTACACATCTAACAATTTAAAAAAAGAAAAACCTAATTTTCTTCTAATCAAGCGTTTCTTCTAATGAGCGTTTTCTTCACAGAGTTATGACATGTTTTTAGAAGCTCCGTAAAACAGATTTTTCTAAAGTATTTTTAACATTTTTTTTGTTTTTTTATGTAATTTTATCATAACTTATTTTAATTTCTGATTTTTAATGTAAACATTAATAGTAAATATAATAATTTCGATTTGTTGTAATTTGATATATTGTAACTTTCATGAAGTATAATTTTAATGTATAATTTTAATACTTTAGTGTATAAAAAAGTTTAAATGTAGATTTAATTCTAATATATATCACTCAAATTTATTTCATAGGCATATGTATCCTTTATTATCATTAGCGCTATAAATTCATTAAATATAATAGTATCCATATATTCATTTTTAATAATGTTGTATTAATTATTAACTCAAATTCATACGGGAAACATATCAGTGTTGTTGTTAATGTTTATTTTTCACCTTAAATTCAAAGCAACAAAACAAAACAAAAAAACATTACGTTATTATCAAAAGTTGTATTAAGCAAATAAGTCAATAAAAGCTATGTATATTCTAATGTTCATTTCATCATTCGTAATTTATACTGTATTTGAAATGTGAAATATAATTATGATAAAAACCGTTAAGAAAAACAGTTATAATTTGACAATCTTATCAACATTCAAAGTAATTTTGATGTAAACAATAGATACTAGGATTTTATTATTTCTAGTGAAAAAAATTATACAATAAAGTATTATTTATTACCAAACTTCTTTTTGGTTACAGAGTTTGGTAATAAATAATCTCCAATAATGTCTATTTTGATTGCATAATGTGCTACTCAAAATAATAAGCACCCCACAAAAAAGCAGTTGTGTTGCCACTTAGCTCCTATCATACAAACCAGCCAAACAAGATAAACAAGACCTGCTGGACTTTGCTAGAGAAGTAATGACAAACTTATAAATGATGTTCTCTGGTGGACACCTACATATGGACTCACTAGTGTTGGCCAACCAGCAGAAACTTAGATACAACAGCCCTGTAAGTTTTTATGTGTGGAGTATTGACCAATAGGAACAGATGGTGAGAGAGAGAGTCAAGGGAATCTGTGTTATCAACTTAACTGAATGAAGATTTTAAATGACATATAAAATATATATTTATACGTTCTTTATTAGAATTAGTAAATCAGAAATTCTAATGTGTGAGTATATATATGTATATAGTATTATTTTTTTATAAGTACACTCCTTGCAACCTTTTAAAAAAAAATAATTTTAGACAATTGATACCAGGATTTTATTAATTTTAGTGAAAAATTAAACAATAAAGTATTATTTATTACAAAATTCTACTTTCTTTTTGTTAAAGAGTTTCAATTTGTTACCAAACTCTAATAATGTCTATTTTGATTGTAGAATGTGCTACACAAAATAATAAACTTCTATTTTGTTTGGTGTAGAAGAAAATTAAAATCTTGTTTAAAAATATATAGGTGTGTACTTATTTATTAGTAAAACTATATAAAAAATATTGTATTTAAGAAAATATTAGGGTAACTAGTAAAAAAAAGTAAATGCCTACTGGGCGGTGTAGAAATAATTTTTTTAAAGGATATTGCCTGAGGGTGTGGGGAATTAAATAAATGATATAAAATGTTTAATATTTAAGAAAAAAAAATTAATTACTTGCATATCATATTCACTTCACTCCACTGAGATATTTGTTTTGTTTTATGACAGTAGGGACCTCCAAAACATTTCTAGAAATTTCTGATTTAATTATTCTGACTCTTATCTTTATAGAAAAATTTAAAAATCGTATGAGTAAAATATATTTTGTTCAGATTTCATAAAGTTAAATAATTTAAATATATCCCCTAATATATTTTAAGAAAAACTATTTTAAACGGAAATTTATCTAAAAGATGAATAGTATCAAAATTTTCATGAAAATTTGACTCTTAATTGATTTTTTTTTTAAGTCTGTAGTTTGACTACATTAAAATTCAATGCGAATATGTAAACATTTTTTTCATTCATTATTTTCAGAGGTGGAAAAACATTTTTAAAAACCAGTTTTTTTTTTTTAATGTTTCTTCTTTTGAATGGTCCAAAAACTTGGACGATAATATTAACTTTTATTCAAGTTTTATTATGTTAAATTTAGTGGGTGGGGGGTAATTTTGCACATCGAATTGGAGGTCCCGATATCTCACAGATGACTTTTTTTTTTTAATAAATACACCAATTTTTACATAATTCTACAAATTTTATTAAAATTGAATGAATATTTTAATTTTAGTGTATAAAAATATATACTTCTGTTAAATTTTATCTTGATTTTATCAACATCCAAAACCATTTCTTTTTTGTAATAAAATATAAACAAATCTTTGTGCATTCTCAGTCCTGAGTTTATATATAATTCAGTTGTCCTTACATTTTTATGTAGTACTTGATACTGACTATAAATTAAATACTCATTGCTACACTTGCTTAATTCCTGAAGTTACTGTGATGTAAGCAGTGATGTAGTTTCGGTTACAAACAAAAAGAGATCAAATCTCCATTATATATAGATGTTCCAGTGAACATTTACTAAATAATCATGATGAAAAGCATTCATTTCATGGATGAATATCTCTATTTATATATATGTAAGTTGAAAAGTGGAAATGAATCCAACAATATGTTGAAAGGATAAATAAATAAGGGAAAGAAAATGTTGAATGGATAAAATTGGTTTAATGAAGTGCCAACATGTGTTTCGGAGGAGAGTTTGTTCATGTACACATTGTATTCTATTTATTATTATTTTAAATATGAAATAAAATAATAACAATAGAAAATTATAAAATATTTAAGTATACAAAGTATACAGGGAAAAATGTTTCAATTTGAAGTTAAACCGGTCAAAATACAAAAAAAAACAAAAAAAAATCGTTTCTTTTTCTTTCGAACACTTTAAAATTCGCTGTATTAAACCAATTTTATCCATTCAACATTTTCTTTCCTTTACTTATTTATCCTTTCAACATATATATATATATATATATATATATATATATATATATATATAAGTGTGTAAATAAAAACGTTAGAACAAGAATATTCACTAATAATTTTATATGTAATATACAGAGATCAATTCAGAATTATTTATTGATGAATTATTTACAATACTAAATAATTTATAATATTAAATAACTTATCAAATGTTTAATTTCTAACACTATGTGACTAAAATAAATGCTTCAATTTTATTTTTCCTCAGATCCTACCTAAATATGCTACTACAAATATATACACTACTCATTGTCTTCTGTGCCTGTTTGTGCGCTGACCTCATCTATAAAGTGGAAGAAGAACAGAGTCCAGGCACATATATTGGTAATATTGCCACAGATTCAAATGTCATGGATAATATTCCTTTAAAATATCATAAACACGTCACATTCACACAACTCCAAAAAGGAAGCACCCAGTTATTTCGTGTGGCTAAAAATACAGGAAAACTGTACACTGCAAAAATATTGGATGCTGAATCCTTGTGTACTTATAATGTGGAATGTTTCAAGAATATTGATGTTGCTGTAAGGAAAGCAAAATCTTTTATAAAGCTTTTAGAAATCAAAGTAATAATACAAGATGTTAATGATCATCAGCCAGAATTTCCAAACAAGCAAATTAACATTGAATTTGATGAAGGTTATGCAACTGGAATGAAGAAATTAATACCCAGTGCAAAAGACAAAGATCTTAGCAATATTTATTCCCAAATTACTTATGAGCTAATAAATAAAGAGGAAGAAGACCCATTTAAATTATTTGTGAATAAAAATTTTGCCGGCAAATCAGATTTGAGTATCATATTGGATAAAAGATTGGATAGAGAAACCAAAGATACTTATTTGATACAAGTAGTTGCAAAAGATGGAGGATCACCACCCAAACAAAGTATTTTAGATGTTCATATTTCTGTAAGTGATGTCAATGATAATGCACCTTCATTTTCCCATAATATCTACAATGTTTCTGTCACACAAGATCAAGATGAAAATAATCCTATTATTACATTATCGGCAACAGATTTAGATTTTGGTCAAAATGGCAATATTTCATATACATTTGACTCTAAGACATCATCATTAGCTAAAAAATACTTCAAGATAAATAAATTCACTGGGGAAATATTTCTAAAAAGCAAAATACCATCTGGACAAAAGTTGATACATAACTTATATATTGAAGCCAAAGATGGTGGAAGTCCTTCTTTAAGTTCACTGGCCATGGTTCAAGTAAATATGATCAACCAACAAAATAATGCTCCAACAATTGATGTGAACTTTTTTTCAGCATCATCTACTGAAAATTCTACATCAATTTCTGAAGACATTGAAGTGGGCAGTTTTATTGCTTATGTGAAAGTAACTGACCATGATGCTGGCCAGAATGGAGAGGTTATATGTGATCTTCATCATGATAAGTTTAAACTGAAAAGTCAAGGCTTAAAAAAATACCAAGTGATTCTGAAAGATCCATTGGATAGAGAGACAGAGGAACATCATGACATCACAATCAGCTGTGAGGATATGGGATTCCCACCAAGACATAGTGAGAGTAAGTTTTCCATTAAAGTGATGGATGTCAATGATGTGAAGCCTAAATTTTCTAAAGCAAGATACAAATTCCGTATCAATGAGAACCAGAAGCCTCACATTGATGTGGGCTCAATCAATGCATCTGATCCAGACTTGGGACCTGGAGGGGAACTGATCTTTTCTTTAGCAAGAATAAAAAGAAAAGTCTGCTGCCTTTTCTAATCACAAAAGATGGTTTTATTTCAACAAGTGAATTATTGGATGAATTACAAGATGTTTATAAGTTTGAGGTTTTGGTGAAAGATAATGGAATCCCATCACTGAATAATACAGTGGATGTGATTGTTGAGGTTGAAGATGAAAATGATAACAGTCCATATTTTACATTTCCCAGTGTTAATCCACATAATATAGAAGTTGTTTATTTTGCTGATGAAAGCAAAAATGTGACAGTTGTGAGGGCACATGACAGTGACAGTCAAGAGAATGCATTTCTCAGATATGAAATAAGTGCAGGCAATGAGAAACAGTTGTTCACCATTGACCATTACAGTGGTTTGTTATCTTCTACTGGTGCCCTTACAAAACAAGATGCTGGCTCGTATGAACTGGAGTTTATTGTCAAGGATAGTGGTATGCCAGTTTTATCAGCAACAACTACAATCTTTTTGAGTCTGATAGTGAAAAACAAGACTTCTTCTTTGGAAAGAGTAAATGGTGTGCTGCAGAGAAGTGAGTCAGATGAGAAGGTGCATCTTAATATGGTGATTATTATTACATTAGCGGCTGTGATGGTGACTATCATCCTTACGGCTTCAATCTCAATCTGTGTGCTTCGCTGTTGTAATGCTGCAAGTGTAGATGGAGATGATATTTCTAATAGATATGTCAGTGAACAAAGACATTTGATGCCATCTTCTTATCGAGGGACCTCATGGCCAGATGTTCCTACTACTATGATAAATGATCCAAACTTTGGAAGGAGTGCTGAGGAGATGGCAGCCAACAGAAGGGAATCATATCCAAGGTTTATTAACCAATCACCAGCAATAAGACCACATGCATCTGTTGATATTAATTGTCAGGTAAGCACAAAAGCCTTAAATATTTATTTTGACTGTCTTTAAAGTAGATTATTATTTTGTTATGTTATTTTTTTAAATACATCTGATTCGCTCTTTGATATCATTAAGGTAATATTGGAACTTTCTTTTAATCTTAAATAGAAAGCAAATGGTTATAATACATTAATAGGAAAGTATAACTTACCTTTTAATATTTAATTCTTCCTTCTGGAATATGTGTATTTTATGTAATTGGAAAATTAGTTTGTACAGTATACCATTGTTACAGTTATTTTATTTAACTATTCATATTCTTATTGCATTGTTTTTATCAATTAATATTGTTTTAAAATCTTGAATGCATCACATTTTAGTTATATTTCATTGAAATTATTTGGTTTTGTTCAGATACTTTTTCCAAGAAAGATTCATTGTTATATCATTTTATTTATCATCTACAATCACTATGTTTTGCTTTCTTTTAGTCTAAAACTTCCATTATTTAATTCTGTACTGTTTTATTAAAGTGATAATTATTCAGTGTTCTCTTCATATTATTTCTATCTATATTTCACCGTATAAGTCATTTATTTTGTTTTGAAATGTTATGAAGTTGATTGCTAAATATTTTCCTTCTAAATTATTAACAGTTGTCATGATTTTTCAATTATATAGTATCTAATATATAAAACAGAGATTTTGGTATGTACGTGTCGACATATAACAAAAAAACGGGAGGTCACCCAGATTCAAAATCTTGCATACACATTGATATCGTTCTAACTAAGAAAAATTCCAAATTTGGTTATTGATTTTTACTGATTAAGGGATTTAATCGATTAATTAATCCAAAATCACCCAATTTGCGGAACTGTCCGTATATCAGCCCCTCCTGATAATAAAATATTGTCTCTGCCTGCTTATTGTTAAAGCGATAACAGCAGCGAAGTTTTGATTTTAATGAATTAATTTTGCAGTCTAAGCCGTTCAGCTCCGAATTTATGGCCTATTTATGGTCCAGTCGTTAATAATTTTTATATCGTTAGAAAGATAAGAAAATACTCTTTCAAAATAAGTAATTTGTGTGAGTTTTTATTAATTGAATCATTTTTTACAGCGAGTTAAAAAATTAAAAACTGGCTTCGGATAGCCACGCTGCCTATGATTATTGCGATACAAGCAGTGCAGTCTATAACAGTCAGATCGGAATCTCTTACCTATTTAGGATTTTAATCTTTAAAATATTTATATCTTTAGTAATAAGATGAAATAGTCTTTCTGAATATGTAATTTGTATGTGTTTTTATAGATTAATTTTTTTTTTACAGCGAGTTAAAAAAAAAAAACTACGTATAGGCGATAATACGAATAAGGCAGTTCGGATTCTCTTAGTCTTTCTGAATATGTAATTTGTATGTGTTTTTATAGATTAAATTATTTTTTACAGCGAGTTTGTCCATATTCTTAAATTGTACAGTACACTCATTTTAATTTTAATTTTTATAATGCATAAAAATTGTAGAAAATCAAAATGTACGCTTTACGGTTACATTATTTAAAAAATAGTTTAATCGTAAATAACAGTATCATGAAAATCAGTTTATGTCGTAAGTACGGTTACATATTTGTATAAATTAAACTAAGATTTTCATTTGAATAAAATGACTTTTAATTCTTTAATTTATTTATTAATTTTTATTGTTAGAGTTTTAAAGGGTTAAAAATAACAATAAGATTGACGAATTTCCTTAGAAACTGTTTTTCTTTTGGTTCGTTAACTAATTATTTTCTCAAACCACGATAAAAAAAAAACAAAAAAACAAAGGTTACTAATACAATACGGACACAATCCGGTGTTTTATCTTTAGTCGAAGGCCCGACTGGAGATAAGTAGTCAATTATTTGTAAGACAAAATTTATTTCAAGTTTATCCGACAATATCCAGTTATTGGAACATTTCAAAAAATTTTTATATGTAAGTACGAAAAATTGAAAGCGCTTTGTTTATCAAAATGACATGATTCGTTAGTAAATTACCCGAAAAGTTGATAAAACAAAACAACTAACAACCAACATTTAAATTATTATTCAAAATACAATTTAAAATATTCCTCATAATTTGCCTTACAAATTAAATTTTAAGTTTTATGATTTTACTCTTTATTGTGAAGTCAATAAACATCGCTGAGTTTATAGTGCAACTTTTCAGTTCTGAAAAATTGGCATATTTAAATAGAGATTTCATAGGTGACATTTGAACTTTTATGAAAATTGATGTTTTGTAATTAATACAAATTTTGTAATAAAACTTAATTTTAACTAGGAGGGGGGTTAGGGGTTGGGGTTAGTTTAATGGGAAAATAAATAAATAATTTGGGTTCCGTTCAAGCGGTTCCGATATGGGGGATCAATTTACTATAAACTTATACGAGGAAATGAGCACCTGTGAATACTCAAATAATAAAGAACTTTTAAGAATTTTTTTTTCAATCTGATAGATTGGTGTGTAATCGATAATAATCAACTGAAGGAAAAAAAATAGATGGGGGGGGGGGGGAGTCCAGATAATCAGGTCCACCAAAACGTTTTTAAACAATGTTTTTAAAATACTAGGTACCACCAATTTTACCCTGTGAAATTTACCCCCCCCTATATTTAACACTATGAAACTTGCAGAAAAATTAATATTTTCTTGAAAAATTTTTTTCCATTTGAAAGAAAAAACATTAAATAAGCTCCTGATGATTTTTTAACTTTTTTTCAGCTTACGGAAATAATGAAAATTATGATTGAAAAACAACGTTTTCATTTTTGCACTGTTAAATCAACTGAAAATTAATGTAGCTAAAAACAAGTTACGATAAGAGTTTTTTAAATTCTATGAAAAATCAATTAATTATAAATAATAAACAAAATATTTCCGTTTTATTCAAGATGGCCTAAACTGATCAATTGGTGGTCCCTATAATACTATCTTAGGTTTTAGCAAAAATGATATTGCAATACGAAGAATTTAAATTTTCGATTCTCAGAGCTTCTTTTTAAACTCAACATGCAATTAAGAACTAAATGTGAATTGTTGTCATGTACAAAAATTTTAAAACAATAACAAACAAATATACAAATGAATACTTTCAATTTGTTGTATAATAATATGAAATAATTTTAAACTATAAAACAGAAAATACAAATCCTGAAATATACAAATTCTCAATGATTTTAGTTTCAAGAATTATTTTCCTCTTACCCCCACTCTAACTACTGTCTTCCACTTTCTCTCTCACTCCCTGGTGATCCAAATTTCATTTTAGTCCGGTCATGGACCGGGTACTTTAGCTAGTAATAAATAAATTCATATAACTACTGTTACAAACCTGTTATCAGATAATGACCCTGGGTTATGCTTAGTTTAGGAGTTAAAACTAATGCTAACCTAGATTCCACCAGGAATACCTCAAAGTACTCCCAGGCTTTGTTGGTTTTCTGTCACAGTGAAAGTGGTCCATGTAGATATTCTTTCTGACTAATCTTGGAACCTCTTGGTATACTTCTACTTTTTAACTTAGTAGATCTCAAGACTAGAAATGGTGAAAAACAGCTGTAGTGAGGTGCTTTTCTTCTTCAATATGGTGAATATTTTCTATCACCATATGTCTTGTTTCATGTTGTCTTTTTCAACCACCAATGTTGCAAATGATAACCCACACTGGCTCTGTCAGATGTCACAGCATCAACTACTTCCTCCAAGTATGTTTTAGAATTATGTAGCATTTGGTAGAGTTGTACATTACCAACATGATATTTATGGTAGTTTTAGTTTTGATCTTAAACTGTATAACCAATACCAAATTTTTTAAGTAGATAGATTCTCTCAACCATTTTTGATAGCTACTGATTTAAATGCTTCAACTCTTGTAAATGATATCTCATATACTTGTAATGTGTTTGATGTTAGGGTGTTTTTATTAAAATACATACATCACACTTTAATTTTTGGCAATGGTATCATATTTATCTATGGAGTTATTTAATCATATCTTTGCCATGATGGCAATCACTAAGAGGTAGGGAGTAGTAATATCTGAAGGTTTTCATACTTGTTTGATGGGTGGTAGAGATTTGATTGCCATTAATGTAGGACTTGATTTCTCTAACTGATCCTTTTAGTTAAGGATAGACTAAGGCATTTAGTGAACTAAATTCTGCTTGTTTGATGGCAGTAGTTTTGTTGATGGATCATGTGGTTTTTATTCTATGACTTTGACTCTGAAATAAGCATTATATCACCCATAAATGCCTTTATTCGAGTGGCAATGTTTTATTTTTATTTAATATATTGTCCTCTGCCTTGTGCAATATCATTTCTATTACTAATTCAAAATGTAATGAAGAAATAACATAATCTTTCATCATACTGATATCCAATGTTTGCTATGTAGTGGAACATTTTTGTATTTGAAAATCTCTTATACATACAATATGATTTCTGACCTTTTCAACTCAGAATAACTCCATTGGATTTTCTATCGGTTCCTACTTTAATTTCATAGGTATTCTCAAGATCTAACCAGATCATATGAAACTTAGTTGATTTATTGACGAGCATTTTTATGCTCTCATGTTAATGTTTGATGTAACCTGGAAACCCTAGAATTTCAGCTTTCTGGGGAGATGTATCCATATAATTATTACCAAAAAACAAATTCTTTTATTATTTTATGAAGAACATCAAAGAAGATCTTATTTTCACATTGAGCAATAAAATCAGTTCAAATTGGTCTAAGGATTACAGCAATACTTTTCTTAATGTGCATTTTTATATGAGGTAAAAGTGTTGAGATGTCTGCAATCAAACTATAAACCTGAAAAATATTTTAACAAATATAAATTAATGTTAATTTCATTCATACCTCTCTGAAATGAAAACATTTTTTATGTATTTCTACACATTTTACAAATCTTTCAATACACAGCAATAGATATTCTACATAGACCAAAAATTAAACAGCATATGTAGTTTAGAGATTTAAAAAAATTTTTTTTAATGAAAACACTCGTTGGTGTTAATTGTATATATGTTTCTTTATTAAAAAGTGTTATAATTTTGATAATGAATTTTTGCCAACCTATTTCTAGTTTCTTTATATTGAAAAAGAAAGCTATCATTACAACTTGGCAATTTAGTATAAAAAAAATAATAGAAGTTTCAGTAAATGTGAATGTAAAAATAATAGAGCTATTGGAAACCATATAAGATGGTATAATATGGTCTGATTTATTATTGAGTATTATAAAAGAAATATGATTCTTGTTTTAACGTAGATGACACCAGGACTTCAGAATGGAGATAAAAACACCTTAATGATTCCTTACTGCCAA
Organism: Doryteuthis pealeii; assembly: GCA_023376005.1. Lineage (NCBI taxonomy): Eukaryota > Metazoa > Mollusca > Cephalopoda > Myopsida > Loliginidae > Doryteuthis > Doryteuthis pealeii. Next base: position 28,043,512 of record CM042151.1, on the reverse strand, counting down.
ACATGGAGATCTACAATGTCTTCCCATGCTGACAGTGGACGTGGTTGGAGTGAAGGAGACACAGGACCCGCAGAAGAAATGACAGGTGAAAGAGCCTAAATATTATTACTTGCCAAATTTTGGTCTATCAAATACACATATTCAAAAATGATGATTGATGATAAATATTGATTTGGTTATTGTTTCAGATCAGCTGATTCCACAGTGTTTTAAACCACAGAGAAGACAAGCCAATAAGATGGATAAGAGACACATAGAAGGAAATTTTACCTACCCAAGTGAATCAACACCAATTTCAGCAAGATGTCTTTCAAAAGTAACAAGTAACCCCAACAATCTGATGAGAGAAGAAATAGAACAAAGATCCCATCATTTATCAGACAGTATTCAAATTACTCACAATGCAAGACCACTGCCTCCTGTACCACACAAAATACACTAATTATACACTTTACATCAGTATATTACATATTTTTCAAAACTTACAGGCTTAAATCTTATATCCAAATGAAAATAACAAATTCATACATTTTCAGTTGACATGATTTAGATAGGCTTCAGTTAGATTTTATAACATTCTAATATACTTAAAAATTATAGAGTGTGAGTTTGTTCTCTGTAAAAGTTATATCAATAACATCCCATCTATTTCCTCTTAATTATGAAAATAATGTAACTTGAAACATTAATACATATCTGTAGTAGAAGATGATTGAGAAAAATATATCCATTTTCTAAATATATTTTGTAGATCTATTATTTTAAGATATATATTGTAATATCAACAAAAATTGTTATATAATTCAATTTTACATTAGGTATATTTAACTTTATACATAGCAACTGTTTATTAATTTACAGTTATGTAGGATATTATATTGAGATTATTTTTAGTAAATTTATATACAATTTATTTGTATAGATATTATATGGCAAAAGAAAACCTAAAAAAGTATTTTCTAATCAGATATTACTCATTACTTAATTCTAAAATTTGATTTCATTTGTTAATCAAACTAATATCCTTATTTTTGTTGTTTTGATCTCAGTTTTCTGTGTGTTATTTTTAGGTGTATGTTACATTCAGTAATTTTAAAGGGCTTTGTGTATATTTCTTTATTTAAAAAGAAATTGTTTAGAACTATTACTATTCTAATTAGGATTTTTCACAGATTCAAGAGATAAAGATTCATATAGCCCTTGTAAATTTTAAGTGATGCTGTGCATGAGTTCATGATGTCACTTTATATTATGACTTTTAATGCTCCTTAAGTATAATCTTTAGGCGGCAACTGCTTTCCCTGTGTATTTCCTATAATAACTATAGGGGACTTTATACATGGAAACCTTATCTTTACATGTTTTTTTACTGTTTAAAACTTGTTCAGGTGTTGTATGGATTACAAATTCTCTGAATATTTTTAGTCACATTATTGATAAGAGGGATACCTTCTATGTACAGCAATAATCTAAATTACTCAAATCTGTTAATTTTCTTAATTAATGGAGTAAAAATTAACAAATGAATTGGCTGTGAGCAATGTGAAGGTGACCATTCAAAGCTCCTTGAAGTTTACTGGATGTAACATACAAAGAAAAGATGAAAATTTCATAGGCTGAAAGATTGTGATTGAAACAATAAAGACAATAACACTAGTTCAAATAATTCATGATATAATAGTAATACTTGATTTATGAATTTTAGAATAGTTTAAATCTAAACAGCAAATTTATATCTTAAAATTAGTAGGAAATTAATTAAGAATAAAAACATTAAATTCAAATTAATTTTTTAAAGTTATTATAGAGATACTTGAATAAAACATTTAACTATTATCATAGCTGAAAGGAAAGAGGAAAGAAAGTAACCGAGGGAAGAATAGCTGCCTTCATGCATTGCATCATGGGAAAAAACTTTTGGTACATTACTTATTTCCTAAAATCCCTTATAAAAACTAACATACAAATTTATCAATTTGTATCAATTAAAAAAAATTGTGCTGACCTTAATTGTATACTGTTAAGTTTTGCTTAATCTACTCTCATCACCCTGTGAGATCATCGAGAGTGAAGAAGCAGCCATTACCCACACATCACACTTACTAGAACCATAACTTCCCACCAAACCCTACACACACCTATACATTCATACTCACATGCATAGTAAATGATAGTCTTTATTCATTCTGTGTTAAAAGTTACTGGAAAAACCCATCACTATAAGAGGATGTCATATTACTGTCACATTTGATGTACTGGGATCACAGAAAATAAGGTAAGTTTTATTTTATTTTTTAAAATTATTTCAATAGGATTGAGATGCAACGTTTTTGCAGAGGTTCATAGAAATTTTTGCAGCATTTGGAATATATTTAGATAATTTAATGGGATAAACTTACAAAATTATTTCTGTTACAGACAATGGACTTTTAAAAATCTTCTACTGAAAATATTATTATATTTGTAGGCAGAACTGAATTAAATAATTCTTCAGAAAAAATATGATACTTCTAAGAAATGAGAATAGTTGTTAATGATTACCTAAACTAAGTGGCTTTGGTAGCCATTAGAGATACTATTATACTGTATATGATAGTCTTATCTATTTGTGTATGATATTAATTAGTTAATAAATGTAGTTTTGTATGTATCTAAGAGGATCAGAAAATATATTTGAGTAATTAATATTAAAATACTTTTTATAAATTACACATCTGTGCATGTATATTGCTTCAGTTATAGTCCATCTGGATATTTACTTTTCAAAATAAGATTATCCATCAAACAGTTTTAATGCATACATGTTAAGTTAAATATACTGGAATAAATCATGTTATTGTGATGAACTTCTATTTTAGGATTTAGAAGTCCCCCCACCCCCTTCAGGTAAAATTATATTTGACAAAACAAAATACATAATAATTTTAAAGGCATAAATGTGATCAGGCATTAGTTATTGCTAGTGAGAAATGCATGGATGCGTTTAAATTTTTGAGACCTTTTTTTCTCTTTAAAGTGTATTTAAATATATTTATGTACATTTATCATAGGAGTTTCTCAATTACCACTATTTTATGTAACATGGCACTTAGTCCCTTTGTGTGACACAGAGTATGCTTTGTGTTACTATAACAATGGATTTTCTCATTATTCAGTTTATCTATTTGTTTGAAATAGATTCTCCAAGTGATATACTAGAATGTTATATATATATATATATATAATATATATATATATATATATATTCACACACACATTTTATATATGTTACTCCATTTATAATAAATTGAACATTGTATTAAGAAATTCACTCATAAAAATCTCACTAATAATTCTTATTTGTGTAGAAGTTAAAGGATTTCTTGAAAAACTGAGTTTATGTTCTTTTATAATTAATCAAAATATAAACTGATTAATAATTATCAGTGGAACAAAAATACCAAATTAGAACATTCAAGTTGAAAATTATTTTAATGTCTGTCCAAGTCTGGATATTATAAAATATTTAATGTAGCAAAAGTAGTGTGGTTTTTTAACAATGTTATTCCAACAGAAGGAAGTAAAACATTGTCTTGTTTTATATTTTTTTTAAAAGACCAAAGTAGACAAAGGTATGAAAAAGTTCAATTTAAATAACTATTTTGAGTCCTAAATGGAGGGGAAATAACTCTGCATTTTTGATGTAATAGATATGACAAATACATTAAGAAAATAATTTCTAAGTTTGAAGTTGTTTTGTACACATTTTCAAATTTGTGATAACCAGGAAGCAGTATTATCTTCCAAAAAATTGAAAATCTCTGTAAAGAGAAATTAAAAAAAAAGGATTTATTCTTTTTTTAATTTTATTTACTGACTATTAATTTTAATGATGCATCTCCCTTTTAGTTATGGTGGAAACTTATTGCAAAAGAGAGCATTAGAAATTTACATAGCCATCTACCTTATTAAACACTGGCTAAAAATGAAAAACCTTGAATGCACTGTTTGCCTTAGCAAGTCAGTTGCCTACCTCTATCAATATTGGAATTAGATAATATTAATGCAATGGATGTAGATGAACTTTTGAGCTCTCTGGGTCATGTTGATAGTAAGACAGTGGTAGTAGTCACATGGTGCCAGTTGGTGGTGGTCTTCTTTAGGCTCACCTCAAGACCAAAAGAGTCCTCTGCAAAGGAAGATGTGATATGCTGCAGTATATGTACATGTTCTGTATGATATTCTGTATACTATAATTTCAAAACTCAACTGTTAATTAAAAATACCTTATACAAATATTCAGAGTAAAAAAATAATTCTATTGAATATTTCTCTCTATATTCATTATATTTTTCATCTTCGAAGCTTTCTTTATTTCTTCCTATCATCATTTTTTCTTTTATAATTTTGATACTTCATTTTAAATAAGAAAGACAAAATTTACTAACTGATATTTTATTATTGTTTTTCAAAATGTTAATTTTAAACAGAAAAATATAAACAAGTTTTAAAATAATTTTGAGTATGTTTTCCTTTGTTACAGAGTTTTGAATCAATAATCAAGTCTTAATCTAGATTACTAATACAATTTTAATTTTAGCAGATGATGTCTAAAATTGTTAGCTTAATATCAAGCAGATCACTACAGAATAAAAAAAAGGGATCTAAATATTGAATAATTATTAATTATACTTGAAAAATATAAAAAAAATTCAGATTTAACAGATGATTTTTTTCTTTCTTTTATTGCAGTTTTCTCTTGAAAATGTTGGTACCAGTGTACATTCTACTTATTGTCTTCCAATCCTGTTTGGGTGCTGATCTTATCTACAATGTGGAAGAAGAACAGAGTCCAGGAACATTCATTGGAAATATTGCCACAGATTCACATGTCATGGATAATATTCCTTTGAAAGATTATAAACATATAACGTTCACACAACTTCAAAAAGGAAGATCACAGTTATTTCGTGTTGCCAAGAATACAGGAAAACTATACACAGCACAAATATTGGATGCTGAAAGCATTTGTACTTACAATAGAAAATGTTTTCAGATGATTGATGTTGCGGTGAGAAAGGCCAAATCTTTCATAAAGCTTTTAGAAATCAAAGTAATTATAAAAGACATAAATGATCATCAACCTGAATTTCCAGATAAAGAAATTAACATTGAATTTGATGAAGATATCATACCTGGAAAGAAAAAATCAGTACCTAGTGCAAGAGATAAAGATCTTAGTGCCATTTTTTCTCAAATTGATTATCGACTTATAAAAGAAGAAGAATACCCTTTTAAATTGACTGTATCAAAAACTCTTATTGGGAAATCAGATTTAAGTATTGTTTTAAAAGATCAATTAGACAGAGAAACCAAAGATTCTTATTTAATTCAAGTCATTGCAAAAGATGGAGGTTCTCCACCTAAAGAAAGTATTTTAAATGTACATATTTCTGTCATAGATGTCAATGACAATCCACCTGTGTTCTCTCAAAATATGTACAATGTTACATTAAAAAATGATCATGATCAAAACATACCTGTGATTACTTTATTTGCTACAGATTTAGACTCAGGAAAAAATGGAAACATTTCATATCATTTTGATTCAAAAACAACAGATTTTGCTAAAAATAGTTTCACATTAAACAAAATAACAGGAGAAATTTTTCTACTTAACAAAATACCACCTGGACAAAATATAATCCATAATTTATATATTGAGGCTAAAGATGGAGGACATCCTCCATTAAGTTCATTTGCAATGGTCCAAGTGAATGTGATCAACCAACAAAATAATGCTCCAGCAATATATGTGAACTTTTTCTCAACATCATCTACTGAAAATTCTACAACAATTTCTGAGGATATTGAAGTGGGCAGTTTTATTGCTTATGTGAAAGTAACTGACCATGATGCTGGCCAGAATGGAGAGGTTATATGTGATCTTCATCATGATAAGTTTAAACTGAAAAGTCAAGGCTTAAAAAAATACCAAGTGATTCTGAAAGATCCATTGGATAGAGAGACAGAGGAACATCATGACATCACAATCAGCTGTGAGGATATGGGATTCCCACCAAGACATAGTGAGAGTAAGTTTTCCATTAAAGTGATGGATGTCAATGATGTGAAGCCCAAATTTTCTAAAGCAAGATACAAATTCCGTATCAATGAGAACCAGAAGCCTCATATTGATGTGGGCTCAATCAATGCATCTGACCCAGACTTGGGACCTGGAGGGAACTGATCTTTTCTCTAGCAAGAAATAAAAAGAAAAGTCAGCTGCCTTTTCTAATCACAAAAGATGGTTTTATTTCAACAAGTGAATTATTGGACCATGAATTACAAGATGTTTATAAGTTTGAGGTTTTGGTGAAAGATAATGGAATCCCATCACTGAATAATACAGTGGATGTGATTGTTGAGGTTGAAGATGAAAATGATAACAGTCCATATTTTACATTTCCCAATGTTAATCCACATAATATAGAAGTTGTTTATTTTGCTGATGAAAACAAAAATGTGACAGTTGTGAGGGCACATGACAGTGACAGTCAAGAGAATGCATTTCTCAGATATGAAATAAGTGCAGGCAATGAGAAACAGTTGTTCACCATTGACCATTACAGTGGTTTGTTATCTTCTACTGGTGCCCTTACAAAACAAGATGCTGGCTCATATGAACTGGAGTTTATTGTCAAGGATAGTGGTATGCCAGTTTTATCAGCAACAACTACAATCTTTTTGAGTCTGATAGTGAAAAACAAGACTTCTTCTTTGGAAAGAGTAAATGGTGTGCTGCAGAGAAGTGAGTCAGATGAGAAGGTGCATCTTAATATGGTGATTATTATTACATTAGCGGCTGTGATGGTGACTATCATCCTTACGGCTTCAATCTCAATCTGTGTGCTTCGCTGTTGTAATGCTGCAAGTGTAGATGGAGATGATATTTCTAATAGATATGTCAGTGAACAAAGACATTTGATGCCATCTTCTTATCGAGGGACCTCATGGCCAGATGTTCCTACTACTATGATAAATGATCCAAATTTGGAAGGAGTGCTGAGGAGATGGCAGCCAACAGAAGGGAGTCATATCCCAGGTTTATTAACCAATCACCAGCAATAAGACCACACGCATCTGTCAATATTGCCTGTCAGGTAAACTAAAACATTAATTTGCATTCTTTTTTGACAAAATAAACCCTAAATTCATAGAGTAAATATAATCATGTTGCAGAGTAAGTATTTACTTGATATGAACTTTTATCTTTAACCAATTGCTTTTTCTTAACTCTTTGCCTACTTTAAACCGCTCACAGTGGCTCTCTCCCCACTGCAATCCTACAGTAAGCAATGTACAAAAACTCATGGTTAGTTCATTATCATTGAGCAGAAGAATGCAGATTACAATAATGATAGAACTTTATTTGAATAGAATGAGTTCAAATGTGAATAGACAGTGAACTTTGAAATATCCCATCATACAGGTAAAAAATACCAAGAAAATTTGGTACAGCCATGGGTGAAAGTTGATAGGCAAAAAGTTAAATCCCTTCCCATTCTCCTTGGTGTAAATATAGAACTAATTAAAAGTATTCTTATATCAAATAGGACCGGTGAATAGAATGCAAATTTATAGTGAAAATAAAAAATTCTATTTTCTTTCTTGTTTAAATATTTCTAAATTTTATGAAAAATACTTTTTAAAAAATGGCTATAGCATCTACCATTTTGTATACATTATTGCTATTTTTTAAATTTATTATTACATATTTTTACATAAATTTATAATTACATATTTGTAGCATAGTATTCATTTCAATGTATTTTTCATGATTATTGTGAAGTTCTAAAAGCCTGTGTTATTACATCTAATTATAGTTACATTTATTGAATTAATAGCATGGTTTTGATACAATGTTTACATTTATTTTAATTCCTTTAAATTCATTACATTGTAAAAAGTAAATATTCATTTGTGTTACATGGTAAAAAATTGTTTTAAGAACATGCATTTGACAAAGAATAATGAAAATTTCAGTAAAAAAAATACTAAATTTATAAATTCAAATGAGGTCATATTGTATAATATACTTTCATTTTGTGAATTATTTAAACAAATATGGTTTCATGCTATATTACAGATGGCACCTGGGCTTGAGAATAATGATAAGAATACACTGATGACTCCTACATGGAGATCTACAATGTCTTCTCATGCTGATAGTGGACGTGGTTGGAGTGAAGGAGACACAGGACCTGCAGAAGAGATGACAGGTAAAAAAGTCGAAATATTATTACTTGCTTATGAAACCCCCTTTTTTTTTAATTACTTGTCTATAATATGGTTATGCATACTTACAGATGATGATAAAATGTTATTGAGAGTTGTTGATTTTTTTCCAGATCAGCTGATTCCACAGTTTTTTATGCCACAAAGTAGGCAAGCCAATAAGATGGATAAGAGACACATGGAAGGAAATTTTACCTACCCAAGTGAATTAAAACCAATTTCATCAAGATGTCTTTCAAAAGCAGCAAGTAACCCCAACAATCTGATGCGAGAGGAACTAGAACAAAAATCCCATCATTTATCAGACAGTATTCAAATTACTCACAATTCCAGACCACTGCCTCCTGTGCCATACAAAATACACTGATTATACACTTTACATCAATAGATTTCAAATGCCTTCACACTATGTATATTTAAAATGGAAATTCCTAAGTCAAAACATTTTAATGAAAATTAAATAGATATTAGATATTTTATCAAATACCAAGAACAGGTTGACACATGTAAATTCTCATAATATGTAGTAATTACATGAAAATCGGAGATTCATTTGTTTTACTCATTTATCAATAGTAAAAAGTATAATCAAATCTTTATACACATCTGCAATCAAGAAATATACCTAAAAATGAATTCATATTTCAGTCATTTTCTTAAATAAACAATTAAGATTTAATTTGTATCAACATTCAACTTAGTAGATATGAAATTATTTTATTTTATTAGAGATAAGTTTTCCTCTAATTTTTTTGTAATAATGATTATTAAAAAAGATTAAAAATTATGCATCAGATGAAAAATTTTGTTCTTCGATAATAGATATTACTCATATATTTTGGTCAGAATTATCTAAATTAAAACAGTTTTATAAGATGATTAAACAATCAATTAAAACCTAATATAAACAATTAATCTTTCTTTTATAATGGAACTATCCACCCTATTTAAAGAAAAACAACTATGATGGCAGGAATGAAGGAAGAAAGAAACAGCAGAAGGGAAGAATAGCTACTTAAAAGTAATGCATCATGGGAGAAAGGGCTTCAAATGCCATTTATTTTACAAACTTCTTATCCAGTATAGATATGAACATTTTCATTGTAGCTTCTGAAAAAAAAATTGCATTGCCTAATTCATAATTATGTTACTTTTTAGCAAGCTCTCATGGCATTGTGAAAACTTCGAGAGTAAAGAAACAGCCATTACTCACACATCACACTTACTAGGATCATAATTTACACACACACAAGCTTACTCTCACACTCACACATAGACACTAAATAATATGGTCTTTGTTCCTTTCCTGTCAGAAGATACAGGAGAACATCATTAGTGGAAAAGGATGTAAATTTGCAGTTATATCAGATGTATTGAGATTATTACAAAAAAAAGGTAGGTTTATTTATTTATCTATTTTTTTAGTTGTTGGTTTTATTTGGATTCATGTAAATAGTTTTTATAAGAGTATAAAGAGTAGAAAGGTTGATATATTTGGCAGATTTTTGAGAATTTGATGGCATAAAAGGAAGAACTTTCAAAATGAATATCTATTACAGATAGAGATTTGCACTGAAAATAATTTTTTTAAAAAGTATTTTAAACCAAAATTTAGATGGTACAGTTTATTAGAATTTTGAAATACTAGGATGATGAAATTGTGAATTTTTCTCTACCATGGATAACTGTGGTACTATAAACGGTGTGAGCTATTAAAGCAACATTCTAATAATTTAATCAAAATAGTTTTGTATGTCTAATTATGTTTATCATTTTTTAAATTAAGCATTGTTAACCCTAAATAAGATGAAAAAAATATTAGTAAAATTAATAATTAACAATTTTATTTATTTGCTTAAAATATAGCTTCACAAGTGTCAGAGTAAGAAATATATTTGAATGACTAGTTAAAAATGTTATTTTAAAACTATATCTGCACATGTGTATGGTATTTATTAATCCCATAATGTTATCATTAATGGATAAGATATATTAGAAATATGTAGAATTTTAAATGTGCATCTACAAATGAATACTAATATTGTAATCAAATGTTTATAATAATTTGGAATACCATCGTTCTGGAAGAATCTTTGTAATGGTATACATATATATATAAGATATAAAAATAATTGAATTGAATATTTGAATATAATTGAATTTTAATATGTAAGGATATATATTAATCTCCTATAACAAGTTTAGCATCATAATGAGAAATTTACTCAGTTATGATTCTTACTGTAATTTCTATGAAAATTGTAATTAAAATTAAGAAATTAATCATCAATAAAAAAAATCCAAACTTGATGATATTGAAAAATTTATCTATATTCAGAATTTTAAAAAAATAGAACATTAAATATTTCATATGATGTTGTTATAGCCCTATGACGTTTTTCAGGTCTTTGAGTTGCCATTGAGCAATTTCTCTTCATGGCATCCTCAGGATAATGGGAGGGTAACTTGACAGAATTCATCTTCTCACTGGGTTACATGATACCAGTAGTAAGGAATGATTTCTGACCTGATTCAATGAGACAAGTTACCCTGCCATACTAATACATGAATGAGAGGAGGGGGGTAACTTCAGAGTTTTCTTTTTTGTTGACCAGTTTGCTTACTTACACAGTTAAAGATGCCAGCCTACCCTACTATTTACTCATAGCTGGGGGGAGAAGAAAAAGATCCATGCCTTTCCCAAGGGCATTAACATGAAGTGAAATGCAATCAGCTGCATTTAGGATTTGAACTCAGATTGCTAAGTTCATTTCCTATGACAATAAGAAATTACACTTATGTGTGCTTCCACATTTTATATGATAATAATACTATTATTTCTTGATGGAACACTTACATTTTTTGATGCATAAAAATCAAATAATAGGGCATACTGGGCTTTTTAACCTTGGTATGATCTAGTAAAAAGAAAACATTGAATTGTGGTGCACTGTACACAATAAATTTCATTTTTCTTTTTTTAAAATCAGCTTAAAAATTGACCTAGTCTCATATCCTGCTTGTGGCAGAAGGGTTGGGTAAATACAGCTATAAAATTGTTTACTTTCAATCAGGAGGAACTGAAATATCAAGAAATTGCTATCATATTGGTGGAACAAGTAAAAGTTAATAATAATAAAATATTGATTAAAACAGTAGCTTTATTTTAAAAGTTAAAAAAATAAAGTTATTTCATAAATCCTTGTAAAACTAAAGGAATAGAATAGATGATTGGAACTTCTGGCTTAAAAATAGAAGGGAAATAACTCTTTATGTTGATGTAATTGCATTTTCAAACAAGATAATTTGTAAATTACAGGTTTTGTAGTAGTTTTACTATTTTGACAATTCAATTTTCTGCCAATAGATTGTTTACAATGCACTGTGTTATATTTTGTTATTTTCATTGCTGTTTTCTATCTTGATTTTTTATTAATAAGCTATAGAGATAAATATAAAAACAGCATGCAGCATTTGACATCTATAAGATATATTGCTACCTAATAAAGTATTGATTCATAAATAGATAATCATTCCATTTGATCATAGAAAATCTGTTGGTACAATGATTAAGAGTAACAAATCCTTTAAGTGTGAATAATAAAAGATGTGACATGTTTAGTGGTTAGAAACATTTTAAACCCTAATTGTATATAAAGTATTAATGAAATTTTCTATAAAAGTCTTACTGAATTTGAAAATCATTCACTTTCCTTTTTATTTACCATATTCTGGTAGTGTATTGGTCATTCCATTCCAGAGAGTAAAATAATTCTAAAACAAATTTCATATTTATTTAGAAAAAGATAATATCAATTCCTTTCTATTATATTCAGTTATTACAAGAACTTTTTAATTTTTATTTTCTTTCTTAAAAAAAAAGGAAATATACACACTGTCATATTAGAAAGTTTGTTTTCAAAGATAATAGTTAGATTCATAGGAAATGGACTCGTCAACCTGAGTTCAAATCCTGGACAAAGCTGTTTGTATTTCACATTGTGCTAATACCCTTGGGAAAGGTATGCATCCAACTGCTCTCCCTTTAGCTATGGGTAAATAGTAGGGCAGACCAGGGTCTTTAAACTTGGATAGGTAACCAGTTTAGGAGAAGGAAAACTCTGAATTCAAACCTGTTAAACTCTGCTTAAAAATTGACCTTGTGTCATATCCAGTTCATACAGAGGGTTAGTATATATATATATATATATATATAATATATATATATATATATATATATATTATAATGCTATAAAGACAAATAGAAGGACAATTTGAAATGTCTCAATATTGACCTGAGTGCTTGGGAAAATCTAGCATAAAATCAGAAAGAATGACGTAAGATGTGTTTTGCTAAATTAAAGAGCTTTGAAAAAAATAGATTGAAACATGATCAGCTCTGCCAAACTTTAAAGCAAAAACATCTGACTCCCACTTAAAAAAAGTTTATCTGTCAGTGTGGCTTCATAGCTCGCAGCAAGGCTGAGCTGCTATCACACACACGAGAAAACACAAAATGTCTTCTTGATAGCATGCACAACATGGGAGGAAACAAATTACTCACTGCTGACCCTTATCTATGGTTCACTATATATATATATATATATATATATATATAATATAATATATATATATAAATATTGAATTTGAATGGAAAGTATTTACTTTTTAGTATCATTTGGAAATACATTTTCATAAATTTGCTGAGTTTTAATTAATAGTTAAATCTAATCAGTAATCGATAGAGATGTAAAAATATTTACATAAAAGTATTTTATGTTTTTGTCTTTCTTTTAATATAGGTCTCATTTGAAGATGCTGGTATCAGTTTACATTCTACTCACTGTCTTCCATTCCTATTTATGTGCTGACCTCATCTACAATGTGGAAGAAGAAGAACAGAGTCCAGGAACATACATTGGCAATATTGCTATAGACTCACATGTCATGGATAATATTTCTCTAAAAGATCATAAACACATCACATTCACACAACTTCAAAAAGGAAGCTCTAGATTATTCCGTGTTGCTAAGAACACAGGAAAACTTTACACTGCAAAAATATTGGATGCTGAATCCTTGTGTACTTATAATGTAGAATGTTTCAAGATGATTGATGTTGCTGTGAGAAATGCCAAATCATTTATCAAATTATTAGAGGTAAAAATATTTATAAAAGATGTAAATGATCACCAGCCAGCATTTCCAGACCAGCAGATTAACATTGAATTTGATGAAGGTGATGGAATTGGAATGAAAAATACATCCCAAATGCAATAGATGAAGATATCAGTGGACCCTTTTCTAAAATAACTTACCAATTGAAAAAAGAAGAGGATCACTTTACACTGTCTATTTCTAAAACTCTTGCAGGGACATCAGACCTAATTATAATATTAAAAGAAAGACTTGACAGAGAAGTGAAAGGCTCTTATATACTTCAAGTGGTTGCTACAGATGGAGGATCTCCACCTAAACAAAGCATTTTAGATGTCTATATTACTGTCAAAGATATCAATGATAATGTTCCTGTTTTTTCACAGAGTATCTACAATATCACTATAAAAAATGAACTTGATGAAAATACACCTATAGTAATTTTATCAGCTATAGATTTAGATTCAGGACTAAATGGAAATGTTTCATATTATTTCAACAAAAAAACATCAACTTCTGAGAAAAGAAATTTCAGACTTAATCAAATCACAGGGGAAATCTTTTTACACAAAAAAATACCAACAGGTGGAAAATTAATTTATAATTTGTATGTTGAAGCAGCAGATGCAGGTTCTCCTTCATTGAGTTCACTGGCAAGTGGTTCAAGTGAATGTGATCAACCAACAAAATAATGCTCCAACAATAGATGTGAACTTTTTCTCAACATCATCTACTGAAAATTCTACAGCAATTACTGAGGACATTGAAGTGGGCAGTTTTATTGCTTATGTGAAAGTAACTGACCATGATGCTGGCCAAATGGAGAGGTTATATGTGATCTTCATCATGATAAGTTTAAACTGAAAAGTCAAGGCTTAAAAAAATACCAAGTGATTCTGAAAGATCCATTGGATAGAGAGACAGAGGAACATCATGACATCACAATCAGCTGTGAGGATATGGGATTCCCACCAAGACATAGTGAGAGTAAGTTTTCCATTAAAGTGATGGATGTCAATGATGTGAAGCCCAAATTTTCTAAAGCAAGATACAAATTCCGTATCAATGAGAACCAGAAGCCTCATATTGATGTGGGCTCAATCAATGCATCTGACCCAGACTTGGGACCTGGAGGGGAACTGATCTTTTCTCTAGCAAGAAATAAAAAGAAAAGTCAGCTGCCTTTTCTAATCACAAAAGATGGTTTTATTTCAACAAGTGAATTATTGGACCATGAATTACAAGATGTTTATAAGTTTGAGGTTTTGGTGAAAGATAATGGAATCCCATCACTGAATAATACAGTGGATGTGATTGTTGAGGTTGAAGATGAAAATGATAACAGTCCATATTTTACATTTCCCAGTGTTAATCCACATAATATAGAAGTTGTTTATTTTGCTGATGAAAGCAAAAATGTGACAGTTGTGAGGGCACATGATAGTGACAGTCAAGAGAATGCATTTCTCAGATATGAAATAAGTGCAGGCAATGAGAAACAGTTGTTCACCATTGACCATTACAGTGGTTTGTTATCTTCTACTGGTGCCCTTACAAAACAAGATGCTGGCTCGTATGAACTGGAGTTTATTGTCAAGGATAGTGGTATGCCAGTTTTATCAGCAACAACTACAATCTTTTTGAGTCTGATAGTGAAAAACAAAACTTCTTTGGAAAGAGTAAATGGTGTGCTGCAGAGAAGTGAGTCAGATGAGAAGGTGCATCTTAATATGGTGATTATTATTACATTAGCGGCTGTGATGGTGACTATCATCCTTACAGCTTCAATCTCAATCTGTGTGCTTCGCTGTTGTAATGCTGCAAGTGTAGATGGAGATGATATTTCTAATAGATATGTCAGTGAACAAAGACATTTGATGCCATCTTCTTATCGAGGGACCTCATGGCCAGATGTTCCTACTACTATGATAAATGATCCAAATTTTGGAAGGAGTGCTGAGGAGATGGCAGCCAACAGAAGGGAATCATATCCTAGGTTTATTAACCAATCACCAGCAATAAGACCACATGCAGCAGTTAATATCACCTGTCAGGTAGGCATTTTTGTTGATTTTAACCATTTGAATATTTAAACAATTGTGATCAGTTTTTAAAAGAATTTCAGACTTATGTTGTTCTCAATGTATATTTTTTCTTTTATTTATTGTATCACTATATTCACTCTCTTCAATGGTGATGAATTAAGATAATTCTCAGTTAACTACTCTGTTTGATGTTATATTACTAGTCTAAATGAACCTAAAATAAATATGATATAATTTTTAACACTTTTTTTTCAACCCTGTATTATGTAATTATTTAAAATACTATATTTTTCTGTTAATATTGTTATGTCCTTGCGTATGGTTATGCTAGGAGAAGAGACTTGCCATTTGGTAAATTAATAGAAATAAAATGGTAATAGACAAACAAGTATATTTAATAAGGGAGAGTTTATTTATCATGAAATATAAAAGACTATTTTACAATATGAATGTTTCATTGAAACTTGAGTTTTTGTTCAGAGTTCAAGTAATAGGCTTCCTGTTGAGATCAATAAATTAGGTTGTTGCTTGTTATGTACTTACAAGGTCTATTCACGTGGCCCCAAAGGTATTTGAAAAAACCTGTTTGTGGAAAGTGAAGATTGGTGCTCAGTGTGTAGTTCTTGTTTTGCTGTGTTGTGGTTGGCCATAGGATTTTTGTGGAGTTACTATAAATAGTGCCATTAGTGGGAGAATTCAATGCAAATTACATATATTGGTGTGGAAAAATCCATTAGTGAGATACAAATCGGCCCATTGTAGTGTAATTGTTAGCAAGCTAGTCTTGCAGGCCTATTATCAATGAATTGTGAATTCAATCCTTGGTGGATACATCAAACTTGTGACCTAATGTCACATTCTACGTGTGGTGAACTATTTAGATACTTACTTAATTGGATCATTTTAACAGCTAAAAGTTTATCTATCTTCATGTCAATAAATGTCCTCTCTTCAAGACCAAGAATTTGCAAACTGTGTCCCGACCCTTCAGTGGGTTGAGATTGCTATATGGCATGTTGTGACATGGAAGGTATTGTTAGTGGGGGATCAATGCAGATTATGCATGTCAATATGGAAAAATCTGTTAGTGAGAAGTCTCTCTTGAGAACTTGTTGAGGTGGTTTTATATGTTCAGAATGTGTTTGTGATATATCAGGTCAGGAAGCAGAAGTTATTATGTGTGACTAAATCAAGGGTCTGCTATGTGTATTACCTGGCAATATGAGAAGGAGGTTTAATGTGTGTGTGGCTAGGCTGGAAGCCTAATCTTGTTGCTTATCCAAGCTGGCCAGAGAAAGAAAATTTCACATATTTGTGTTTTCAGTGTCAGTTGTGTTGTGTTGTGGTACATTTTGACTGGGAAAAAGGGTCAGATGACCTGTCCATCAAACTCTGTTCAGTTGGTGGCCAACCAACTTTGACCATGATGAAAAGGATAATGAATTATAATGAAATTGAAGCGATTTCAAAAAAGTTATTTTTTCGAACATCTCGGAAATTCTCCGTATGTCAACCGAATTCATTTAAAACAATAAGGATTTACTCTGACGAAGGCCGTTATTTCTTTGTATACTAAAAAAATTTCTGAAGTTTTTTTCTATTATTGTTATTTTATTTTGTATTTAAAATAATAATAGATAGAATACATGTATGCATGGATAAACTCCTGGCCGAAACACGTGTCAGTAAAATAAAATAAAATAAAAAAAATCCTATTTTTTCTATCCTTTTTTTTTCATTTCATATATATATATATATATATATATATATATATATATATATATATATATATATGTATGCGTGTGCGTGTGGTAATTCCATTTACAACAGGATCATACTTTTTTTCTGTCTGTTTTATTTAAAACAACTGAAACCATTTCTCTTTTGGAGCAAACATTTATGTAACATTACCTGAATGACTGATAAGTTTTTTAAACATTTTTAAAGTGTTAAAAAATGATTTTTAATATGCCAACTATAATATTTCAATCTTCCCTAGTTACCATAAATGTTTATTACATATTGAATATAAAAAGATATTGCAGATTTTAAACTAATATATTGCTATAAAATAGGAAAGGGAGAGCCCAGAGATGCATTGGATTGGAGGTTTCACTGCCTCTACACAGTATAAAATGCCTCAAGGTCCACCACCATAATTTGTTTGTTGTTGAGATCTTGTTACGTGAGCATAAGCTATACTTGATCAATACCAGCACGGTAACCTTGATGAAGGTGTATGATATTGTAAGACCTGAAATGCTTTGGATAACATTACTGACAATGTGCACCTTTCGGGTGTTTTTCTTGATATATTAGTAATGGGCTAAAATTCCTTCCTTCTATCAAATGAATAAGAGTTCAGAAAGTCAATTATGTGGAAAATTTATTAATAATGTTTGCTTAATCAATGTTCTTTTATTTGTTTTTGTTGTTGATCATTTAATGATAATGTAATACAGATGACACCTGAACTTCAAAATGGAGATAAAAATACATTAACAACTCCTTATTGTCCTACGTGGAGATCTACAATGTCTTCCCATGCTGACAGTGGCCGTGGTTGGAGTGAAGGAGACACAGGACCTGTAGAAGAAATGACAGGTAAAATAAAAAATGAAACAATTCTTGATATTTTCTAATAAAAGCACATTTTTATTTTTGTCTTTAATATGGATACAAAACCTGACGGTTGTTGATTTTGTTGTTTCAGATCAGTTGATACCACAGTTCTTTCAACCGCAGGGTGGACAGATCAATAAGATGGATAGGAGACACATGGAAGGAAATTTTACCTATCCAAGTGAATTAAAACCAATTTCAGCAAGACATCTTTCAAAAGTTGCAAGTAATCCCAACAATCTGATGAGAGAGGAAATAGAACAAAGATCCCATCATTTATCAGACAGCATTCAAATTACTCACAATGCCAGACCACTGCCTCCTGTACCACACAAAATACACTGATCTTGCATTTTATATAAGTTGATTACACCTATATTCAGTACACTAATTTTATAATTTGAATTTTTAAATAAGTAACATTGAAACTACACCAAAGTGAAACTTTTATAAATTAATAATATGGAATAATCTAAACTGTTTCTCGCTCTTTATGTAAAATGATATTAGAAATTATCTATTTATATTCTTAGCTATGTATATATGAAGTTATAATAATCTCCTGGCATTTAGACTGCCTTTGTTTTTAAATGAGGAGGCAAATATTAAGATTTTAGGTTTAATAAGATAAAATATTTGACTAAAAGTTTTCTGTATGTCTACACATAAAATGATATTGAAGTTATGAAATCAAAAATATTTTGAATATAGTAAAGAATCTGATGATTTTATAATACCTATAAAATATATAAACAGATTTAAAAGGAAAATATTAAATATTTCTATTAAATAAAATATTTCATACTTTCAATTATAAAGTTTTTCTGAATTTTCAGTCATGTGTAAATTAATAAAAATAATTAAAAATATTAGATAAAATAAGTGAAAAATTATATCATACACACAATAAGTATTTAATTAATTATATTAATATTTTATTGTTAATCTGTAAGATAGTTTAAAAATTAATTTACAAAAAAAAAAAAATTACATAATAAAATCTAAAAAATTATGTCAAGGAAATATTTAAACCAAGGTGGTTTAAATATTTCTTAAATTTTGTAAGGTTCACAGTATTTAAATAAAAACATTGGAATTACTCATCATCACAGAAGGAAGGAAGAAAACACTGAAAAATGGAGGAATATAGTAACTTCATGTATTGCATCATGGGAGAAAAATGTATTTTTTAATAAAAATCACCAGTATTGTTTTATCAGGACATAAAAACTTAAGATATTATAATTTGTAAAATATAATTGATTTTAATTAGTTTTCATAGTTCTTTAAAAATGATCTCATTAGAGAGAGAAGTCGCCATTACACATACTTCACACTTATTAGAACTACAGACTACACATACAATCATTCAAGCAATGCACATACACAAACTCACATGCACACACAGGATGACAGACTCTTTATTCTGTCATTGTGATATAATTGTCTGTGGAAAACTCCATCAGAAGAGGATGTAAATTGGCTGTGATTCTTTTATATGTGAGGATTACAAGAAACAAAGGATTACAAGAAATAAAGTAAGTTGTTCTAAATTTTCAATTTGATGATTTAAAACAATTTTTTTTTAGAAATAATTTAATATTGAAAAGATGTTAAGCATTCTATCATCTCTTTACAGAGACCTTAGAAAAAATATTTTCAAACAGGATTTCAGTGATTATATGAAATATAAATAACATTTCATGCAAAACAGATATACATTTATAATAGAGTTAAAATAAATTTAAGTACTGCTGGTGTTATTTTATTTTACATGAGTAAATGTGGTATCTAAGATGGATACTATAAAATGTTTCAATTAGTATCCTTTCTGGGTAGAACTATGTGATATAAATATATCTATCAGTAGTCATTTAGAATAAATTGCAGTACAGATTTCTGTAATTATAATTTTGTCTATTAATCATACTGAGTGTTTTTACAGAAGCAGGCTAAAAATAAAGATGAAATACTTCCATTAAAAATGATCAACTGGAGATCTATATTCTATAAGTATGTTTGTATTCATTTATTCTTGTATATATATATATATATATATATATATATATATATATATATAATACTCATACATTTTTAAAATAATTTTCTGGTTATAAAAGAAAGAGTTAATCTGATTCCATAGTTTTGCTTTATGTAAATCACAGTAATATAACTTGAAATATGTAAAATGATTTTTTAGGCTGACCATAGATTTTGCATATCTATTTACATGTTTTCAAATAATTAAAAGAGCTATTTAAGTATATCTGACAATATTTATTTTACATTTTTCAAAATTATTAAAATGGTTATAAGATCATTGCATTGTAATGTTGTATATATATTTAAATAACAATAATGATGTTTTTAAAAATAATGATGCACTGCATTAATTTACGTTGTTTAGTATCAACTACTAGATCTTTATGGTTCATATTGAAACATTACATCAAATAGCAAGATTTATTGTTTAAAGCATTCCATATATATTTTTTAAAGAAATTAACATTAATTTATTTTGATTATATTTGTAGAAAGTAAGGCTTTGTCACAAAATGATTTATTGTATACTTTCTAGAAAATATTTGAATTAAGACTGAAAATTAAAATTACTTCTTTTAGATAAAATGCCTAGTCACAAAAGATACATTCCCTTTGCCATATGAACATTGCTATAGTCTATATTCACATAGTGCTAATACTCTAGGGATAGGTATGTATCCAGTTGTTTTCTCTCCAGCTATGGGTAAATAGTAGGGCAGACTGGGCTCTTTAACTTTGGTTAGGTACCCAGTCTAGAAGGAACACTCTTGAATTCAAACCTGTTAAACTCTACTTAAGAAATTGAACTTGTGTCACATCCTACTCATGCAGAAGAGTTGGTAAATATATAGTCTATGGTATTCAAAGTAAATACTGGCTTAGAGAAAGCAGTGTGATGTGTATGTAGGATATAATTGGTAAATAGGAGCAAATAACTTGTAAATTAACATGTAAATTTTTATTGAACATACTTTTCATTTAAAAATAAAGACAAATAAGTTGCTCATGACCTGATTTTATCTATTAGGTGTTTTATTATTATACATTTGTGGGATTTTGCTAATTTGATTAAATTATCTTTAAATAATCCATAATAAACATGTAGAATGTGTAAGAAAAGTTGTCAGGAAATATTTCATCAATATTCGTACCATTAATTATATTATTAAATCATAAAACATTTTGTAAAATCCCAAGGATTTAATTATAATGAACAAGATAAGAATTCTTTAACAATGCCAAAATATATTTAAAATAGTTATAGAATTATTGTAATGCTTCACCCGCACACATATATATCAGAGTAAGATATTTGAAAAATACACAGATGTTATTAATTAATGTTGTTTTTATTGGCTTATATTGCAATATTTCAATCCATATAGAATCATCATCAGAGCCTGTCTATTATGAAAAAAGAAATTTTTTTGAAAAATATGACCGTTTGTTTCCCGGAAGGGAAATAACTCATAGCAGACTTTTGACATATATATATATATATATATATATATATATATATATACACACACACACACGCATGAGAAATGTTTATAAAAAAGGTGAATTACAAAAAAGGGGCCATCTGCAAAAAGGTTGAGAACCTCTGATTTAAATTGTCTAAACTTTCAGTTATATGTTTGCTATCTTGTTTCCCTTTTCCTAATATTTTTCATTCAGTCAGTTTAAAAAAAAAATGTTCTTTATTTTTAGAAAAATCAAAATATACATTTTGTGGCTTCCTGATTAAAAGTTAAATAACTCTTAAATTAAAGGTAGTATATCTTATTGGCTGTTCTTGTTTATATTTCCAGAAAGTTTTAGTTCCCAAAATGTAAGCATATATACAAAATAATTCTGATAGGATCTTAAAAATGTGAACAAAGTTAATATGATATACAACCAGAAGAAAATAATGTTTTAATTATTACAAAAGACCTGCTTGATTAGATAATTGCTTATACATCCATCAGTCAAAAGTGAAACTAATAAGTTGTTTTTTTTTATTCATGTTTGTGTTATTGTACATTCTATATACATTTTTCTCATCCTGTTCATGAAACAAAAGTTTATAATTTTTCTTGAATTTTTTTTTTAGTTTTGAATCAAGATGATGACCTTAGTGTACATATTACTGCATCTCCTTCAGATATGCTTATGTACCAATCTCCACTATAATGTAGAAGAAGAACAGAGTCCAGGCACATACATTGGTAATATTGCCATAGACTCCCATGTCATGGATAATATTCCTCTAAAAGATCATAAACATATCACATTTACACAGCTCCAAAAGAGAAGGTCCCAGGTATTCCGTGTTGCCAAGAATACAGGAAAACTGTACTGCAATGCCAAATCATTTATCAAATTATTAGAGGTAAAAGTAATTATAAAAGATGTTAATGATCATCAGCCTGAGTTTCCTGAAAAAAACATTAACATAGAATTTGATGAAGATACTGCATGAAAAAATCAATTCCTGGTGCCAGAGACAAAGATCTCAGTAACATTTATTCCCAAATTACTTATAAGCTGCAAAAAGAAGAAAAAGATCCTTTTGAATTGACTGTTTCAAAAACTCTTGTTGGAAAATCAGATTTAAGTATTGTTTTAAAAGAACTATTAGACAGAGAAACCAAAGATTCTTATCTATTCAAGTCATTGCAAAAGATGGAGGCTCTCCACCGAAAGAAAGTATTTTAAATGTACATATTTCTGTCATTGATCTTAATGACAATCCACCTGTGTTCTCTCAAAATATGTACAATGTTACTTTAAAAAATGATCATGATCAAAACATACCCGTGATTACTTTATTTGCTACAGATTTAGACTCAGGAAAAAATGGAAACATTTCATATCATTTTGATTCAAAAACAACAGATTTTGCTAAAAATAGTTTACATTAAACAAAATCACAGGGAAATTTTTCTACTTAACAAAATACCACCTGGACAAAATTAATCCATAATTTATATATTGAGGCTAAAGATGGAGGACATCCCCCTTTAAGTTCATTTGCCAATGGTCCAAGTAAATTTGATCAACCAACAAAATAATGCTCCAACAATATATGTGAACTTTTTCTCAGCCTCATCTACTGAAATTCTACATCAATTTCTGAAGACATTGAAGTGGGCAGTTTTATTGCTTATGTGAAAGTAACTGACCATGATGCTGGCCAGAATGGAGAGGTTATATGTGATCTTCATCATGATAAGTTTAAACTAAAAGTCAAGGCTTAAAAAAATACCAAGTGATTCTGAAAGATCCATTGGATAGAGAGACAGAGGAACATCATGACATCACAATCAGCTGTGAGGATATGGGATTCCCACCAAGACATAGTGAGAGTAAGTTTTCCATTAAAGTGATGGATGTCAATGATGTGAAGCCCAAATTTTCTAAAGCAAGATACAAATTCCGTATCAATGAGAACCAGAAGCCTCACATTGATGTGGGCTCAATCAATGCATCTGACCCAGACTTGGGACCTGGAGGTGAACTGATCTTTTCTTTAGCAAGAAATAAAAAGAAAAGTCAGCTGCCTTTTCTAATCACAAAAGATGGTTTTATTTCAACAAGTGAATTATTGGACCATGAATTACAAGATGTTTATAAGTTTGAGGTTTTGGTGAAAGATAATGGAATCCCATCACTGAATAATACAGTGGATGTGATTGTTGAGGTTGAAGATGAAAATGATAACAGTCCATATTTTACATTTCCCAGTGTTAATCCACATAATATAGAAGTTGTTTATTTTGCTGATGAAAGCAAAAATGTGACAGTTGTGAGGGCACATGACAGTGACAGTCAAGAGAATGCATTTCTCAGATATGAAATAAGTGCAGGCAATGAGAAACAGTTGTTCACCATTGACCATTACAGTGGTTTTTATCTTCTACTGGTGCCCTTACAAAACAAGATGCTGGCTCGTATGAACTGGAGTTTATTGTCAAGGATAGTGGTATGCCAGTTTTATCAGCAACAACTACAATCTTTTTGAGTCTGATAGTGAAAAACAAGACTTCTTCTTTGGAAAGAGTAAATGGTGTGCTGCAGAGAAGTGAGTCAGATGAGAAGGTGCATCTTAATATGGTGATTATTATTACATTAGCAGCTGTGATGGTGACTATCATCCTTACGGCTTCAATCTCAATCTGTGTGCTTCGCTGTTGTAATGCTGCAAGTGTAGATGGAGATGATATTTCTAATAGATATGTCAGTGAACAAAGACATTTGATGCCATCTTCTTATCGGGGACTCATGGCCAGATGTTCCTACTACTATGATAAATGATCCAAACTTTGGAAGGAGTGCTGAGGAGATGGCAGCCAACAGAAGGGAATCATATCCAGGTTTATTAACCAATCACCAGCAATAAGACCACATGCAGCAGTTGATATCACCTGTCAGGTAAGAGATGATTTCATCCACGTATGCTATTTCATATTTACTGATATTTTATTTGTTTTACTTGAAAAATTTTATAATTTCCCTTTTACTGATTACTATTCAGTTACTTTGTCATAGATTAAAATTGTATATTTTTTTATTTTTTTTACATATCACTTTTGAGGTATGAAATATTTTTCTATATTTTGTCATTTTAATGAACATCTATATCAACTATAGAATAAACATTGAATAAATCATATCTACTATAAATCCTTACCTATCTATTTTCTGTTTCTTTGTTTATTTAGTTATTTAATTCTGTTAATTTCTGTCTTTGGTTTGTGATCTTTAATGTTTAAAAAGCAGATAATTAAAGATTAGATAGTCATTACTAAGTTTTGTTTAGTTTGGCACAAACCAGAAATATGGGGTACACAGTGAGAATTGAATTCACTAACAATGGTCTGATAGCCTAGTTTGCTAATCATTATACTACTTGAAGCACATAAATGACTAGTTACATATTTCTGCAAAATGTTTAGAGCTGTTGATAATTTTTTTTTTATAATTCATTTTACAATAAACATATCTAAATTGCCATATGAACTAGTAATTGTAAACATCTTATATTTATATTTATTAAGGATTCCACTTCAATCCACTGTTACACTATTGCTGATATTTTAACTTTAATTCTAAATATATCATTCCCCTTCCTTTTTTACTATATCAGTAAGCCTAAGTGGGTGATTCTATATCTTTATCCCAAGTTTGTACTCTAGAGAGATCACTTCAATGTTATTCCATTGTCTATTAAGATAGAAAGAGGTTTTAAATACGTATAATTTAACTTGATATTCATATTTTCCATTTTTCATTCTCTTTTCAGTAGAATATTACTTTTGCTTTTTTATCCTATGAGTTATTCAGTTTATTTTGAAAAGTTAAAAAATGATTATTAAAATCTGGTATAAAATCTTTTTCATTTTAAAATTTTTGAAAGATACTGCCTGCGGGGATGGGAGTTAAAAATTCAATGCCAGAGAGTTTGTACCATTTATTAAAGGACTAAAAATAAAAAAAAACAATTTGAAATGGAAACATAGTTCTGATTACTTATAAATATATAATACTGGGCATGTATTTATTAAAACTTGTTTTAAAAACAATGAGGATCGTCTATGGTTGCATGCTCAAATTTTGAGAGTATATAATATAAGGTTGTGTTTTACTCTATATATTGATGATTTTTCAGTATTGTGACATAATTTCAGTTACAGACAAATAAAGACCAAATCTCCATT
The DNA here is from genome assembly GCA_023376005.1 of Doryteuthis pealeii. Taxonomy (NCBI): domain Eukaryota; kingdom Metazoa; phylum Mollusca; class Cephalopoda; order Myopsida; family Loliginidae; genus Doryteuthis; species Doryteuthis pealeii. The sequence goes on along the minus strand of CM042151.1, from coordinate 28,017,666 downwards.
ATTAATAGATTATTCTTTTTATGTAAGGAAAAAATGATAAATATTTTATATTGATACAATATTTATATCTAATCTTACTTATTACTTTCTTAGAAGTTGCAGCTGGTAAGAAATCATGACAATTTCAACGAAAGTGAATAATAAATTAATATGCCAGAATAATCATAAAATATATCAAATTTTATCATCAGGTTTGATTTATTTAAAACATATTTTTGTATTCTAATGCAGATGACACCTGAACTTCAAAATAGAGATAAAAATACATTGATGCCTCCTTATTGTGCTACATGGAGATCTACAATGTCTTCTCATGCTGACAGTGGACGTGGTTGGAGTGAAGGAGATACAGGACCTGTAGAAGAATGACAGGTAAGAGAAGAAAAATAATTAAAATCTATTCCCTAGTTTTATCTATAATATGGATACACACAGTCACAGATAAAATGTTTTTGATTGTTGTTTCAGATCAGCTGATTCCACAGTTCTATAAACCACAGAGTGGACAGGTAAATAAGAGACACCTGGAAGGAAATTTTACCTACCCAAGTGAATCAACACCAATTTCAGCAAGATGTTTTTCAAAAGCAGCAAGCAATTCTCACAATCTACTGAGGGAGGAAATAGAACAAAGATCCCATCATTCATCAGACAGTATTCAAATTACTCACAATGCTAGACCACTGCCTCCTGTGCCACGCAAAATACACTAATTTCTTCCAATATTAAATGATTTATATGATGTAATTTTAAACTTTCATATAAAACAAAGATGACCTATTTCAACTGCAAATATACTATAACATGTAAGGACAACCCCCCCCAAAAAAACAAACAAATGGAAAAATATTTTAAGAATATTACATTTATTACATTGGTATTAACTTCTCCAATTACACTTAATACCTGAAACTTTTGCTACATTGTAAATCTATTATCTCATAAAATTATAGTTGCATTGTTTATTTAAACAAATATATAAGACTATTGACCATCTTGAGTATTTGGTTATATGAATGTTTTTATTTTTTTTATATTGAAAAAATGCTCACATTGAATTGATGATATTAACATTTCAGAATGATATTTTGTAAAAGTTGAAGAAATGATAGTTTTTTTTTAATTTTGGGAAATGCTATCATTAATGCTTAAAATATAAAAGGCTCTTATAAAGGAATTAAAATTATTGAATAAATATCAATTTGCAATCAACAGCAAATTTATAAATTGTTGATTGATTTTATTAAAGTATCTTTAGTTTTTTTCTTAAAAAAACTAATTAAGATATTCATATTTAGGTAAAATGTAGAATACTCACACTTTCTTTCCTTATAGTATATTTCAATACACAGACACACACACATATATATATATATTCATTCATAGATAGAAAGAAGAAAGTAGTAAATAATGGAGGATAGATAAGTGCTTTGCATTCTGGGAGAAAGGAACTGAGGAAAGCATTTATTTTGAAAAAGAAAAAAAAATTAAAATGTAGATAAACTTCTTTCTTTCTGTATAAAACACATGTATATGTGTCTTAAGTCAATATGTCTAATTCTTGCCATTTTGGAAGATCTCGTTGGTGAGAGAAGCAGCCATTACACACACACTAAACTTCCTAGGATTATAGCCTTATACCTCACACCATCTCCCCTTCACTAAATGGTACACTGACATACACACATATACAAACCAAGAGGCATACTCTTTGTTCTGTCATTATATGAAAGTCAGCAGATGAAGAGGATGTACAATTTTTATATGAAAACTTTACAGAAATTAAGGTAAGTTATATTTTTGATTTTGATTTTGATTTAAAAAAAAAAAAAAAAGAAAGAAAACTCAGAAATTCAAAATGTTTAAATTTTCCTTCTATTACTTTATATGAAATTGGAGAAATATAAAGAAAAATTGAACATATTATTTATTTTTGATCATCTATGTCCAGCATACTGCTTACATATATATTTTTACATGTAAGGATTTTAGAAGTAAATAAGAACTAAAATGTATAAATCACTTATCTGTCTTATTTTACAAATATTATTATTATTATTAATTCTATTAATGGACTGTTATCTTATAAAATATAATTTTACACTAATTTCTATCAATTTGGATTTAAGTTATATTGATTAATTTTCTGATATTCATCAAGTCTACACTCATTCTAATGATAACTTATCATTTATAAGAAATGTAATCTTTAAATGTATATCCCAAAAGAGAAATGCCTGAAATATTTTAGATACATATAAATATACTTTTTGTACATTTAAATGTACATCAAAGTGGGGAGTTAATTTATTTTAAAATTCTTATCAAATGTTGATTACATTAAAATTGTCTTTTAGATATAATTTTTTGCTGTATCTATAAACAAAGAGTGCTCAATATCAGGGATTGTGTGTGAGTGTATATATATATATATATATATATATATATATATATATGGAAATACGGTGAGGAAATTAATCTGACATGTGAATAAGTGGAGAATTTGCTAGCCTTTCGTTCTCCACTTATTCAGATGTCTGCATGCGTCATCCTATGATCTTCACCTTCCATTTTTGCACATGCAATGATCACGTCATCAGCTTTCATAAACAAAACACACATATAAAAATTAATGGTTAATAACATCATATTCACACATTGACTATACACTTAACATCTTTCATTTTGTCCTTCACAAAAACATTACTTAACAGTGTCCTGAAGATGGTATAATACTGAAATACTTAAGTATTGACACATAAAATTGTTTCCCCTGATCATAACATCCTGTGTTTGTTATATTTTAAAATATTTTCTTATATATATATATATATATATATATATATATATATATATACTGTTATACACATGTGGGTAGCTGTTTTTTAGTACATTATTTATAGTTACATTTCTAGATTTACTGTTTGACATTAAAAATACTTATATATTAACATGATAATACACCACCTTTGCAGTTTGTCTTATAAATAATAATGATTTGAATAAAATACTAAATTACAACTGTTTATTATGATTTAATAATCTTATTCTAAAATTGTAAAGTCATTTGATTTCTGTCTATATTGTTTGGGGCAGCATGTGCATTTTAAATGACAATCAGACAGTATACTTTAAACAATTTAAGTGAACTGAAATAATCTTTAAAGCTTCAAGAAAACAATGGTTTTCATTTAACAATTGAAATTAAAAGAAATTATCTATTCTAATTCATTTTTTATTTATATTACTCTTATAAAATTATTTTTCCAAAATTCCTCTGTTTTTATTTACATTATTTGTTTGTATATGATATTTTATAGTTAATTAAAATATAAATATGATTATATATAAGTTACATGTAAACAGCTTTATAAAGTTGTTTATTCTACAGAATGATTGGATAATTAAAGATATATGATGAATTCAATATATTTTATTCCTTCATTTACAATTGTTTGAATAAGTATCTTTGTATCATACAAGAGTTATAAATATTTTTCGAAATTATTATAGTCATATTTACTCAAATCAGAATAACCTTTGTATTTACTTTTGAGTTTTTACAATGGCTAAAACCACATAATTTAATCAGACAGTATTGTATGCATGAATGTAGTAATGGACTAGATTCTGTGTGAAATATTTGATTATCCCACTGATTTAACCTTTGATGAGTGTATGGTTTACTTCATGAGAGGAACTTTCAATTATAAAATTGAAAAAAAAGTGATCATGTGATCTATTTGATAAGTTTGGCATAATCAAGGGAAAAGCCACAATAGTAAAGAATTCAATAAATGGGATGTGGGATTAGTTTACTATACATTACACCACAGGTGTTCTCTTCTAACAAAAGAAACAATCATATTTATAATGATGCTGAAATATATTACATATACATTATCTTACAATTAAATATTTTCTCACTCATCTACCAAATTTTTAGGAAAAGCGAATAATTTTTACAATTATGTACAATGTAAATAAGGAAATTATATAAAAAAGTTGGCTTTGGTTGTACTCATCTCAAACAAGACAAATGCAAAACAGTATCAGTATAAGATGGAATCAGCAAAATAATTATTGTTATTAAAAGTATCTTAGAAAAAAAACTAAATTATTGTCGTTTTGCAGAATAAGATAGAATAAGTAATAAAATGAATGAAGGAAAAACTTATTTATAAAAAGATATTGCAAAAAAATTAGACACGCATTCAAAATTTATCAACCTTATACTAAAAGATTCTTATTTTTAGTGAATACTATTTTAGAATGAGCTAAATGACAATCAGAGCTAATCTTTTATATACATGTGGGCAATCCTTATTAATAACAGAAACACTCTTGATTATGGAAGATTTTGACAGAAACTGAACAAAATTCTTACATTCTGTATTCATATCTTTCACTTCAAATTATGAAAGCATTATTGTAATTTTAACTTGGTTGATTGATTAGATTTTTCCTGTGTACTTTGGACATTATTGTTTTCTTAGGATTAAAATACTATGACAGTAGTAATACAATCTCATAAGTATGTAATATTTTATTGAAATAAATTCTGTCTTCTAATTAAGAAAATAGATAATGATATATGTAACTTCAAATTGGCTTCTTAATTGTTTTAATTGAAAGTGTTAGTAGAAAGAAAGAAAAGTATTTGAAATGACAACTGTAGCAAGTTCAAGGGAAGTAACCCTGTATTTGCATCTATTTCTTATTGCAGATATTGCACTAAGTTTAGCTTTTCAAACATTTTACTTGGTGCATTCATTGTAACCAAATCTAACCTTCATTTATCCACAAATAGATTAATTGAATATCAAATTATGATTATAAATGCAAACACACCTTTAATTTTGAATTATGTTTTAATGAGAAGGATAGGTTTTGCTGGGCACTGAGAAACTCCTCAATATTAGATTGCGGGTTTGTGAGTTTGAGCCACAAATAACCACATTTTATGTTCAAAGTGCTTCTTTGTTGGCTTAATAAATAATTCTCATGGTTAAACTCAGAATCCATCATATATGAACTTGGAAAATCTAGTTGTGCAAAGCTTAGGCTATTTTGCTACAGTCTTTTTGTTCATCCAGTAATATCCAGACTCTAGTATAGTAGATTTACTATACTTTACAAATCAGTTTATAAAATGAAATTTGTTAATCATCAGATTATATCAGTTATGATTCCAAACATAGCATAATGTTTAATAAATTTGTCTATTTTAAATTGCTTTTGCAATTATCATTTAAAGTTAGTTCTTTTTTGATAATTTTATTTTGTTAAATTCACTTTCAACAAAAATGGATATACAATTTATTTGTCTGAGTACTAAAATCTTTTGATGTATTTGTAAAACACTTCATAATATTAAAAGGTTTTGATTATAAATGTGTATACTATGTTTGTTAATCATTACATCATGCTCTAAGGTAAAATACTTCATTGAGGATGAAATTCCAAAATTCCAATAGTAAGATTTTTTTTTCAAAAATGAGATGAAGTGGCAGATTTGAAACGGCATGGATATTAATGCTTTCATTAATCTTAAAATAAAGTGCTATATTCTCCTCTGTGGTAAAAAAAAGCAACAAAAATTATACATCATAAAATTAGATATATTTTTAAAGATTAGATAAAGAGCACCATTGTCAGTTTACTGAATATTTAAATAAAGTAAAATATTCTTGAAAAGTAGACAAATTTAGAATATAATTCCTAATTTATTATGAGCATTTTATCATTTTTTTTAAAATTTCTAGAAAGACTAATACTTGATATTTTTCTGTTCCACAGGTATCAATTCAAAATGTTCCTACTACTGTATGTATTGGTTCATTTATTTCATACTTGTTTGTGTGCTGACCTCATCTACAATGTGGAAGAAGAACAGAGTCCAGGCACATACATTGGAAATATTGCCACAGATTCACATGTCATGGATAATATTTCTCTGAAAGATCATAAACATGTCACATTCACACAACTGCAAAAAGGAAGTTCAAGATTATTCCGTGTTGCCAAGAATACAGGAAAATTGTACACAGCACAAATATTGGATGCTGAAAGCATTTGTACTTACAATAGAGAATGTTTTCAGATGATTGATGTTGCGGTGAGAAAGGCAAAATCTTTTATAAAGCTTTTAGAAATCAAAGTAATTATAAAAGATATTAATGACCATCAGCCACAATTTCCAGAAAAGCAAGTTAATATACAATTTTCAGAAGAATCTCCTCAAGGAACAAAACGTTCACTTCCAAATGCTGTTGACAAAGATATCAGTTTGCATAACTCTCAAATTAGCTATGAATTAGAATATGAAAATCAGCTATTTACACTGTCTGTCTCTAAAATTGTACCAGGTACAGCAGACCCCATCATAATGTTAGCTAAGAGGCTTGATAGAGAAATGAAAAACACTTACATGGTAAAAGTGATTGCAAAAGATGGTGGAGTTCCCTCTGAACAAAGTGTTTTGAATGTTAATATAACTGTTACAGATGTCAATGACAATACACCAGTCTTCTCTCAAAATATGTACAATGTTTCTATAAAAAATGAGCATGATAAAAACATACCCATCATTATCTTATCAGCAACAGATTTAGACTCGGAACAAAATGGAAATGTTTCCTATCATTTTGATGCCAAAACATCAGATTTTGCAAAACAAATTTTTAGATTAAATAAGGTAACTGGCGAAATTTTTCTAAACAATAAAATACCACTTGGGAAAAATTTAATTCATGGCTTATATGTAAAGGTTATAGATGGAGGCAGACCACCATTGAGTTCCCATGCTATGGTCCAAGTAAATGTGATCAACCAACAAAATAATGCTCCAACAATAGAAGTAAACTTTTTCTCAGCATCATCTACTGAAAATTCTACAGCAATTACCGAGGACATTGAAGTGGGCAGTTTTATTGCTTATGTGAAAGTAACTGACCATGATGCTGGCCAGAATGGAGAAGTTATATGTGATCTTCATCATGATAAGTTTAAACTGAAAAGTCAAGGCTTAAAAAAATACCAAGTGATTCTGAAAGATCCATTGGATAGAGAGACAGAGGAACATCATGACATCACAATCAGCTGTGAGGATATGGGATTCCCACCAAGACATAGTGAGAGTAAGTTTTCCATTAAAGTGATGGATGTCAATGATGTGAAGCCAAATTTTCTAAAGCAAGATATAAATTCCGTATCAATGAGAATCAGAAGCCTCATGTTGATGTGGGCTCAATCAATGCATCTGACCCAGACTTGGGACCTGGAGGGGAACTGATCTTTTCTCTAGCAAGAAATAAAAAGAAAAATCAGCTGCCTTTTATCATCACAAAAGATGGTTTTATTTCTACAAGTGAATTATTGGACCATGAATTACAAGATGTTTATAAGTTTGAGGTTTTGGTGAAAGATAATGGAATCCCATCACTGAATAATACAGTGGATGTGATTGTTGAGGTTGAAGATGAAAATGATAACAGTCCATATTTTACATTTCCCAGTGTTAATCCACATAATATAGAAGTTGTTTATTTTGCTGATGAAAGCAAAAATGTGACAGTTGTGAGGGCACATGACAGTGACAGTCAAGAGAATGCATTTCTCAGATATGAAATAAGTGCAGGCAATGAGAAACAGTTGTTCACCATTGACCATTACAGTGGTTTGTTATCTTCTACTGGTGCCCTTACAAAACAAGATGCTGGCTCGTATGAACTGGAGTTTATTGTCAAGGATAGTGGTATGCCAGTTTTATCAGCAACAACTACAATCTTTTTGAGTCTGATAGTGAAAAACAAGACTTCTTCTTTGGAAAGAGTAAATGGTGTGCTGCAGAGAAGTGAGTCAGATGAGAAGGTGCATCTTAATATGGTGATTATTATTACATTAGCGGCTGTGATGGTGACTATCATCCTTACAGCTTCAATCTCAATCTGTGTGCTTCGCTGTTGTAATGCTGCAAGTGTAGATGGAGATGATATTTCTAATAGATATGTCAGTGAACAAAGACATTTGATGCCATCTTCTTATCGAGGGACCTCATGGCCAGATGTTCCTACTACTATGATAAATGATCCAAACTTTGGAAGGAGTGCTGAGGAGATGGCAGCCAACAGAAGGGAATCATATCCAAGATTTATTAACCAATCATCAGCATTAAGACCACGTGCAGCAGTTGATATCTCCTCTCAGGTAAGAGATCATTTTATCCACTCATGCTATTTTATATTTACATATATATTTTATTTGTTTTACTTGAAAAGTTTTATAACTTTCCTTTTAATCTGTTTGAATTCTAATTTGTAGTTTATCTACTGAAACTGAAACACTTTTTGTATGCATTTTTGATAAAACTTTTTCTTCTATTTATATTTGCTGTTACTCTAAATGATTACTTGGTAAATTATTTTACTTTTCATTTCTTATCAATGATAAGCCAAATACATTTTTTGTCTTTCCTTAATGTTAGTACCTTATATTGTAGTTGATGTTCTTTCACTGTTAATTAATTCTTTCTTTCTCTCTTCTCTTTCTTTCATATATATGTTGTTCTTTTAATGGAATGATCCATTATTATTTTGAGGTAGTGATAGGGCATGGCAAACAAGTATATTAATTTATAGACTAGTGAGACCTGTGGATATACCATGGTGTAGTAATGTAACTATTACAACATTTGATATGTATACTTAAGACCTATTGTAAAATAGTTTAATATATAAAAAGTATAATAATCTTGATTTAACTGTCTTTCTCTAAACTGATGATATGGCTGATTAATGCCTTATTCTCCTCCATCTCTCTTTTCTCTTTCTTATTATATTTCTTTTCTTTTCTATCAGATGTGTAGCATGTTGTTTTCCTCCTTTTTTTTGTATAAATCAAAACGAAATTGTCCATTACCTATCTGAGGTGATGACAGGGTGTAACATTAAAAAAATGCATTCATCTTATATATTCTTTTCTTAATTTTTTCCTTCCTACCTTATTTCCATTCCATTGAAACAGATGATGGATTAACGTTATGCTCTAGACATCTCTCTCCCCCTCTTTCTCCTCTCTCTTTTTGATATAACCAAATAGTGGTTTACAGGGGAGACTAAATAAATATTGCTGGGAATTTCTAATTATTTTATTTTATTTTAATGAATCTTATGAAAATCCATTAACAAAAAGAAATATCTGTAATTTTATTCTTTGCTGTCTAACTTAGTTAAATAAGGAAATTTAGCAAAGAAAGTCAAGAGTGATGAGAAGAACTAGTGTCCAAGTTGTTCTATTTTTCGATTATACCCCCTGTTTTAAATAAGTTTAATGCAATAATTTAGCATTTGATATTATCTAAAATTGTTTTTTTTTTTTTTTTTTTTTTTTTTGCTTCGCTCAATATTAATAGTTTAAGAAATATTTACACACATACGCAAAAAAAAAAAAAGTCATTAAAATAAAGAAATAGCTGTAATTTAGGAAAATTTAGCAATGAAAGTAAGAAAAATTTAGTAATAATTAGCCATGGGCAATTATAGAGTGTAAGGGAGATAATGCATACACATGACAGAAAATTTCAGATCCAGTCTCCAATAGGCACCCCTAATCAAAGGTTAACATTTTAACTTTTCACCAGTAACTTCCACTTCCAAATATTTGTAAACAAACTAACAGATGATTTTAATCAGAAGTTTATGGAGATGTTGCAGTTATGATAGATTAAATGGTTTATGTTATTATTAACAAACAAAATATGTTTTTTAAATTAAAGTAGGTTTTCAGTACAAATGTAGAATAGCACGCAAGAGATAATATAATTAGAATTGCATTTTATGTGTAAATAGCATTAGATTATGGAAACTCTTAAAGTAGCCTAACCCCACACCTAAAACTAACCCTGACATACCCTAGCGTCTCAAAATTTTCAGGTATTTCTATAAAATGTAATGAAATTTAATGCTTTTATATGTAATCTAAAGATATTATCTCTTGCACGTTATTCTGCATTAGTACCAGTTTTTTGATTTTAATAAAAAAATTAATTTGGCACTAATGATAAATTAATATTGTTATTGTTGTTCTTTTTTTAATAAAAGAATACTTTTTAAAAAAGAATATTATTTGGATTGTGCTCATCTTTATTGTTATCTATACAACATTTAGGCTAATGTGCCTTCGGCCTTCTTCAGGTATTTCAGGTATGAGGACAATAGTCCGAACAATCCAAATAATACAATGATCAAACCTCATCTCACAAATTCAGAAAAATACATTTTTTTTTTAAATTTTTGAAAATTGCAATTTTGATCACATGGTTGGTACACATAATCAAATTAAAATTTAAATAAATACTTTTTAATCAGAAGTTTATAGATATTTTTTCAAAACTTATGATAAATTTAAAAAAAAATGAAAGCCACATTTTTATACTAAAATAGTTTTTATTTAATCAGAAAATAAATGCAGATATATTTATTTGAATAAAAATACAGTTTTTATTTACAAAATATCTTTTTATGTTTATTTAAATAAAAGGAACAGAATCACACAATTTGTAACAAAAATTTTTTCAGATACAATATAAGTGTAAAGAAATTGTGTAGTATATTCAGTGATTCAAAAAATATGTAAATGGGAAAAAGTTTAATTTTTAAATCAGAGCAGGTGTGTCAGCAACCTTAAGGGATGGTGGACGAAATATGATAATGGAAAAAAAAAGTTTGATTGAAAGTCAAGGGTGAAGAGATAATTGTTTTCCCATTACTGGCTTGAAATAGATAAATGAAATCCTTTTTTCCTTTTTATAAACAATTTTGTCAAAATATCCAGACATGGTGGTGACAAAACTGGGGAGACTTTGATTTTGTTTAGAATATTTAAGCCATCTGGAACTAGGGATCGATCAAGGAATGTTGATTACAGAAACAGTCTCCCTAGCGAATAGCCTATCAGAATTGGATACATTTTGGAATGTTCTAGAAAATTCTGAAAAAAAGACAGGATTTAGGGTTGGGCAGAAATTTGGGCTTGGAGTGACAGGAAAGGGAGTTAGACTTAAAGTTGGACCTAGAGGGGGAGACAGTGGGAGTCAGTGCAGTTGGCCTTAGAATTGAATGGATTAAGTTAATGAGAGTCAATGCAGTTGATTTAGTTAAGTTGGGATTAACCCAGCAAAGAATGGACAAAGTTAAATGATACATAGACCGAACTGAACAAAAAATCTGACTTATAAAGATTCTCTCTCTCTCTCTCTCTCTCTAATTCCTAAAATAAACTTCTTAAAAAACGGATTTCTGTGTCTATTGCACTTTGTTGCTAAGAGAAGACTTATGAATGAACGAAACGTAAAACGGAAATCTAAAGGTCCAGCTATGTTAATGAAAGTTTTCACCATTCTGCACCCCAAACAGTAGACAGCTGACCAACTAAAAAGCAGGAGAAGATAATTTGTTTACATAAACAAACTGACCATGGCGGAAGGCATGTGCATGAGAAACATTCCTCCCACTCCCAGAATAGCAGTGGTAGGCTAGACTCTTCACTGACCGTTCCCAGGAAAAGAAAGAAGGATTTGTTTTGGTAAACAAACAAGTGTGTTGCTTTTCCGTAATGAAAGCCCGCATCCTTGTATATGTTTTTGCAGTGCACACACGGAGTGCATTTGTAGGGACCATGTTACAATTGTCTGTTGGTTGTTTATAAATGTTTGGAAGCGGAAGTTACCGGTAACAAGTTAAAATATGAACCTTTCATTAGCTTGATGATTTGGAGTGCCTATTGGAGACTTGATCGGAAATTTCTGTGTCAATAAGTAAAAATCTATGGTAGCCAATACAGTAAAGTCATACTGCTGAGTCTTAGTCCAGGTAATAGGGTTCAATACATTTGGTGATTCATAAACAAAAAAATATATAGTAATAATTTAAAAATATATAAAAATCTCGGAAAATATGTTGTACAAAATTGCGCATTTTTAAACTTACATTTTTTGATAGTTTAAATGAAGCTTTATTTATGGTGAAAATATTGAATTCAACATGCTGCCTTCCAGGCGTTTAAAATTCACTGTCAAATTTTTAAGTGAATGAAAATAGGCCAATTGAATCACAGTAAATTTTTTTCAGGTATTGAAATTTAATTAAAAAAATTTGTTTTTCTTTTAGTATTATTTGTATTATTTGGACTATCGTCCTCATCTTCACTGTTATCTGTACAAGGTTTCGGCCGATGTGCCCTCTGGCCTTCTTCAGATATTTCTTGTCAGACTCTGGAATCTTCTTGAACTCGGGAACCTTCTTGTCATAATTGGGAGCCATCACGGAACTTTGAACCTAACCATTTATTCAGTTCACACGGTTATCTTGTTCTCATTCCACTAACCATAGCTAGGGTACAGGTGTTAAGCTGTGTTAATTATTATTCTATATTACTGCTGCCCCTGACTAGGATTGGACCTGCAGTCTAGAGATAACTGTCACTTAGAACTGTCTTAACCTAACTCCTTTATCCACTAGGCTGTGTCCAATTGGACAATTTGTTTTTTTTTTTTGTTTTTTTTTTTAGTTATTTTTTTTGTTCTGGATTTAATCTTTCTAGAAATGTAAAAATTTGGGTCTGGAATTTTTTTTTTTGAATGACCAAAGGTTGACTTGCATTCTGGAAAAAAAACTTTGCTTTTTCAAGTTTTTTTTTTTTTTTTTTTTTTTTTAATAAGATAAACTATCCATCATAAAATTAAATCATTAATGAATAAAGTGGCGAACATTTTATTAGAATTGGACGATTCCCTAATTTTTGGTAATTGTTTTAAAATTAACATTTTTTAGTTTTTAAAAAAATTATCTCCTTTGACAAAAAGTGGCCATGCCTAGTAATAATCAAAGCAAAATACAGCCCCCCCCCCCGATAAACTTCTGTGTAAAAAGTGAAAGTATAGTTTGCTGATTTGTTTTTCTTTTTTCATTGATAGATTTATTTATTCATTTTTTAAATTTTTTTATCTGTTTATATTTAAGCATTTGAACAAATAAACATTGTAATTAATTAGACAGTGGAAAGATGTTCTGTTCTCCAGCATGACCTAGGCTTTCTTAGCTAAGTAGTAAACTATTCAACTTTATAAGAAAGTAGAAAAATTACTTATAAATTTTTTTTAATGTCTTAATTATTTGTGTGTAAAAATGAATAAATGTTAATTTTTATTAATCTAGGCACTGGCAAAAAAATCGGATACTACGAGTTTTAAAAGCGAATTAAAAATAATTAAATCTATCATTTAAGGTCAAACTTTGTCTAAATCGATAAGTAGTAACATAATGACCATCATTAAAAAAAGAAAATATATTACATATAGAGTTTATTTTTAATACATTTAAAGGGATTTGTTTTGGTCAATTTCGACGCGATCCGCCATTCTGTATTTTTCAAGGGTTTTAAGCGCTTATTTACAATTTTAATATAACATTCGGCATTCGCGATTGAAAAAAAATTACCAAAAATCAGGTAATTATCTGATTTTAATGAAATTTTCAGTATTGATTTATCAATTAATGAATTTATAATGCATCAGTCATTTTATTTCAAAACTTTAATTTAGTATTTTTGCTATGAAAAATTAATATATAAAATTCATTAAAATAAAAAATTTCGGATTTTAAGTTTAAAATGTTATATTTTTAGATTCTAGAAATAAATATCTATTTAATGCAAACCTTATTTTTTAGTCAATCAAAGTATACGTTTTGAAGAAGCAGAAAAAATATCGATGTATGATTTTTTTCTTTTATAAGATAATTAAATATTTTTTTTTTTTTAAGATAATTAAATAATTATCGAAATGAGTAAAAATGAAATCTCCAAAAAATTAATTATTTATTAATATTTTATTTTCCGATTTTCGGTACTTATTTTCTTATAAAATATTCCACTTAAAAATTTTTATTTTTTATTTACAACTTCGGTCTTTTATCTTTTTATTTCTACTGTAAAGTAAATCAAAGACCAACTCGCCAATATTTTACACTCCAAAAGTAAGGGGAGGGGGGGTCAAAATTAAGTGACCTGAAAAAAAATCAGAAAGTTTTGAAATAAAATAATAAACACTGAAAATTTCATTAAAATCCGATAATTCCCTGATTTTTGGTAAATTATTTTCTGTAGGGGAGGGGGGGTTAAAGTCATTTTGTCAAAGGCTCATTTTGCCAGTGCTTATATTAATCAAAGTAAAAGATCACCCCTTCAAAAAGAAAACAATTTAAACTTCTGTATAGTTGTAGTAGCAGTAGTACAAGTATAACTGTTTATTTTATATTCTTTCATTGATATTCTTATCAGTTTATTTTCTAATCGATTAATGAAGCAATCATTTAGATAAGAAGAATTAAATATATTTATTAGTCTTTTAAATTGGATAATATTTTGAGTTATTGAAAATTAAATTATATTCAATCGAGAAAACTAACAGTTCTCTCACGACCAAGCTTTTCACAGAATAATACCAGCTTTATGAGAAATCAGAGAAATAAGTATTCTTTTATTTTTTTAAATCGCTTATTGAATATTCTTTGTGTGTAAATATATTTAACTCAAACTATAAATAATATAGATAAATTTGAAAAAAATTTTTTTTTTTAAATCAAATTAGGTAATCCTTTTGTATAAATTCTACATAAATCAAATAAAATAAAGGTCTAAACAAAACATTTTGTCGTTCCTGCTCTTATTTACGCTGTTTTTCTTTGGCAGTTAACAGGAGTAAAAACGTAATTCTAGTTGGTTTGGCTCTTCTCGCTTTTATCAGCAAAATAATTTAGATATTTTATAATGCCCCTCTCCCCTCACCCCTACAGATAAAATACAAATAACAACTCAGACATTTTTTTCCGAATATATTTTTACAATGAAAAAACTCAAATTTCCAAACAATTTCCATACGTGCGCTCTTTCTAAGGACGTCCGATCGATATTGCGCGATAAATGTACATATGGGAAAAGTTACAAAACGTTTCTAAAAAATATTTTATCGTAAAAAGTGTATCATTTGGAAGAAATAAGATTAAAGAAAAATCCAATATTCATTTTTATTTTTTTCATATAATTGAATTTCTGAAATCGTGTTTTAAATTAATGTTTAATTTTGACTACTCAAAAAAGAGGATTATTACCATTAAAATATAGAAAATCAAATTTTCGTCCAAAAATATAATTTAAAAAATCTATCTAAAATCAGTTAATTGCTCAATTTTAATGAA
This sequence comes from Doryteuthis pealeii, assembly GCA_023376005.1. NCBI lineage: Eukaryota > Metazoa > Mollusca > Cephalopoda > Myopsida > Loliginidae > Doryteuthis > Doryteuthis pealeii. The sequence goes on along the minus strand of CM042151.1, from coordinate 28,002,412 downwards.
ATTTTCACTACTTATTCATTTCTAAATACATTATTTTTTAAATAGGTTTTGTGTCAGAAATATTATTAGAATTATTTGTTATTTTTGTCGATAGATCCCCTAAATATTTTTTTGAAAAATAAAAAAATAGGCTCTTCATTTTAACAAATTATTTACATTCTTGTAAAGATAGACCTCCTAACAATTTAAATCAGTTGAGTTATTTTACGGCCTGTATATAGATTTTTAAAATCAAAATTGACCTAGTCGAAAATTAAAATTAAAACCATATACCATACTCTACTGGACAGATGTTAGTCCAATGTATATATTTTTAATTTCTGAACTGGGATTAATACTTTTAGTAATAATGAAACTCTAAGGAAAACATAACTTAATACATTAAACCATTCATAAGTTTTTAAGAAAATTAAAGTACAGCATTAATTGATGTGCTATAGATTTAAATTTGTTGTAGGTACCACCAAACCGTTTAGGCCATCTTGAATAAAACGGAAATAGATATTTCCGAACTTTGTTTATCAAAAATCTCCTTAAAAAAAAGATCGTACAGGGTTGTTACAAAGAAAAATAGTTAATTCAAAGATCAAATTATCCGATTGGGAAAAATTACATCGTTATCTTAAAAAATAAACAAACCTATCCATATTACATGCGAAAGGGTAATTTTCAGACCACAATTTAGACAGAAAGAAATACATATTATTACCCTCTTACGATTATGCATCTAAGTACGGATGGGTGTAACGGAAAAACTTTTTTAGACACATTTTTTCTATTAAAATGAATAAAATCTTTAAAAACTTTATTATTACAATTTACTATGAATAAAAACTTGAAAAAATTTAATCTTAAAATTTCGCAGTGAAATTAACGTTAAAAAAATGTCTTCGGTTTTAGTATTAATTCTTAAAATCGAAAATAAAATGAAAATTTGAATATTTTTTCTAAGAGAAATACTGATAAAACAATCATTCAATATATTATTTTTATTCTAATTGGTCGTAAAAGTTAAATAAAATAATTTTTTACGCTCAGAAAAACAAACTTTAGTTACCGAGAAGCGTCTTGTCTCTTTGTATAAAAATAAAACAAATATGTCAGTTTTGCTCTTCCGTATATTCTAAGAATCACACATTACTACTCAACAATAAAAATTACAAATTCTTTTAAAAATATTAATCAAGCACGGATCGGACCAACTTTTAGTTCACCTGAATTCTAAAATTCATATTTTTAAATATCCGTGAAAAATTCGATTTTTTTCCGCAGAAAAAAAAATTTTTTAATTTATTTCACGCAGAAAATAAAAATATTTAATCACACAAAAGATTGAAAATTTCGTAAAAATTAATTTCTTAAAAATTTTTTTTTTTGACAATTTAATAGAATATAGTACATACCAATTACATAAGCAAAAAAAAGTTTTCAAATATTAATATTATGACATTTTTTGGCACTTTTTATTTCCGATTTCATTAATTTTCCTAAAAAATCTATAGTTCGGTAAGTTATACAATTTCATTGATATAGTTATTCAGACTCTTATCTTTATAGAAAAAAAAGTACCAAATTTTTTTTCCACGTCATTTTTTTTTATCTCATAAAATAAAATGGGGGGGGGGTGATAGACCTCGTAAAAAAATATTTCCTCTAATATATTTTAGAAAAAAACTATTTCAGATGTATTTACACCCAATGGTATTTACACCCATTTATGAAAATTTTTGTGAAAATCGGACCATTAATTGATTTTTCATAGAATCTTTTTAAAATCCTCTTATCGTAACTTGTTTTTAGCTATGTTAAATTTCAGTTGATTTAACAGTGCAAAAATGAAAACATTGTTTTTCAATCATAATTTTCATTATTTTCGTAAGCTGATAAAAAATTTAAAAAATCATCAGGAGTTTGTTTAATGTTTTTTCTTTCGAATGGAAAAAATTTTTCAAGAAAATATTAATTTTTCTGCAAGTTTCATTGTGTTAAATGTAGGGTGGGGTAAATTGCACAGGTGGTACCTATTGTGTAGTTATATATTTTTTTGACCTCAGAACTGCAAAAGTGGACTGTTTTAAGTTTTTTTAAATTCTAGTTCTAACTCTAGTGTCGGCTGCAACACTTTATTCATATGTGACAAAATGTATGATTAAAAATGCGCAATTTAGTGCAACATATTTTTCTAGAATGTTATATATTTAAAGATCATTATTAATGATTGTTCTTTTTTGTTCATGGAAGACTAGTATAGTCTTAATTAAAAATGGGTTTTTCCCTTTTGTACTTCAAAACACCTGGATTTTCACTCAGGGAACAGCAACAACTGTTCCAGTACGTGCATCCTTGTTGTGTTGTTATTTTTTCTTACATCGTTTTGATTACGCAGTGTAACTGTCTTGTATGAAATTTTACACATATAGGTCTTTGTAAATTTTGACCTTTTTTTTTTTTTTTTTTTTTAAGATGAAAAACATCAATTATCTCTTTTTAGCATGGAAAACTGAACATACCTATAAAATCCTTGTTTGTGAATAAACAGAAGCTATTTGGAGAAAATTATGTTTACATAATCTTAGCAAACAAAAATGAGTGATAAGTCATAAGATTTTGGAAGATTTTTGTTTCACATTTTTTATAAATTGCAACAAATTTCTTTTTTTTGTGTGTGTATTAGATTGAAATAGTGCATTGCAATAAATTATTTATAAGCATCATGCTTTGATATATTTTATAAGACAGAATTTATCCCAGTCTTTATAGTATGTTATGTTTTAAATCCCCCTATTGCTACTGCTACAGTTCAGTAAATTAATACATTAATTATGTTATAACAGAAATATCTATAAATAGAAATTAGTATATTGATAAAATCTGGAACAGCATCATTATTACATAACATGAAATAAGCAGGAAATGCTCTTTGTGTAGCAATTACAAATTCACAGTAAAAAAATGTTTCAACAATAAATGAATGATGTGCCCCAGTCCAATCATAACTGATTTTATACCATTTGCCAAAGATCACTAGCACCACACAGGTGACAGTTTAGAATGTGGGAGGTATTTGTGATGCACAATGTACTTAAAAGATCTTTTCTTAATATTTATTTTGTATAAAGTTTAAATGTACATTGACATTAAAATCAAATACCTGCAGTCTATATTACACATAAGAATGTATATAATACAAGATAGTAAAAAAACCTTTATGGAGGCACCTATATATTTCATTTGAAAGTATATCATATTTGAGAAATTATGATAAAATATTGTAATACATAAATCAAAAGATCATTCACTAATTTTCAAATTAGTTACAGTAATAATATTTGCTATATTAAGTATTTGTGAAAAAAAAAAAAATCAAATATTATTCTTCACTATCTTATAAATACATTTAACTATTACAGATGAATGTTCAGAAACCCTGTGAACAAGAAGAAAGAAACTTGATATTGGCACCAAATTTCTTTGAAAAATCTACACTGTTTTCCCATTCTGACAGAGGACATGACTTCAGTAAAGGAGACACAATTACAAATGAAGATCTAGCTGGTATGTACAAAGTAAACATGAACTGTGACAATTTAAAAGCATGATTACAAGTAACTTTTAAAAAATCAAATTAAACATATAAGCAGAATGAGATTGTTGCAATCAAAATGTTGGATATATATTGGTTTGAATTTTGATAATGCTTATTTATATTAAACTTCAATTAATTTTATAGAATCAGTGGACAATGATTTATCATTTTACATTTTTTTCTGTCATATAGATACATTTACTTTAATCACATGAATGTGTCAGACCCAGACCTATGTTGTCTATTGCAAAAGAAAGAGAAATGTATGATTATTTCCTATAAATGCAGAATGTAAAGAGCTATCAAGTAATAATTTGTGTGTTTTATCATAATTTCTTCTGGTAAAAATGAAGAAATAAACCAAATACATTAGATAACCATCAGTCTTGTTTCTGAATATTCATACTACGTTGATGTGAGTGTTAACAAAAACCCTTATCTCAGTAGATATTTTCATACAATTCTACTATGATTCTATCTCTGTTTTCCAGAACTGCTAGTAGATTTTAAATATTCTAAAACAATAAAACCTTTTTTTTAATTTTTGATATTGTCTTTCATCCTCCTACTTATAATTAGGAAACTCTTCTTATTCTAATCTATTTCTCATTTTCAGATGTGTTTCCATCCCATAATGACCTTCAGCAGAACATTGGTATAAGATCTTTACAATATCAAGTTAATTATTCTCATGAATCTAAGATTCCAACAAGATCTCTTAATAGACTAGCTAGAGATCATAATGGTCATCATAAAGATTGGACTGATATAAAATCTAGAAATGATTTCTTACAAAACCAACAAGTTTCTAATCTTCGACCATTACCTCCAGTTCCCAAATGACAAAATTAATAACAATTTGTAGATTAAAATAAATTTGTATGGATGATAACTCTTAATTTAAAAAAGACAACAAATGATACTTAAAAAAAGTAAAGTTATGCAATGTTTTAAACTGTATAGGTGACAAAATTCTTTTTTTTTTAATTTAAGGCTTAACAGAAATGTTTGAAGAAATATAATTTATAACATTTCTATTTTATGTCTAAATGTGACATTAAAAATGTAACTTTTTTGTTTACATCTTATTTGAAGGATTTTATTATATTAATATTTTTTTTCAAGATAAAAAGAATTATGCTGTTTTGTAAAAGTATAAAATAAATTTTGCAAATTGTTCAAAATGTAAGAGGAAAATTTTACATGATTTTTCTTCCAAAATAAAATATCAATCCATATTTTATCCATACTCATTTTTCAGAAATGATGTTACTTATGTTGATACTTAGAATTTATTTTCTCTTTTGAGAAGGAATGAAACTGACAAACTATTCATACTCAAATTTAGTATGGAAGTTAATGACAATTTTAACATATACAGTTCAAAATGAATTATTAAAATATATAATTGATGTATAAATAATGCAAATATTCTTTAATCCAACAGTCAAGTGATAAGATTTGAAAAAAATTATTCTAGATTAACTTGCAACTCTCTATTTAATGTGTTATCTTCATGCAATTTATTTTATTCACATTGAGCTATTATATCTGTGTATATTTTATGTGTTTCCATAAAATTAACTCTCTTACATATCTTCCAAAATGGAAAGGAGGTAAACTTAAGATGCTTTCTTTGTCATGTGAAAACTATTGACCATAAAATACAACTCATACATGTTGACATAATCACTTTTCAAAATGAAACCAATGGATACCACTGATGTTAAAGACAATATCTTGGAGAAAATATGCAAATTAAACAAAAATGTAAGTATGTGTTCTTTTTCTATATCTATACACATATAATTTTTTTTTGTAAAAGCAATTTGTTGAATATATATTTTGCTTACTGCTTTTGATTTGGAATATTTATGTTGTTGATATTGTTAGTATGTTTCTATGGCATATATACTTGTAGGTTTGGCTAAATGATTAAAGAAATAGTCTGATAGTCAAATGTTTAATGGTTAAATATCAGAGCTAACAATTATATAAAAGTTTTCAAAAGCAAGATCACATTAGTATATTGTTTTAGGTGATATATTACTCTACTTTGTTGTTAGATTAAATAAACACTCACATTCTTGTCTATACTATATTTCAAGAACATTTTCTCTGTCATTTCAGAAAAAAAATCTAATTGATAATTGCATTGATGGCCAATTTATGTAAAAAGAATATTTTAATTTTAAGTTCATATATATAAGTTAGGATAGTGTAGACACAGAGTTAATGGTGTTTGGTGACTGCCAGTTTTTTATAATAAGACCATGATATGGTCTGATGATCATATAAATGAGAAACTGACAATCACCAAGTGCCATTGACTCTGTGTCTACACTATCCTAATTAATATATATATATATATATATATATATATATATATATATATATATATATATATATATATGTGTGTGTGTGTGTGTGTGTATGGATACACACTTCTAATGTTAATTTATATTTATTTTTCAGATTTAATGGTAGAGATTTCACCCCAAACATATTTGAAACTTAATCATTCATGAATGATATTCATCATCAACTCTCATCCATATATCTGTTCAAACTTAACACCAAAAAATCATTTATTTCATTTATTATTTATGGCAGCATCTCTGTCTTAGATGTAAATGTTAACCCCCTATAATGTTCTTCCAACAAACAAAACACAATGCAAATGTGGATACTATGACTCTAATGACTGATAATTTAGAGTTAATGATAAACTGGAATTTTATGTAGCATTTTATATTCAATAATACAAATAAAACTGATCTGATTTATTTGTAGTCAAAATTTTAAGATAGGCAAATTATTCTCTTGGAGAAAAGCTGATAATTCAATAATATTTCTTCAAGAAGATGCTTATTATCAAGGAAAGAATATTCAGAACAAAGATCATTTTTTTTTATCTACTGGGAAAAGAACTGTTGCTCTTCTGAATATGATCACTTATGAACACTGTCACCTTAATCAAAATTCAACAGAATTCTTATTAAAAAAATTAAAGGAATTCAAAAAGACCAAACTATTTACCATAAAGACAACTGTCTCTTCTCCATACTGAGTACAAATTTGTGACACCTGCAAAACACAAGAACAGAATCTTCTGGGGCTCAATCATTACCAAAGATCCAGAAAGTGTATGTACAACAGAACTTGTTTATTCTTGCTTTGATGTTTTAAGTCCTTTAATTAGATAACTTTAATTTCCCAATTGCCCTGTCTCTTTTTTTTTGCTAAATCAAGATTATATAACTTAAAGAAGATTGCTTATATTTGGTTAATTTTTTTTATGACATTTTTTTAGTTACTGTTTTAGTACTTCACTTCCATATGATTAATAGACAGCTTACACAAGCTCTTGGGGAATTCATTTTTCTAATATTCAAATTAATTTTTAATTAAACAAATAAGGCAAATTTTATTCTTGATCAGGTCATTAATTTTTTGGCTGAATATGAAATTACCTCATGAATCTATTATCCTAATTATTGATTCAGTGGCTACTATCAATTGTTCTTTGATTCTATACTATAGACAAAAACTGCTATATGTTTCTGTTATGTTTTAAAACAATTTTTCTGTGATTTCATATCAAATATACTGATTTATTGTTGATAGATTTTATAATCTTACTTTAAAGAATAAAACCAAGTAATATCCAATTATATTTTATTGTTTTAACTACATTTAAATTAATATGTTATTCATCAAAATAAAAATTGATGACATAAAACAGTTTTTTTATTCAAAGTTTTCATAAATATACATTTAATTAAAATATATTGATAATATTTAATAATTTAAAGTAACAATATCATAAATTTTCAAAAATGTATTTTGGAATGACATTAATTCTAAATAATTTAGTGCATATTTATGTGCACATTGTTTTATGCCAAATTTGAAGAATTGTTTTTACATAATTCATTTATTGAGATTATTATAAAATTCTACTCTAACTTTTACTGCATTAAAGTATATCTGATATTAATAACCCAATTTTTAGTAACTTTTAAAAGTATGATGAATTATGATTAATCTTTGCTCATCTCTTTAATTTTTCTTTAACAGGTCATTTCTTGTGATTATTACCATTTGTATAGACAATTCTGCATTCATCATAATACAGAATTGATTGTCAGAGGAATTTTTACAAAATGCTGGTAAGAAATTTAAAAATGTGCCATTTTAATAATCAAAAGTTTAATAATTTTAAATGATTGTATTTAATCAATTTCATAAAATAATGTTATGCTCATGCTGTACATGATACTCTTTGTATCAAATCATTTAATAATAAAACCCCAGTGGTGTAATCTGCCTAATTGTATAAGATATTAAGTTTTTAAAAAATTGATATTGTAAAATCTTCTATATAATTAATATGCCAAATGATAGACCATTCCATTTTGATTGTGAGGGAAGAAAAACATAAGAAAACATAAGAAAGAAAGAAATAGAAAATCTATATTTCTACTTAGTGGTTGTTATATTTTCACTTTGTGCTATAATCATTCCCACAAAGTTAAGTTAGACTGGCAAAATATCACTTATGACTTATAAATTATATTGAAAATATTTCATATATGTTAGCTAAAATTTGACAAGTGAAATTTTCTAGCGAAAGACTCCAAACTTTATGTAAATAGGACCATCGTCTCAAGATAAGTGAGAATGAAGAGGATAGATTTTTAAGATAGGTGTAAGTTGATGTCTTTAATTCAATTTTTCAAAACTTTTATTTTAAAATATCTTTTATGGTAAAATTATTCTCTGCAATTTTTGCAAAAATAATAATTATTGGATTTTGTCAAAAATATAGGAAAAATACAAAATGGATAAAATTTGGATTTTAGTTTTTTCACTGTTAAAAAACAATGGAAATTATTGTTTATTGAATTGGTTATAGGATTAAGTACATTATAAAATTTAAAAAAATATATAAGTGTGTCAAATTTATTGATTGGTAACACATTTTCGATTATGATTTACAAATTTAACAAAATAAATTGACTACATTCTGACTCTTAGTAAATTTTGTCTTAAAATCTATTTAGAAACTTCCTAAAATATGTTTTGCAACCTATTGATTTTTTAAAAATCATTTATAATGGATAAGCTAGACTATTACTTGGAATTCTAAATCCCCCTATGAAATTATTATACATATTTGAAAAGGATAATTTTGAATTACATTCTAATTTATCTTTATATGGATATGACACTAAAATTTAAATAATAAGATCTCTAAATCAACAATAAATTTTAATTCTATACACTAAAATTTTCATGTCATGTACAGAATAATGATTTTGTTTTAGTCTTTCCTAAAATTAAAAATGTTTTCAATCTAAATAGAAAATTTATAGATATGCAGTTCTAATTTATATTGTTTTGGATTTATAGATATAAAGAAATTGCTAAAAATCTTTGTATTAAACTTTACATATACTGACCTCATTAAACTCAAGTTATTCTTAAAGAAGAGAGATTGAAGTAATAATTAAAATAAATTGTGAAAGGCTACATTTATCTTATGAGAACCTATTCAAATTCAACATTGTTTACATTTAAAATTAAAATTGATTTTAAACTTCAACTTTAAATACCAAAAATATGATCTTATAAATTGGTATGATGCTTTCAAAATAAATCATGGATAGCATTGGGAATAAAGGTTTATACATTTTCACCTATTCTGTCAATGGCATTATAATATGGTTTTTATCATCTTGCTCATAAAAATAATGGTGATATTTTGTATATTAGAACTATCCACTCACAATAAAAATTACCATAGAAATATTTTTGTCTATTTATCATTAATTCCTTTTTGTTGGTTATTCATTCTGGATAGTCTCAAGATATGATAAATCTGGAATGTTTCTTTTTTACTTAATTGGACAGCTATATTTTTGCTATAGGAAATTATATTTTTTTAATTAAAAGAAATATATTAAAGAAGAAAAATGAATTATTGTTTTTATAGATTGTGAGAGTACTAATCAAACTTTTTAGGATAATATGACACAAGACATTTTAATTTTTGTTAAAACTTTTAGAATATTAATGATTTTCTTCCAAAAATATTTTCCTTGTTAATTACAATACAGAATAAATTTTAAAACAAAAATTAAATCTAACAATTAAATTTCTCATTATCTAAAAACAATTTTTGGTATGATATATGAAAACTTATAAAATGAAAACATTATATGATGTCATAATTGTTCAAACTTTTTGCTAAACCAATGATAAAAATATATTGATATAAAATTTAGAATATCATAATTCTACTTCTAACTACTGTAGAAAAATAATTTTTTTGTAAAATAATGTGTATCATGTATTCTTGCATAAAACATTTAATAGAAAACATGAGCCATAATTTTTCTTATTTCTATGTCCATACCTACTCTATGATGATAACATTTTAAGTTATATTTAATAACAAGATCTGTACCAAATGAGTTATGGTTGATAGAGAGAGTGAAGAAAAACCATGTGGAAGAATAGTTATCTCCCTGTATAGCATCATGGGAGGAAAAAGGGACAGAATTAATTTTTTTTTTTTTAATATTAGATAGTTCCCCAAATGTATTTATTGCTGCAAAGAAAAAATGTGTGAATAATAATTTGTATTAAAATAAGAGAGAGTTGTTGTCTAGCCTTCTTGTAAACAATAACATTTTGCCGTGGAGACTAGCAGCCATGACACATGCTTTACACTTAATAGGACAATAGGCTGCTTTCCTTCAGTCTCCCTTATGCAGAGTCACCCACCCACCCACTCACACAATCACTCACGCTGTTGTTGCACAAAACAGAGAGGAATCTGGATAAGGATGAGAATTTCCTTTTACTACAAATTCCTATAGGTCTGATAAAATTGGTGAGTTATTTTCAATTAACAGATTTTAATATAATTATTTCATACAAATCACAAAGTAGAGTTAAAAAGCAGGTCACTTACTTGATTGTTTTATAGCCTTATGAAGTTTATGAATTAAATCATCTACTAAATGAACTTGAAAAAAGAAAAGCCCTTCAAAATGATTTTTTTAAAATTCTGTATGTATATATATATACATATTTATATATATATATAATGGAAATATAAACCTCTAGTTTGTATATGTCTGTTTTAGGATGAAAGCTTCATCAAAAATCAAACTTAATTATCAGATGCTCTTGACTGAAAAAAATACTTTAATGTTTTGTGATAGCTTAGTTTATATGTATGTACATGTATGTAGATGTACATATGTATTCTAAACAGCTGAGGAAATTCTTTGCATTATAATAAATAAAACGCCTTATTTCAATCTGTATTTTCCTCACAATATTGATACTGTTATGTATATGTGTTTCATAGTACAGTAGTGATTTTTTTTTTTGGGGGGGGGGCGGGTTCTGTCAGCTGATACTCATTTTTAATCAAATTCTTCACACTCCTTCGGTGTATTATTATGAATATAATAATGATGTATAAGTGTAAAAGTGTTTTATGTACATGTATAAATATGTAAATAGCTTGTATTTTATTTTATTATTGATTTTAATTTCATGGTGTCATAAAAATACAATTATTTAGTGACATGTACATGTTTTTTCTGTATATATTACTATAAATACATTATATGTATGTATAGACATACATCAATAAACTTATATTCAAGTTGTTCACAAACTTTCAATGAATCTTATACAGCTGTAGTCTTAACTAATTTATCCTCATGTGTATATTTTAATTCTCAAAATTATCTAAACACCAATAAACACAAATTTATATAATAAAATAATATATTGCTTTTTAAATTTTCTTCATTTTCTAATTTTTTTAGGTAAAACAAAAATATAACAATTCATAGTGAAAAATAAAACTTTTAAAATCCAGCTAATTATTTCAATATGCTAATTGAAAGTTTATGCTTCTGTCTTCTATTTTTGGTCTGGAAAAATTAATAAAGATTTTATATATCTTCATGCCAAATAATCTGAAATGTTGTATATATTAATCATTTACTAATTATGTATTGTATTTCATTTATTTCCATGATTTGACATTGATTTAATACATTTTTCAAAAATTGGGTTGTATTTTCACCATTTCTGAAATACCTGTTAAAGAAAAATGCTGTTTTTAAACAAAACAGAAATTATCTGGGAATTATTTCTATAAAATTGTCCATAAAAAACTATGATTTTAACTAAAAATATAACTAATTTTTCATCAATATATATCTAAGGATATGTTATAATCTGTCATATATATCTTGCATTTTTGCACTATTTTTATATTAACATTATTGGGCAACTTTAATGTTCAAAACATAATGAGATGAAAATGCTAAAACTTACTATGAAAATATTATTCTCTGTTGAAATAACAAATAAAAATATCACAAAATTAGTCTCCTTACTATTTATATTTCATTACTATTATATTTTCTTTTCAAAAATAAGTCTTATTTTTGTAATTGCAAAGGTAAGCTTGAATAGAGTAACTTATTGTCATCATTACTAATAATCTGACACTCCTCAGAAATTTTGATAGAGTTGTATTCTCAAATATTTATAATCAAATAAAAGTAGATACTCAAAATCTAAATGCCCTTGTAAGCAAATTTTTATTTCTATTTTGCTGTATCAAAATTTGTCATGTTAACAAAAACAGTTCTTACTAAATTCAAATATAAAACCTTTTTCTATTTAATGAACTTTGATCATTTATTTCATAATAGTTTACTGAAAATAGTAATTTTGTATGTAATTTTTTTTTTCTGATGAATATTTGATGATTTTTTCTTTCAGTATTCTTTGAGTGTTTTTCTGTTCTTTTCTTCCCCCTCCAAGTATTTCTATATTATCATTTGAACTTCTGAAAAAATACATTTTTACTTATTTTGTAAATTGATATTATCCCTTAAAATTATTATACCTATTCCAAATTAAAAAAAAAACTGATGTAACAAATTATGAAAAATTGTAATGGAGATGAATTTTAATCTGAATTTCTTTCAAAGTATAAATACAAGATGCTATTTGGCTAAATGAATGAGCTAATTTTTCTTGTTAGCATAACTAACTTTAGCAGTCATAAAAGCTAATTTTTAAGAATATAAATTTTAACAAAGTAATTAACTATGTAAAGTGTTTGTCAGTATAGTTTTTAAAACTCACATTTCAATTGATCAGTTCTATAATCACTATCAGTCAGTAGAGTATGGTATGTAAGATATAACATTAGTTTGAGATCTTAAGATTAAATGGTATTTAAAAAATACTTAAAATGTTAATCCAGGCACACTCCCTGAGTATATTGTTGTTTGATGTAAATACATAAATTTTAAAATTAATCAACTCAAAGTGTTCAAATATTTATGCCTTTAAAATTGAATTTTATCTAATAGAGGCTTTTTTAATTAGTTTCTTTTAAATGTGATTTTAAAGTAACACAACTATTTAATGTAACAATTTTTGTTTTGTTTTAACAGGACTGAGATAGACATGCTATTACCAGTGTTATGGTTCTTCTGTGTGATACACAGATGTCTATGTGTGGACCTAATCTACACAGTGAAGGAAGAAAAAAGTCCAGGTACTTTCATTGGAGACATCATTACTGATGCACATTTAAGGGACAAAATTCCCCACAAAGATCTAAAACTCATCACATTTAGCCAGCTTCAACAAAGAGGAGTTGACAGCTCTCAGTTGATACATGTTTCTAAGAATTCAGGGAAACTGTTTACAGCCCAAGCCTTGGATGCTGAGACACTTTGTATACATAATATAAAATGCTCCAGGATGGTTGATGTTGCTGTTAGCAAAGGAACTTCATTTATAATGTTATTAGAAATAAAAGTCATAATAGAAGATGTCAATGATCATCAACCAGTATTTCTTGAAAAACAAGTCAGTATTGAATTTTATGAAGGAGATGGAATTGGAATGAGAAAATCTATCCCCAATGCTATAGATAAAGATGTTGGGGTTGACAATTCTAAGATTACTTACCAATTAGAAAAAATAGAAGATGAACCATTTAGTTTATCTGTTAGTAAAAGTGTTGATGGAACATCAGATCTCAGTATAATTCTGGAAGAAAAATTAGACAGAGAAGTGAAAGACTCTTATCTAGTCCAAGTGATTGCCAAAGATGGAGGATCTCCACCGAAGCAAAGTATTTTAAGCATTAAAATCACAGTTATTGATATCAATGATAATAATCCTGTATTTTCAGAAAAGGTCTATAATGTTTCTATAAAAAATGATGCTAATGAAATATCATCTATTTTTACTTTGGCTGCAACAGATTTAGATTCTGGAAAAAATGGTAAAATTTCATACCACTTTAGTCCACAAACAAGAGACATTGCCAAAGAGCACTTCAAATTAAATGAAGCAACTGGAGAAATATTCATTTCAAAAAAGATTCTTCCAAGAAAAAAACTGCAATATGACCTGTATATAAAAGCCACGGATGAAGGAATTCCACCCCTGAGTTCCATTGCTAAGATCCAGATATATATAATAGACAAAAACAATCATGCTCCAACCATTGATGTGAAATTCTTTTCAGCATCAACTAAACATACAACTAATATTTCTGAAGACATTGAAGTTGGAAGTTTTATTGCCTATGTGAAAGTAACCGATCATGACATGGGACAAAAAGGAGAAGTTATTTGTGACCTTCATCATGATAAATTTAAACTTCAAACTCAAGACATAAATAAATACAAAGTAATTCTGAAAGACCTACTGGACAGAGAAACAGAGGATCACCATGATATCACAATAAGCTGTGAGGACTTAGGATCACCTCCTCTACATAAGGAAAATAAATTTACCATCAAAGTTATGGATGTCAATGATGTACAACCACAATTTTTTAAAGAAAGATACAAATTCCGTATAAAAGAAAATCAAAAGCCCCACATTGATGTGGGCTCAATCAATGCATCTGACCCAGACTTGGGACCTGGAGGGGAACTGATCTTTTCTCTAGCAAGAAATAAAAAGAAAAGTCAACTGCCTTTTACAATCACAAAAGATGGTTTTATTTCAACAAGTGAATTATTGGACCATGAATTACAAGATGTTTATAAGTTTGAGGTTTTGGTGAAAGATAATGGAATCCCATCACTGAATAATACAGTGGATGTGATTGTTGAGGTTGAAGATGAAAATGATAACAGTCCATATTTTACATTTCCCAGTGTTAATCCACATAATATAGAAGTTGTTTATTTTGCTGATGAAAGCAAAAATGTGACATTGTGAGGGCACATGACAGTGACAGTCAAGAGAATGCATTTCTCAGATATGAAATAAGTGCAGGCAATGAGAAACAGTTGTTCACCATTGACCATTACAGTGGTTTGTTATCTTCTACTGGTGCCCTTACAAAACAAGATGCTGGCTCGTATGAACTTGAGTTTATTGTCAAGGATAGTGGTATGCCAGTTTTATCAGCAACAACTACAATCTTTTTGAGTCTGATAGTGAAAAACAAGACTTCTTCTTTGGAAAGAGTAAATGGTGTGCTGCAGAGAAGTGAGTCAGATGAGAAGGTGCATCTTAATATGGTGATTATTATTACATTAGCGGCTGTGATGGTGACTATCATCCTTACGGCTTCAATCTCAATCTGTGTGCTTCGCTGTTGTAATGCTGCAAGTGTAGATGGAGATGATATTTCTAATAGATATGTCAGTGAACAAAGACATTTGATGCCATCTTCTTATCGAGGGACCTCATGGCCAGATGTTCCTACTACTATGATAAATGATCCAAACTTTGGCAGGAGTGCTGAGGAGATGGCAGCCAACAGAAGAATCATACCAATCAACAACTATAAGACAGCAGACTTCAGCGAATATCAGGTAAATATGAATTGATACATCCAGGTAAACCTGAACATGTAATGAATAATGGTAAGATAGTTTAAAGGATGTACTACTAATACCAAAGTATTTTTTAAAGCTCAAAACACACTAGGAAATGGATCCAGAATTATCACTGCTTCAGTTTTTCTTAATGTTTTATTACACGTTATTATGCTACTGATGATTGACAAATATAGATGATGCTAATGGATATTTTGATTGGGACAGTCCAAATGCCATTCGGGACGGTTGATAATTTTTGTTCGGGACAGTCAGGAAAAAAGTTAGTGTCGGGGCCTGCTACACTGTGTATTAAATTAAAAATAATATCAGAACTGGAAAACCTCATTTTACATTGTTGTCAAGCCTATTTTATGTTTGGTGGCTGTATTCCTTCAGAATCAGAAAAAAAGTTTTAATTTATTTCCACTGACTTATCATTACTTCAAGTGTTACTATCCTTTAGTATTTCAGTAGCTTATTGCAATGGATATATGAACTACTTTCCACTGTATAATGGAAAATCCGTGTGTTAATCAGATATGCCTCTTAGTTTTGAGTTGGTTTACTAGTAGTAAGTCATCTTGTATTTGAAATTAGTTTTAAGTATTAAGTTTTCACACAAATGTAATATTGATATTTTCAAAATTATAGATTGAGTGTGCATACATTGATTATGATTCTTCTTTATCATCATCATCATCAAGACAGCACAGATTAATCCAATTTTTTAATATACTTCACAACATTCTAAAAGTTATTTGTGCTAATATTTCTTAATTTGATAGCATGTCTTTCTGGGGAAAATATGTTTAAATTTATGATACTTCATTATATAAATGTTTTTTATTTGAAAATCCATATTTCTCTCTTTTAAGCATTAAATTTGATGAAAGTGATTAAACTGGACCGAGAAAATCATATTACTTTATGGCATATAAGACTGGAAAAATATTTCTTTTGCCATTTTAACTTATTTTATTTACTATTAATGTTATCATTACTTTGGAAAATTTTTAACTGACTGTATTGAATAGGGATGTTTATCATAACATATATTTTAAATGACTGCTATTATATCATTAACTTATTTGTTATATTTATTATGTTCACATCAGATTTTTATTTTTTTATTATTTATTTTCCTTCACAAACTGAATTTTTTGTTAAAGTGTAAAACTTTTTAAAACTTTTAAAACATCCATCATCTGATTATCTTGATATATTATTGTTTCTATTTTTGAAAATGTAAATAGGGTGTGCCTCAAGAAGATCTGGATTCAAGAAGTACAGTGATATCACCAGACTTCCACACTTGGCAATCTGCAACAACCACCTCCTATACAGACAGTGGTCGAGGCTGGAGTATAGCTGATATGGAACAGAGAGAAGATATACCAGGTATATATATCTTTAGTTAATGATTGAATTATCTATCAAATAATAAAGCACTGTTATTTGTCTTTTGAAAACAAAAAATTACTTCTGAAATCTTTTATTGCTGTTGATTTAAAATGTGGTATCTATCTTAAATTCTTATTATTTAACAAAACAGATTTGTTTGTTTTAGCTGGGTTTTTTTTTTTTTCAATTCTCTCAAAACTTATCTGTTTCAATCCTTTTTCTATTTAGGATGATTACTTTGAACTGTTTCCTTAATTTAAAAACAAAAACGAAAGTAATAAAATCGGAAATAATCATAAAGAAACAATATGCCCTTCTAGAGTTGAAGACAGTACTCATATCTTATTGTTATTTTCTTATATTTCATAATTTTAACATTTTTTAATTCATTTATTTAAAACTTTAAAAAGACTTCTTATAAGTTTGACTAAAAAATATTACTGTATTTAATGACTTATAAGACACACCTCTGTTTGTATTCAATATAACAGTATTGTGGAGTTTGGCTAATTACAAGCCTATGGCATCTGGATAAAGATCATTTTTAGACATTTTTAAAGCATATTATATAATATCATAATCTCTTATGTTTGAAGTGAGGAGTACCCTTTCATTACCATTACCTCAAGGTTCACTCTAATCCAGAATGATAGTATCTGTCAGGGTCCCATCTATGGGTCAAATAGAAATACTTTATACCATATGGGATAGTTACTTGAAACTATAATTGTTTACTAAAGGATCATTCTTAGTTACTTAAAACCATATAACTGTGTGCAAATAAATGACTATCATTCATTAGGAATGATTACTTAAAATTATATAATTATTAGTATTAAATAGGAATACTTGAAACCTTACAACTGTGTGTAAAGTATTGTATTTGATAGGTATACTTTATATCATATAACTGTGTGAAAAAAGACTTTACATAAAACTAGAATGACACCATACATTAAAAAATAGAAAAAGTTAATTCAATGTCATTTTCAAAATTTAATTAATATTATCTTTATTTTATTTTTTCAGAGTTTTTTTCTACTCATCATTCATCACCTCAATCAGAATTGCATCATAGTGAGAACAGACTTTTCAGACAGAAATTGCACTATCCAACAAATTCAACGCTTCCTGATAAATCAGTGATTCTTCCTGTCCGAAAAAATTATGATTTAAAGACTGGTTCGCATTCTTCTTCAAGGAATTTATCTTCAAATATTAACCGAACTCAAAATGCCAGGCCACTACCTCCTGTACCATAACTATCATCATAAAGGCATGCATCCTGTTTATTATATTTGCCAGTTCTGTGCAGAATATGCTTGCATTCATTACAGATAATATATTAGATATAAAACAGGTTTATTAAATATTGAATTAAACATAATAATTTTAATATACATAATAACATAGATCAAAGAGTTAAGTTAATAAGTTCATATAATCATGAAAGAATGTTCTCGATTATGACTATTACATTTTATTGTTGTATGAAATGATTTCAGATTTTATGAATATGAATAATTTCACTAAAACATTTTCTAAATCAGTTTGTAAAAGTCTTTTTAAAAGAAAGAATTGAAAAATTAAATTGATGCTAAAAACAATTAAAAAATCATTTTCTATAAAGTTAGAGGTTTAATCTTACTGCATTATCTGTAAAACAAACAAAAAACTTTCAGAATATCCCATAAAAATAGGATTCTTAAGCAAGTATAGAGAAAACATTTTAAAATGTTGTCACTTACAATAATTTTCTTTTTTAATTCTTGAGTCATCTCAATTGAGATTTACTAATCAATAATTAAAAATGATAATATTGTGTTAATCAACATTTATCATAAAAACAACAGATTATTCCTTATAATTAAAATAGGTATTCAAATAAAGAATTCAATTTCTAAATATAAACCATAGAAACAATTTAAATTCTACACTCATTGTGATGCTGCAAGTGTATATGCACAGAAACAATGTTTCTAATGGACATATCAGTAAAGAAAGAAATTTGATGACATCTTTTGAAGAGAGCTCTTAGCTAGATGCTCTTATGCCAACCCAAACAATAATATATCAAAACCAAGAATATATTCACAACCCTGAGAAAAACTTTAAATACAACTAATGTAATATTAATAAATGACAAATACCATACTGGTAAGTATATATTATATTTAATTTAAAAGCTCATAAGTTAGATAATAATGCTTAGCTCTGTATTTTGAAAGTCATTTTTTAGTTCATGCAAGTATTTGTAAACCAATGTTATTTATTCACGGACACTGATAAAATCCACAAAAGAAAATATAATTATTTTATGCCTCAAAAATAAATTGTAAATATATTTATAGAATATATTAAAGTTTATGTATAAATCTATATATTCAGAAGGAAATCAGCATTTCTTTTTTTAAAGTCATATTTTTAGAATTTATTATAATCCCTATTTTGGTATCAGTTTTGATTAACTTTGGCCTTTTTCTGTAGCAGTATAAAGTTAAGCATTTATTCTACAAAATTACATTGATATTCTACTTTATCTTCTCCAATGTCAAAAACAAAGGCAAAAACTATTAATCAAATAGTTTCTTTTTAACATTTTTGTCTGCAAATCAAACAGTGAAAGAGTAGCAAACATTTACCCACTCTGAGAAAGTTTTCTTTTAAGAGCTACAACTTTAATATATATGCATTATTTTGCCAACTTATCATGTTTACAATGTTAAAGACACTTTATATCATGTCAGTTGATCCAAATGCAGGATCAACTGAGTATCAAGTAATCAGTTACATTTAAAATCATGGCAAAGAATCCACTACATTTAAAACTCTGGCACTTTGTCTTATTTAAGAGGCTTTGGAAAAAATGTGCTTGTCTTTTGTTTACCAATAGCTGTTGGTTACCAATGAAAAATTGAATATGAAATATCAATTAAATGTGTCTATAACACTAACAGAAAACCATCTAAATATGTGCTTTGCAAAAACTATATAATTATTAGTATTAAATAGGAATACTTGAAACCTTACAACTGTGTGTAAAGTATTGTATTTGATAGGTATACTTTATATCATATAACTGTGTGCAAAAAGACTTTTCATAAAACTAGAATGACACCCTACATTAAAAAATAGAAAAAGTCAATATTGAAGTCAGTTAGTCTACTGCTGGTTTGAATAACAGTTTTCTTCTTCCTTCAATGAATATTTGAATTTGAAATTCTGATGCTAATTGCTTTTAGAAACCTGTGTTATAAAATCTATAAGGTAGAATATGATATTCAGTTTATGTAATTGCATTTGTATAATCAGTTAATTATTGTTTCCCCACATATAAGATGCATGGTTTACAAAGGTATTTGGGGAACTACCACTAACTGCAACCTCTATAAGCAATTGTTACAAATGATGATTTCAAACTTCAGTAGATAACCCTCTAGTCATAATACAAGTGAATGGGATGCTGTGTGATATTGGCATAAAATTATTTTAATGTTAAATATGTATCTTATATGCCAGGAAATGTATATAATATAATATTTGTTGGGTTATTTTATGCCTAAGACATTTTATTTTATTCATTCTTGATGGGTATTCAATTTTTTTTAAAACATATTTTTAAAAAATCATTTTTTCTATTTTACTCATAGATGGGACCCTAATAGGTACTACTACTCTGGGTGAGAGTGGAAATGGGAGAAATAGTGATGAAGGGGTACTCCACACTCCCCAGAGCTCCAAAATTGGAACATCACCATTAGATGCAGTTTAATGTCATACCCAGGACAATTTTAGCATTGGATATTTTTGTAAAATATTTTGCCATTAATTTTTGTAAACAAGAACAATATAGGGATTTCAAATATTCTAAAAGGCAATATTTCTTATAATAAATACTATTAATCATTGTGTTATTTTGATTTTTTAGACTGTTGTCCTCATCTTTGGTATATAAAAACACAATGTTTCAACTGCTGTTTTTTATATACCACAATAAAGATGAGGACAACAGTCCAAAAAATCAAAATAATACATATAAAAGTTTGGACAAATTCTATTAATCATATTTAAGATATTTTTTCATCTCTTTCTTAATGGTTATATCTGAAAGTTGATAGTTAATAGTATTTTGCAGACATTTTTGTTATTAGTTGTAGCAATGGAATCTTCAAGATGGACCTTATCATTTATTTTAGTGTTTATATTGCTTTGGGTTTCATTACGGTTTATTTCCTTTTCCTTGCAAACATCAATTATTATATATCACTTCAACAAATGTTCTTTAAATGGCATATTTTTCCTAAGTATTTATTGTATCTTCTCTGTTTTCTCTGTTAAAAAAATTGATTGTTTTCTTGACTTTTATTTGATATATATGTATTTTTTTATTTTTATTTTTACAGATCTGCTTAACTGAACACAACTCTTAACTTTATCCTTCCTGGAATGATCAACTTCAAAAGAGAGATTTTAAATCCTCATCCCTGCAATTCAACAAATATATTGAATCAGAGACATTCTACAAATTTTAGTCAACTAAGACTGACACTGATCAAAAATCCAAATGCCAGCCATTCAAACAACCGACACCCTTCTAATACCAGTTCACTGCCTCTTTTCCTTCAATACAACCCTAAATGTTTCTCACAGAGCTTTGACGCACAAAAAACCTATGTACATACACATTTTTGTATAATATCTAATTCAAATACAAAGCATAATGATAATATAAATGAACATTATAGAAATCACAAAATTTGTACATGCATTAACTACAGATGTGAAATTTGGATCAGTAATTTTTCATAGCACCATATTTAAACTAATTTTAATATACTTGAGAGAATCCTAGAATATTATCTCCAGACAATGAACTAGATTGAAACATTGACATTTAGCCATTATGCAGTTAACATAACATAGAGACTAGTCATGATTAATCATATAAATTATACAATATAACTCGTATACAATAACATTAATGTTTTATATTTGCAGTAAATATTTAGTTTCTGGAAAAAGAAAGCAAATGGATCAAATTTTGCACATTTTTTAAGTTTATTTATGATTATGAAAATTCATTACTTAAAGATGAAAAAGTAAATTATTAGTTATTCTTCATTTGTTAAGACAAAATTGCACACACACAGATTCTTTGGATATTAGAAATTACTCAGGTGACACTGATTCCCTAGGAAAAGAGTTGATAATTTAGAATTTGCACTTTGTCTATGAAGGTTTTAACATCCTAATATTTTGAGCACTTAAATACAAACTAAATTTTAAGTATGATATTCTAATACTCTTTTTCAATAATTAATAAAAGCTGAAGTTTTAAATATCAATCCAGCTAAAATCAAAAATGTATCTCAGAATAAATATTGTGGAAGAAATGTATGTACATTTGTAAATTTTACATATA
Source organism: Doryteuthis pealeii (assembly GCA_023376005.1). NCBI lineage: Eukaryota > Metazoa > Mollusca > Cephalopoda > Myopsida > Loliginidae > Doryteuthis > Doryteuthis pealeii. The sequence continues at coordinate 27,980,097 of CM042151.1, read as the reverse complement.
TATAAATTAGGTTGTTTGGAAAATAATGGTCATTTTTTTTTATCTAAATGAATAATAGAATTGACCATTATTTCACAAATAACCTTAATATAACATGATTTTTAAAAATATTTTTATTTTTTTCAAACAACTTGCATTTATTTAGCATATAGATATACATCGAATCTAAGTATTTCTAAAATATACCTTATCACCTAATGAGATTTAAAACTATAATTGGGACAGCACCCTAGTCCTAAACAATCCACTTTGCAATAAAAATAGTGAATGAATAAACTTTGAAAGCTTTTATACACTTAAATATTATAATATCAACTGTTTTAAATTTTGTCAAAGAAGATATTTAAGAAGATACTGTTAAAGATGAGCAGTTGATGATGGTGAGATTATAATAAAGATAAACAGTCTTCTATGAAAACAACAAGTTCTCAAATAAAGGAAAACTAATGTAATCTCTCATTATTAGTAAAAAAGCAGACATCTCATTTCAAAAAAGTGAAACAGTTATACCACTTACACACAAACATACACATATTACAGACTGCTAAAGAACTTTACAGAAATATAAAAATCTATAAATTAAAGAATGAATTCCTGGGAACATTTCCAAACAATGGTAAATATAGGAAATATTTTTCTTTCTTTTGATAATTATTCTAAGTACATTTACATTTTATTTAAAAAAATAAAATAGAATAATTTAAAAAATTGTTTTGAAGTAGACTGATATAAATTGATATTTGCTAATAATCACAAAAGAATGTCTTGAGAACATCAAGAATTAATTTCAAATGAAGTTATAATCTTTTATGAACTTTTTCATTAACTTATTTGAAATGTAATCATTGTGACTTTTGAGATAAGAAAAAAAAATGTGTTGATCTTGAAAAGTAATTATCATTCTCTTAGTAATTCTGGCTTATTTGACAGCATTCTAAAACAGGATTTACATAAACTACTTTTATGTTTTTTTTCCATGTAATTTTATTACTATAGCTTAGAATTTATTTAATGTTATATTCTTTCTTGGGATATATTCACAAAATATTTTTTCGTTTTTATTGACAGGAAATCTCAGCCTCAAACATATTTGCAATGCTGAAGCTAGTGTATGAGCTGCTGTCTACAGAGGTGGTCTTGTGAGGTACCTCATTTACAGTGTTGAGAAAAAAAGATGTTGCCAATATATGTCATGGATCTACTCCATCAAAAATGGTATAACTTTTTCTCGGCTACAAAATACAACTCAGAAGCTCTTATAATTCTCTGCTTGCAAGAAGGTAAAAAAAACTACATGTCACAGATAATGGATGCCAAATCTTCCTGAGTATTTTTAGATGATGGATATTGCTGTCTGAAAGAAAATATTAACAAGTTTTTAAAGCTTAAAATATTGATACAAGGTTGTCAGCAAATAATAATGTACTTGTCTGAAACAAGTCAGCATAGCATTTGAAGAAGAAGGAAAAAAATTGGTGCCAAAAGATTTATTCTAAATGCAATAGAGAAAAATATAAATTTTGCTGAAACTCATGTTATATAACAATTAAAAATACATAAGGTTGAATTATTTATGTTATTATCTCACCATTGTTGTAATATTTGATATGGGGACAATAATTATGTACAGCAGAATGACCTTGAAACAAACGACTGCAGAAAATCTCCACCTATGCAAAATGTTTTAATTGTCAAGGAAAATGTCCTTATCCTTTATAAATAGGACAACTCTACCATGATTACATAAATAATGAATAAAATCAAACTTTATCCATCATTTTATTGACAAAAGATTTAAATTCTGATAAAAACAACAGAATTTATTACTATTTTAATTCTTTGTTGAAAAAATATTTTAAATATATATATAAAAAAAATGGAAGAAATATTTTTGCTCAAAATCTTGATACCTGGTTATATGTCAAGTTAACATGTTATCATAGTCAACGATGAAGAGAGTTTTAATGCAATGAAGAGAATACTGTTATGAATGTTGAAGGACTTATTTCTTTTTATCAACAAGAATGTTGATATTTTTTTGGAAATGTTGATTGATAACTTTATTGCTAGACCAAGATATTGGAAAAAAAGGATAGATTATTATTTCTGTCTTTAAAAGTTTTATGTAAAAAAAACAACAAAAAAAATGATCGGACATAAAGAGTTATTTACAAACAAATAAAAATAAATAACAGAAAAGGAAAAACAAGAAAATAAGATGTAAAAAAATGTTATATTAAGCTGTGAATACAAAAGAGAAATAATATGATGTACTGAAAAAAATTGTTCAGCTAAAAATTAGTAGTCAAAACTGTTCCATGAAGGCATACAACCATTAGAAAGGAAGACTTAGAAAGACAATAAAACCATGAAACGGATATTATTGATAAATTAACAAACTCTGTTATTTTTTAATGATCTTTCCTACAAAAATGATCATCTTTTTCCATCAAAGAAATTTCTATTTTAAAAAGTGATCACAAATTACAAGACATTTCTACAATTCAACTTTTGATGAACTTACACACTAAAGAAGTTGTGTACATTGACAATGAAAGTAGGAGCCTGATTGTTGAGATTTAAAAAAAAATGCAAGCAAGAAACAGTTGTGGCTACTATGATGGTGACTAAAGTATTATAAACAGGAAAATGTGTGAGAGATAAAACAAAAGTTAATGTTAGTGAATTGAAGCCTTTGATTTGTGATTTCCAACCAAAATAGTTTTTTGATTACTATTTCTTGACATGAAATGTGACCAGTAAAAATGCATAAGGATGGAGATCAACTTTACAAGCTTTAATTATATGATTCTCAGGCAGTAACATTACAGCTATCATCAGTTAATAGGATAATTCAGGTAAGACTAAGTCAATTTTTTCTTAAATTTAGAATTTTCTAAAAAAAAATATTAGCAATCTTTATTTTCCTCTTTGTCAATTTTTGTTTTCCTATTACCAACATATACATATCAGATGAAGAATTAGATAGCAGGACTCTTCTCTGTCTGTCTGTGTCTGTCTGTCTCTCTCTCCCCCCAATTTTATGGTTATACCCAAGTATTATAAGTCATGTGTTAGGAAAAATAGTTGCTTTTCCACTTAGCCATCATGATATTTTTTTTTTTTAGATATGCTTAAGTTTTACTTTATCTACAAGTGTTATTTTATCTTATTTTACAAAATACTTTTATAAATTTGAAGATTTTGATAAACCTAAATGAATATAAATAAACCTTTTCTTAAAAACAACCAAAGATACATGCAAATCCTGTTAAAATGTAACAAATTAGTAGAAGTTAGATAAAATATATATAAAAAGTGTGCAATATTTAGTTAGAAAATATCACTTTAAATAATTAAGTGTTTCAAATCTAAATTAAAATTTGTATTTTATAAAAAGAAATATTTTCATATTGAGAATAATGTATTCTATAGTTTTATTTTGATATCAGCATAGGGCATTTTTAATATTCTTTTATTTCTTTTTTTAAAAATTCTATTTTCTAAATGTTACTTTGTACTGCATTCTAAAATAATATTTTCCTATGTATAATCATCAAATTTAAACTTCTTCTGGTAGAGTACTGATAAAAGGGAAATGATGGCAGCTAATAATCATACTTGGAGGTCTTCCCATAATGGCTGTGCACATAGCTGGTTGAGGGTACTAAAAGATAAGAGGTCAAATTCAGGTAAGAAGAATGACTATATAAAACTTTCATTAAAAAATATAACTTTATTTACCAGCTAAATTAACCTAAATAGTAATGTATATGACTTTACTAGTTTCAAAGTAGCTTTAGAAATCACTATTAAAAATACTTTATAAAATTTTATATTGAGAGAATAAAAAATATAATTATCAGACTTCTGTTTTTATATTGGAATATGTCATAGGCATATAAATAAATAGATTTAAAAAAAAGGTATGGACTTATATGTCTAACTTCTAATCAGTTCCCTAATTTGTGAAGTATTTGTTGCTATTCTCTCCCTACTTTCTTTCTCTCTCTGCATTGCCACCCAATCAGTATTTAATCTGGACATAACTTATACTTCTCTTGACTTGAACTGTTTCATTATTAGTAATTTAATCAGGCAAGGTAATATTCAGTCAGCTCATTTTTGGAATATGTAATGACTTTCACAGATTGATAATTTAATTATCATCCTGATTTTACTTTGCATCATCATATTATTGATCAGTATGTTAAGTAGTTTTGTTTTTATTATCAATCATGTATGTATAAATGCATGTGCATATTTATAAATTCATTAGAACTTTATTGAAACAAAGATTTAAGATATGACACTTTCTGTCATGGATTAGAAAATTAGTTTGCAAAGCATCTGGATAAATAAATAAAAGTAGTAAGAATGGGTCAAAATTATTAACAAGATAATTCATATCTTAATCAGAGAACTTGAATTGTATATTTTTAAAACAATATAAGATATAAAAAAAACTTTCTGTATATATATATATATATATATATATATATATATATATATAGTTAGGATAGCTTATACACAATCAATGGTGCTTGGTGACTGTCAATTTCTTACCTATGTGATTATCAGAATAAGAGAGGTCTGATAATTGCATAGCCAAGAAATTGAGTTACCAAGCATTGTTGATTGTGTGTAAGCTATCCTAACTTAGATACACACACACAGATTATATATTAAGACTGCAAATACTTATAAGAAATTCCTTCAAGAGTTCACACTAAATTTTATGATGTAAGATTTGATTTAATTTTTGTTTTGATTATAAAATGCTTCTAACAGATATATTTAAAAAAATATTTTTCAGTTCTGTTGGCCCAAACCTCCTCTAATACAAATGGGGTCAGCATTGAGAACATGGCCAAAACATCAATCCAACAGAATTTCTGCCTCCATAATAGAGCAATTCCAGGGAAAGGTTTTGACAGTGCAGGAAAAATCCAGCTTATATCTCAGGGAAAGTGGACTGTTTTGAAATCAGTTGGGAAAAGACAACACTTCTGGCCGACAACTACTGCTCTAGAACAACCAACAGGCTTCAAATTCCAGACCACTACCTCCAGTGCCACATTTAGTGCCCTAATTATATTTCAATGTTTTTGATTGCACAAATATTCACCACTTATATAACTATACATACATACACACACATTATATATGTGTAGGTTATTAATGCAAATATTTAATTATTATGAAATATACAGAATTGAATCAGATCTTTACTTGAATTTCCTGAAATCTTGATGATATTGAAAGATTACATTTTTGTCAGTTCAGTGTTAAGAAATTAATTTATTTCGATATTATATCTTTAGAACATTTCAATTCTGCCTACAGAATTAAAACTAAAATTTTAATAATATTATACTGTAAAATGAGACTGTATTGTGGTTATCATTTATACATTATAAAAAAATAATTATGTAGCAGTAAATATTTCAAATTGGAAAAATCCTAATTAAGCAACAAAGGCAAAAAATGTACTGTTTTTTGTTCATAAATCTTAAAAATTGAATGTAATAATTAAAAAAAAAAATGGAAATTCAAAGGAAAATATATTCTGTATTCTTCTGCATCAGATATTCATAGAAAATGTTGCTTTCATTTTTCTAATTTATGGACTGAACTTCCTGATTTGATACCCATGAGTCAGTTTCAAGAAACAATGGCAGCAGAATCTGAATTTTCATATTTTCTCATGTCACCCCACCCTTCACACAAACACTTCAGGCTATTGAAAACAGAGAGTTCTTGGCATGATAAGAGAACATTAAAACAAATCAAAAGGTTCAACAGAATATATCGCTTAATACTTAGTCCAATATAGTCTAATATGTCTTTGAAAATTATTCTCATCTATTTCTGCTTTAAATTGTATTTTATTATTCATTCACCTATTCTCTTCTTCAACTCTCTATTTGTAAAAATGAACAAAAAACAACAAAAAAAGCATCTATCAAGTCTTCAGCCATATCTTATTCTTTCTTCTTCTTTTTTTTATATGAACCAAATTTCAATAACCAACTACAGCAGTTAAAAATACTCATTGCAAAAAAAAAAAAAAAAAAAGACAAAAAGACAAAAAAAAAAGACAATATTCAAAGCTTTACAAGATATATTTCCTGTGTATGTATTCTATGTTTATAGCTTCTGTATTGGAAATAGTTTCTATGAACATTTGATCTACCTCTGTTTCTATGTTGATTTGCTTCCCTGTTTCTTTAAAACAATGATAAACATCTGATCCATTAATTTGGGCAATTTTTGCCCCTTTTCTTGCCCACAATTCCTCGAAAGAAATTTTTAAAATTACATATACAACACATTATACTCTTTTTTTTTTGCATGCTCTATTCCTTTTATCAGACAATGTGTTGCTGACTTAATTGTCTCTATAATTTTACTTAATCATTAAAAAAAAAATAAAACAACAAAAAAAACAACATTTAACTGTTTTCCTGCTGATGCATTGTGCAGCATCATATTCAAATTTACTTTATGTATACATTTTACATCCACTGAAAAAAGATTTTTTTTAATCTACTCTCATTCATCCTGCATCCACTGAAGAGCAATGTTGATATATTTTGTGCGCATACATTCTATACCTGAAAAGTCTTTTGTCTAAGCATTATGCATTCTCTAAAGAGCATGTTATCTGTCTTGTTTACACATCTGATAACCATTGAAGATCAATGTATTACTATCTACTTTGTCTACATCTTTCAACTACAAAAGAAAATTTTACTATTTTGTCTTCATCTTGTACACTAACTTATGAACAGTATTTCACTTTGAGAATCACCAAAGAATATTGTCAGCAACTCCTCTTGTCATGGATAATACCTGTAATCTATATATCTTTCATCCAGTTAAAAATGGTATGTTTCTATCCTCTCTTGTCTATGCAACCTACATTTATGAAAGAACTTATCTTTTTTGTCTATGCATTGTCTATCCACAAAAAAATGACATGTTACCTCCTTTGTCTGACCTCTTTATCAACCGAGGAACAATTCATTATTTTCCCATTATGTATTTTACTTGAACATGAAAAGAACTTATACTACACTCAAACACCACCACCAAAGAACATGTTGCTATCTCCTTTGTCTACACATTCACATCATTCATGCAAAAAAAAAAAAAAATCATCACTATTTCTCTCGCTCTACTCATGTCATCAGTTGCAAACTTCTGTCTGTCACTAAATGAGATTCATACTGCTTTAAGTATATATACAATTGGCAGGCAATTTTACAAGAAGATGAAAATTTTGTGTCATACATCATACAATGGCTTTCTTTTAAATGGTAAGTAGATCTTTTTACTTTTTATACAGAATATTTTTCATATCTAAGAAGTTAGATATGTAATTAAAAAAATATTTTTATCATAAACTATTTGTTATCTAATTATCAATTAGAAGTGTTTAAGAAAATTCTTAATGTCCTGTAAACAATGAAAATCTATTAGTGAGTGTGTGGAATAAAGAAGGATGTATAAAAGAGTAAGGGTGGTTTTAACATTCTATAAAAGTAAAAATGCAGATTGTTTAATTTTAAAGATGTGAAATAATTGTAGATTAAAAATAAAAGATATTTACTAATTTGCATAAACTCCAAATTTTTAAGCTATGAAAGATCAATGTATTACTATCTACTTTGTCTAAATCTTTCAACTACAAAGGAAAATTTTACTATTTTATCTTCATCTTGTACACTAACTTATGAACAGTATTTCACTTTGAGAATCACCAAAGAACATAAGAGGTTCATCTGTATATTGTAATGATAGATTATTTATGCATAGTCACATTCACCATTTCTTTCTTTCTGTGTGTCACAATAGCAAACCCGTGAGAAGATGAACTTAGAAGAGAAATTATATGTGCATAAAATTCAGTCTGGGTTCAAAAATATAAGACTTTAGTTTTCAAAGTGTTAGATTATTATAGCTATGTCAAGTTGAAATTGAGATAGATAGAAAGAGTCTGTCAAGTTTTAAATTGAGCTTTTGAATATTTTACCCAAGAGAGAATATGAAAAGTATATTTCATAATTTATTTCAAATACTTTAAAAGTATATTTAATTCATTTTTCATCTCTCCTTTTCAGATCACCTTGAAAACCAAGAGTACAATCATCTTCTTCCATTAAAAGCTGTATTTCTGCAACATAGAAACTGATACAAAGATTTTTGTAAGTGAGTGACAAAGTTTCATTAGAAGCATTGTAAAATGACTCCAGATCTGTTTCCATGGGGAATATCATTTTGGAAGTTCCTGGGTGAACAGTCAGCAGACTTACAAACATCATCTGCTCCTACTCCTGGTACTCCAAAAACAAATCTAAACCAGCAAAAAGAACAGCACTTATTGCACAATGATGAATGAGGGAGCATTTAGGCCACTTGTGTTCAACATAATGAACAACACTTATATCCAAATATTTCAGCTATATGTGCAGTGAGATTTTTCAAAATTGCCTTGGTTCAGTTACTGAACACGAATTCTAAAGATCTTTGCTCAACAAAAAAAAAACAATGAATTTTTATTTTATTTTTATTTTAGTAATGATGTTTACAAAACTATTTTTAATCTGCATAGAAAACGAAGTTGAAGGAATTTTTTTTAACACAAACCTTGAATGAGATTCTGAAACACAGAACAAATGAATTAACTAGAATTTAACTGAATTCCATTATCTTGAAGGCAGTTTGATGAATGTGCTTGGCTATATAAAAGACGTTTTGTTAAAAAAAATCTGATTCTAATACAAAGGACATTTTACAATGCCTTAACTATTGGAATCAGTGATCATATATATAATTATTTCAGGTCATATATAAAAACTATTTATTCTTTGTTATCCAAGTGATGGCAATAATTTGATATAATACTTCTTTTTCACATTTATCCAAATATTTTACTGCAACTAATTATGAAGAGTTGTATGCAGATTTTGTGAAATGACATATGAAAGATGCTTATTCGAAATATTTAAAGGAACTTTTTCATAAGTTTGTGGCTAGCTGCTTAAAAGATTTAAGCTATTCAGTTTTAAATACAATGCAAAAGAATAAAAAGAGGTTATATATAGTTCCAATGGAGAAAACAAATGAATAAAGTTATTTTGTTTTTAGCACCTAAGACTGAAATTGAGAGATTTTATTGCATACAAAAATTAAGTTAAGGCTCCATGATATGAGGTTTGATTTGCAATTAAAAAATACCTTAAGCTGGAAGAAACTGAGTTGAATCTAAAACCTAAATTCCTATCTACATTCACCTACACTGTTGTTGGAGCAGTTGTTTATTTCTATATGATGAAAACTAAAATAGCCATATGATTATCAAGAAACTGTAAAGCTTATGAACATATACATCATGGACAATGATAAAGAGTTTCTTTTCAGTGGCATCATGGGAAAATTGATTAGAAATTAATCTAAATTATCAAATTTTAAATATAGACATGCATACCTACACAAAATGTACTGTAAAAATAATTACTAAACTTCTTGTGGACGAAGAAGAGGATAACAATATCATTATGCACACACACAGCGTTCCATACTGGACTATTTATCACTGTTTTGCATTGTCAAGAATGTTGGATGAAGATATACTTTTTCAACACAATTCCAATCAAAGGTAATTTACATTCTATTTTTCATGTCTTGTTTAAAGATATGGCCACTGTGTTTTTATTCATCTCTACACTAAATATTATCTCTTTTATATTTAATAATGTTACAGCAACATTTTTTTGTTTATTGAATTATTTCTTTGTAAACATCAAATACTATTAATGTGTTTTCTATTAGAAAGAAGTCAAAAGCCTTGTCAACATTGTTAGGAATACTTTTTTCCTACTGATACATTCTCTTAATTGTCTGTAATTTCTTTTGTTTTCAAAACTTGCAGATTTATCTTATTCTGATACATTTCAATATTAGCGTCAATAAAAGTATAATGATAATATGTTAAAGGAAAAATTGATAATATGCAACATATTAGCAAGGGTTAGGTTATATGGTGACAGAGATGAAACAGCTAAGCACATAAGCAAATTGGTACAAAAGGAATACAAGAGTAAACATGATTGGGTGGAAAGGTGATCCACTGAGAATTGTACAAGAAAAATTAAAATTTGATCATGCTGACAAATGGTATATGTATTTACCCAACAAATAGGCTTGTCCAGGATTTGAATTCAATTTGCCATGTCCATTTTCTATGATGATAACTATTACATCACAAACACCAAATAGTATATGCATAAACCAGAATCTGTCCTAGAATACGAAACCTATAAAATTTTGTTTGAGCTGAGATAAAAATGGATTAACAAGAAGAAAAGTGGATTTTATTGTTCCAGCAGACCACAGAGTGAAATTAAAATAAAATTGATAGACAAATACTTAAATCTTGCCAGAGAGCTGAAAAATCAGTGGAACGTGATGGTGATGGTGATACCAATTGTAGTTGGTGTCCTTAGAATGATCCAAAGAAGACCGGAAGAATCAAGACCATACAGACCACAGCACTGTTAAGATCAGATAGAATACTAGAAGGTTCCTGGAGACTTGCTATCAATCAGATTTAAATGAAAATAATAATTATTATGAATAGTAGTAGTATTTTCTTTAATTGAATATTATTTCAAATGTTAAAATAATTTAGTTTCAAATCTGAATAGATTCCATTTTTTAAGTTTATGTCAGGTGTTTGATGTAACTGAAAATGTTGAAGATATTTTGATTTATCTTAATTGTGTAAAAATGTTATAATATTCACTCAATTTTGTATGATTATCACATAACTAATTCTGAATTATATTTATTATAAATTGTGTATATATAACTGTTAATGATAATTAAATTAAGTTCAGTTTATTTATTGCTTATGCTTCCCTGGGATCTTCTTTTCCAGGTGTGTTTACAACCATTAGTCCTCCATGAAGATACAGTCATCTCAAGAATGAAGTATTTAAATAGCAGCTAATGTGGGCACTTATATAGAAAAATAATAATATCTAATATTTTGAGGTAATCACTGTCGTCTCCCAGCATCTATCAAGTATACATATATAAAATTTAAAAAAAAATTGGTACTTTTACTTTCAAATTCCTTAACCCTTCATTTATCATACATATTTCACTACAACCATTATCATAACTTAATTTCATTCTATTACAACATATAAAGAAATATTGCTCAGGACAAAATAACAGGATCTTTTATATAAAAAGTAATTGGTTTTAAATACTGTCCAATTGTAATGAGACTAATTTCAGTTTTCATTTGGAAAATTGCTAAAGAATATAAATTTATTCTAATCTGAAAATGTTAGTTATAGCTTTGTTGCAGAGAAAACAAAGTTATTAAAAAATCAAAATATTTTAATCATGACCCTTCAATGGGAAATAAATCACATTTCTAGATAAAAATAGACATCTAACAAATATCATTTAAATTTCTAAGATAAGAACAAATATTTATTGTAATACTAACAAATAAAAAGTTTTAAAAAATTCTATCTGTATTTTTTACTTTGGCAATTATTTAGTTGAAAATAAGAAAGAAATTTGATTTTTGTTGTTAATAAAAACATATAGATTCACATTAACTGGTTCCCTAAATAAGATTTAATTTTTGAACTTTGTCTATGGAAAATATTGATTTCTAGAAATGACAGTGGTTGACCTAAATTGTATATATTGAGTTATACTTAAAAATCTTTGAATATGACAAGATGTTTTGCATAACAAAAAATTTTAGGTTCTAAAAGAATAGAAATTTATCAGACATTCTTTATTCTATTCCAAACACCATTGGAAAATATAACTGCTTAAAGAATGTAAAAAAATTTGGGCATGAATTGTTAAAACAAATGAAGTTCCTGATAACTATTACATCATTGATGTTTAAAAAATTGGATGAAAATAAGAAACATGCAATATGTACATAGCTTATTTTACAAAATCTAAGCGGTTATTGTATTTGTAAATATTTACTTGTAAGGTTCAGAGAAGAGAATCACCAACAGGTTTATTCACTGAACTTAAAAAAAGACAAAAAAACAAAAAAAAAGAAAATTCTGTACTTCCAAAGCAAAACTGATTGTTAATTTCCCACTCTCCTTTGTTTAATTAGCAGCTGTGAGTTAATCAGCCATTGCTCACACATTATGCTTAGCAGGACTGCAAATCTACTCAGTTATGCTGCTATCCCCACTTCCATTGTTTTACCTTCTATCCCCCACCCTTCACACACTCAAAGAGCTGATATGATTATGGAAACCAGATTTTCTGCATTAACAGATATCAGTGGATAATAGTTATCACTATGGTAAGTTGACTTTAACTCATTAACATTTTTTTTAGATCCCAAATTATAAATATATATATAATATATATATATATATATATATTGTGAATTTGTTTAATAATCCTTAGACCCCTTTAAATAGACTGGTTTAGTGGGAAGGATGTTACAATGATTCATTTCAGTGGAGAGGATGTTTAAAATGAGTATACATTAGAATCCAATGGCTGGCAGTACATCTTCCTGTTTGTGAAGGACCCATTGCCAATTATTTTATGATTACAACAAAACAAGGCTTTTAAAGTATAACTGTAACCCATTTTTTAGAGTACCTCCAAGAATATATGTGGTATGATATATTTAGTGATAATGCATTTCAAAATTTATGCATTCACATTAGTGAACAATATATCATTTAATTTTGTCAATAAAATAAAGCATGTAAAATTCAATGCATACATACATGTAAACATCTTATTTAATTTTATCAATAAAATAAATTAATTCCTATGTCTCTCCTTGTTTTCTTAACTTACTCTAAATTATGCTTTACAATTAAAAATTCTCCCCTTAGACATTTTTAAGTGGGTGGAAGGATTTTCATTTGACAAAACTTATTAAGAAAGATATTTAAATGACTACTCTTGTTAGTGATCTTAATATTTGATTATAGAATTTTTTATCTTGAATATAATTTGTTGGTTTTAAACTTCAGAGACTGACAGGAAATAGAATATAAAGTTAGTCAACTCATTAGAAGAGTAAAAACTTTGATTTTAACAGTTTTCATTTGATGTTTAAAGCCAACTGCTTCTGTTTTGATAAATACAAAATAACAATCTGAAAATACCTAGTGATGTAAGTAAAAAGTTACATCCCTTGTACCTCAATTTTATGTTGGGAATTCCAGATCTTCATCCACTTTTAACTACTTTGGAGATGGTGAGAAAATCTGGAAATTGGGTTGGTTAAATCATGTTTTTTTTGAAACCCATGAATATAAACCCAACATGATTTTGTCTTTGTCAAAAATCCAAAGAAAATTGTGTTGGTTTGTTTGATAGATTTAACTAGTGTAACAAAATTTCAGTTGAGCATTAAATCCAGTGTACTACTCTAAAACTGAGCCAGTTTCATTGATGATTATTGTGTATTTATTTATCAAGCATGTATTTGAAGGTTTCATCATTTATCATAATATTAAATCATTATGTCTGTTTGTAACTGAATTAATGTGAAAACCAGATGTAAAGCATAAATATTTCTGTGATGAATTATCCCTAGATTTGTTCAAAGATGAAAGTGAAATTGGTTATGGCTACTTTTTGATTATCCCAAATAGGAATTTTTTTCAATTTTACATAGTTATTTCCCTTGCCTTTCACTTTTTTGAAATCAAACCAAGACCAAAACAAGTAGGTAGTACATTAATGTTGCATTGCTCAAAGGATGACTCATCAAATAGCACAAAGAATTAAATAAATTTCTCTAATTTTTTCATTTATAAAAAATTATTAATAATTGTTTTGTATTTTCTTTTCTTAATAATCACATAATGATTTCATATTGTTTGCATATTCTAAATAATAGCATAAGTGTTTCTTAATGGTAATTGTTTGTATTTTCTTAATAATTGCATCAATTGGTAATTAATTTTGTTGTAATTTATTCAGGTATGAATGTAATTATTTTTCAAACTTTTTATTTGAGAAAAGATTTGTAGAAATATATTTCTTTTAAGTCTGTTACCCTTTCCCTTCATTTAATTTTTTTGAACTTCCTAAGAAAAAACATTTCTGTATAGGAAAATATTTATATTTTTTGTAATGATAAGTATGCAGAGAATTTCAATCATTAAAAAGATTTTGAAAAAGAACATCTCTTTTTGTAGAAAATTTATCCTAAATCATGAAATGAATAATGCATTAAAACTAAAACTTTTTTTAATTTGGTAAAGTTTAAATTTTTACCAGAAGGACTATATTAGCATTGATTAACTGAGTGGAAAAAATAATATAATATATAACAGTATAACAAGAAATGTGTTCTATAATATATTTCTTCTAAATTAAAACATTTATTTATTTATTTATTTATTACTTAGAAGGGAATGTTAGTAAAATCTATATCAAAATAGAACTTTGTCTCGTATATATACATAGATGTATATATGTACTGGATGACCTGGCAACCCAATGGGTTCCTGGTGTAACAGCAGTCAGTGATTATATTGATGCTTATATTTAAAAAGGAGTGGAGGGTTCCAATTAGCATTTCATAGTTATTTACATTATAAAAAGAAATTTGATGATTAAAAATGATTCAACTCAATTCAGACACTACAAAATTATCATCCAGTGGCAAATTGGACTGAAAATTGCTTTATACTTGGGCATTTTCAGAGTATTGCTATAATAAAAATATAGCTATGATGTGTAAATATTGCTGTGTTATATATATATATATAAAGGACGTTTGGTATGTACGTGTCGACCTATAAGTCCAAAACGGGAGGTCACTCTGATTCGAAATCTTGCATAAACATTAATATCCTTCTAAGAAACATGCCAAATTTGGTTTTTGATTTTTAATAATTAAGTGATATAATTCAATAATTAAGAAAAAATTAAGAAATACCTTATATTCACCCCTCCACCACCCACACCCAACTCACATCGACATGAGTTTAGTTTTGAACTTCCCAGACAGTAGGGTCGGTCTCTTACTATTTGATGTGGGTACACCTCCGGACCCACCTCTCTTACTGTATAAAAAAAAAATACAATGTTCATTTCTAATAAAACAAAAACTACCCTCCCACACCATCTCCTGTTGGCACAAATTGAGACCCTCCTACCCCATCTCCTGTCAGCACAATTTGAGTTTTGAAGTAGCGTTGACTGGTTCCTAACTGTAATAAAAAAAAAGAAAAATTCTAAAATGATTTAAAAAAAAAACCCTTCCACCCCATTCGTTCACAGGTGTTGAAACTGCTTTAAAACAGATAATGAGCATCAGTAAAAAAGGATATTACATATGTAATTAATTTATGATACATTTTAAACATTAAATTCTGCCAAAAAATTTACAAAAACAGATGCTTTGTCTGAAGTAAAAATACGTACTATAACAAATACGTTATTGAGATTTTAAAACAATTCATGCCAAAGTCATGTTTGTTTTATTCATTATTACTGGGTATTCAAATTATTTCTAATTCATTTTTTAAACATATTTTTTATCTATTTAGACCAATAGATGGGACTTGATGGGCCTAAGAAGTACTACACCCGGGTTAATGTGGGCCTGGGAGTAATGGCAATGAAGGGGTACTCCACACTTTCTAGAGCTCCATAATTGGAACCTCACCCCTAGATTCAGTTTTGCCATCAGAGCTATATCGTAGGGATAATCATATAAGTGCTAGGGCTTGACGTGACCAGCCGATTGATTAGAGGGACCTCTCCGACCGCCCGTCTAGCCCAAGTAATGGTGCATGCGATGAACTGCTTGGCAAACACCACGGGTCATCATCTACGGCCAACAGGTGGCCCAATTGGAAAGTGGTTTTACTCAGCAGAGTTGCTGTCGGCATAGTGTACAGCCTCAGGCGATAGAGCTAAATAAATAAGGACACATATTTAATACTTAGCTCCTTTTAATTGTTACTTTTTTGAGGTAAAAAAGAAAATAAATTAAATTAATATTTTTTATCACTTTAATGCAATAAGCAATTAAGAAAGACATGCAATGAGGAACTGAATTTAAGTTTTTGTCATATGTACAAAAATTACATTTTTTTTTAAAAATTCTATGAATTATTTTACTCTTATTATCTCTCTAACTACTCACTACCTGGTGTTAAATTTTTTTTTAGTCTGGTCATGGACCAGGTACTTTTGCTAGTATATATATATATAATATATATATATATATATATATATATATATGTGTGTGTGTGTGCATGTATATATATAAGAAACTTTTAATATAGATTTTATCATGGATATAAATATGAAATGCTAATTAGAACTATCCTCCTCTTTTTAGATAGAAGCATTAATGCATTAATACCATCATTGACTGCAGGTACACATTGATTATATATATATAATTATATTATATTGATTATATATATATATATATTGCTCTGTGACTCTGACAATAAGAGCACACATTGAGTTCTGCAAACTATGAAACTTTAAAAAAAAACTTCTATGTCGTAAGGAAGATTTTTTCTGTGGATTTTTGGATTATATATATATATATATATATATTAGAGAAAGTTCTATTTTAATATAGATTTTACTAAAATCTATTTCTATGTAAAAATAAAATAATTTAAAAGAAATATATTATAGAACACTTTTCTTATTGTTATTCCTTCTACCCGTTCAACACTGAGTAGCCCATCTAGTCTTTACTTAATTTAAATATTTATTCATATACTCTCATTCCTAATTTGCAAGATATTTTTCCTTTGAGAAAACTATTGCGATCTTTTTGTCATCAGTAATTCTAAAGAATGATACTTTTGTTAACATTTTAGCTGCTGAAGCACTTGAAAGAAATCAAAAAAATGTGTTGAATAGAAGACCCTATAAGATCCTATCATTGTGTGTGATGCTGAGACCTGAACTCAAGAATTGGTGTGAAGAATTTACCTGTAATGGAGAAAAGTGTTCAACTTCAGACATGTACAATATCAAACTTTCATGTCATGGAAAAGAAAAGAAACCCCTGAGATGATAAAATGAATCATTCACATCACTAAGAGAAGGATATTAAAAAATTACCTTATTCTCTGAAAATTTATATTGATCAAATATTGAATGACAAACAGTTTCTGTGGTAAAAATTAGGTTAAAATATATAATCAGATTGTGCTGGCTGCTATCAATCTGTTTCCTAAAACCATAATGAAGATTGACTTTTTAAGCTGATAAAAAAAATTATGTAACTTGTTTTAAATGTTATAGACAATGAAGAATTACTGAACACAGAGTTTACCATTTTCAAAAAATAAAACAAAACAACACAAATTGAAACTTTACACCTGGAAGTAGAAGAAAAAGAAGAAAAAAGTTAGTTAAAACAAGATTAAGCTGATGGTTGGAGTTGAAAGATCTCCATCAGTGTGAAGCATTGCTTATATGGTAATAAATAGCAGAAAGATAATTTAATGGAAAGAGGCAACAAAAAGACTGTTTTATTCCCTATTTTCAGGCTAGATACATATTTATCTCAGTAATAAGCCAGCTTATTCAAGTAAGTAGCCTAATAACTTGAAGAAAATGTTTGTTTGAAAATCATCAATGTCATGCTGTATTGTCAAACAGATGTCTGAAAATGGATCAGACACCAGGTTAGTATAGAATCTTTCTTACATCTAAGAAAATAACAAGTAAATATAATGATATTTTGGTTTAAATACATTCTTTTTTTTCTTCTTTTTTTTTGATAATTCCTCAAAAGAAATGTATAATGATAATATTTCATTGAAATACTTTTTCAGATTATATAATCCAATTTTAGTTAAAACTGATTAATTCACACACACACACACACACATATATATATACTTGTTTTAATTGATTAAATTATTCTTTTTATAATCTTTCCTCACTCATTTCCATTTTGTTTAAAGCCATAAATTTGTATAGTTGTTAAATGAAATATACCTTATTCAATCTAAAATAAAAACTGCAAGTATATATATATATATATATATGTATAAACACTTAACAAAAAAGTAATTGTCAAAATATTATTGTGTTAGAAATGTGTCAAATACTAAAGTATGCACAGTATTTATCTCCCTTTAAAGAAATGTCCTTTGATTTTGTATGTCTAATAAATGATAAATGCCAACAAAACTACTCTTAGTGAAACTCTTTTTCACTGATTGATGAAATCTCAAGTATTGTTTTTCATTCAATGATATCTAATCAGAATGTTGATACTGATTAGTTATGCCTTTTAAATCAAAAGTAAAGGAGTATAATAGAACAAAAAACAGAGAGAAATATTCATTATAAATTTAAAATATGTAAAAACAGAAACCTAGTAAAAAAAATAAAAAAGTATGCTCATTCTTAACTCTTGTCTCTTTTTCTACAGGTCTGACCACTATCCCATGTTGTAGTGACCACAATTGACTAGTTTGCTTTTTGACACTGGTACAAACTTATATATATATCCACATACAGATAACATATACCTAATCTTCAAGCACTACCTCCAGTATTATTAATAAAATATGACATATAGCTCAAAAACAGACCTGGATAAAATCAACTTGTTGATTTACAATTTGATGAAAGCAATTTCATTTTAAATCTCATTTTCAAATCAAAATTCTCATTCCATATTGTGATAATTGTACTATTTCATTATTTGTAATTATTCTTTTCTCTTAAAAAGTGAATTTTGACAAAGAAAGGGTAAAGTTATCTGTGCAGATAATACTTGATCCTCTTTCTGAATTAAAGATTGTTTGAAAAAGTTTGCATCTTATTCCTAATACAAAAATTAATTGGAAGCATTTTTTAAACATTTCGTCTTGTATATAGCTTGATTTAAAATGAAAATAATTTGGTGTAAACAAAGAAAAACAAAAACAAAACAAAAAAAATAATGTCTCTTTGTGATTGAAAACTTTATTTACTCCCCAATGGCTAATTTTATTATACTTCATTAAAAACAGGTATAAAATATTTAGAAGACATAAATTTTGCTGTACTTAAGTGTTGTTTCTTTAATTATTATAACATCTTAGAAAGGAAGAAAAAAAAGTGTAATCTCTTTGGTTGCACATCTATCAATCTAAAAAGCAGCTAGTTGTAGACATACATTAAAATATCCCACTCAAAAAACAAAAAAACAAACCAAAAAGAACAACTTGATGGTTGCTGAATCTTAAAGCAACAAATTTAAAGAGGATTTCATACATGACTGAACATTTTATCTAATAGAACAATGTGAACTTTATAAAACTGGTGAGTTCCTTTACAGTTTTATTTTTTGTTCTATTTTATTTTTTATTTTTATTTCAATGTTGTTGATAAGAAATGCTTCTAAATCTGATAATAAAGGTCTTATTATATAACCATGAAAAATATATATTTTTAAAAGGAATTTGTAAGCTTGACTGTGCTATCTATTCTACAAGGTTTCAGAATACATCAAATTATCAATATTTGCTAAACTTTTAGTCTGACACAGAGACACTATAGTGGGGCAAACAGTGAGGATCAAATTCAATAAATAGACAATGATGTGCAAGACTGGTTATCTATCAGGTGCAATAAAATAAATTATATATCTGAATTGTAGAGGTTGGGGTTGCGTGTTCTGACTTCACAAATAATATTTAAATGATGATAGAATAATAAGACACAGTTTAGGCAGAAAATATGGAGAAATGATAAAAACAAAGCATGTATTTATAAAATAACAAATAAATTTATTCGGAGAATAAATTTGCAATAATCAATAAATATGTGAATGTTCAAAAGAATGTGCAAAAATGTGTATATATGGTTTAGAAAGGTTTGCTAAGAAATGTGTAATGTTCAATGTAAAATGTGTATGTAGATTCGTCAAAGTTCGATCAGACATGGACCAGAAATATAAAATAAAGTTTGTGAATACGACCTGATGGAATGGATTGATAATATTAATTGCTGTGGCAAGATGTTTAGGAGTAGTAAGCTGTGACTCAGAAGGTTGAAGATTTTAATGATCACAAAGTAATTTTACTTTTTGGTCGATTCATTCATTTATTTAATTATAGTTTAGATTTAGACCTATTTTGCAACAATTAAAAAAATTAGGCATTTGAAACAAGGTGGGCAAGTCAGTTATATTGCTTTTTCTTAAACCTGATGAACATCATCTTGATAATTTATTGTTTACTTATTTTTAAATATTTCAACTTAATCAGAAGTTTAGTTATAAGTTGAATGATAAATATCTTATTAGTTAGCTAGACAACAGATCTATTTTTTATGCTTAATTACTTTTATGAATAAGTAAATAAGGATTAGATAATCAGTTTGTTTGCTAAAATTTACAGAGCAAAAATGATAGTTTTATTCAATTTAGAGGCAATTAACATAAAGATTTTAAAAAATGAATTCCTTATGTTGTGATAATTTGATAACATTTTTGATGGCCTATATTGTTGGATGGTACATCAAATTACACTGGAATTTTATCTATGTTCCACATTTGACTCGGTTCAAAAGAAATTTCTATTGTAATTCTATTTTTTGAGAAAAAAGTTGATGTTATATGCCACCAAGGTCTACAAATTTAACTTTTTGATTATGATTAAGAATATAAATATTCAAGAGAAGTGTCGTCATTTATTTTTGAATTACTACAAATAAGTGATGAAAATAAGGAAAAGAAAAGTCTTTAATAATTTTATTATTTTCCTTTTGAATGCCCATATAAAAAATACCTTAAAAAGAACAGTATGAACCCTCTCATGCCTCCAGCCATGGGTTAAATAATACCAAGTTCTTCAACAAAGGATGGCTGTGGCATTAAATAACCCATGAAGGTTGATATGCCATTAAACAAAGAAGCCAAACAGCATGGTCTTTAATTCAAAAACATAGTTCCTCTTGTCATGAATTACAATGCAGTGTACTAATGTTGTTTTGTTTTTAATTTTGTGGAAAAAATTATAACCAGTAATATAATTAATAGTTTCATAACTGCCACAAATCATTTCCCAGCATTCAACTCCATCTTGACATATGGGGAAATTGGGAAACTGACATGAAAAAGTATATGTCTGCTAAGTTCTTCAAATTAAGTTTTATGCATTCATTTGCAATTATGAGGCTGACATTAAGGTGTTCGATCCTCACTGGATACCCAATACTTGTGATCTTGTGTCAAATCCTACTTGTAGAGTAATTTCTTTTCAACAGAAGCCATTTGTATCTATAATAAAAGTGCAAGGGAGATAATCTCTATATTTTAGTGAAAGTTTCCCTATTAGATTGTAGCTGATAATTTTGATTATCTCAAAGCAAATAAGAAATGAGATCTAGGGGTTGGCTTTGATGTTACTTTTAAAGATAAAAATCTTTTTTTTATCTCTTATATCAAGGGCAAATGAAATGATTGGCAGGATAGAATTTTTTATTTCAAGAGAAAACAATAATGTTTTAAAAATGTACAAAACCCTAATAAGATCTTCTATAGAATATTGTACCCAGGCCTGGACTCCAGAAATACAAATGAGAGTGAGAAAAAATAAAAAGATTTAATGATTACAGTTATAGGAATAGATTAGAGAAGTTAACATTAGATTATTATTAAGAATTAGATAACCTCTCACTCTTCTTTCTAGTAGTTATACTAGAAAGAAGATTTGATTAAAACTTTCAAAATAATTAATGGAATTACCAATTACGGTTCTTGAATTGGAAACTTACTGTCCAGGCAGATTTCAAAAACTAAGTCGATTAACCAATTTTTTTTGCTAATAAACTAATATATTTTTGGAACAAATTGCTTAATCAGATTAAAAACAGCATTAATGTAAACAAAATTTAAGATTAATTTAGATGATTTAAGAAAAAATGGTGAGAAGGAAAATTTAAGAGAGCATTTTTGGTAACAATTGGATAAATTACTTAACAAAATTTTATATGTAGATAGATATTAAGAGTGTATATGTTCTGTTCAAGGATTTTTTAAAAGGTTGATGTGAGAAGATAGAAAAAAGTGGAGATGCCCTAGGAGGCATAACAAATAAATACATGTGGAGAGTTTGTTCAAATATTGTTATGTTTTACAAGAATAGAATAACCAATAAGCTAAATCCTACAACATGATATTTACAAGAATCTTTATTTAATAAATTAAATAAAAATAAAGAGAGTAACATTTTAATAAAATTATGCATGTTATATTAAAAACCTTTTAGATAAGTAGATAATGCAATTATATCCTTTCAGTATATATTTATATATATATATATTTTTGTTTTATATTTCAGATGCTGTGGTGAATTTGTATAACATTCAATTGGGTTTAATATTTGTTATGTGCAGTAATCCTGAATGTGAAATAAACCTACCTGCATGTGACGTCATCTAAAATTTAAGAAGAGCACAAAGACTTGTTCATGTAAAAGACATTGCTTCAAGTAGATATTCTTAGATGCAAAATGTATGTGACAGTTTTTTTAGAGCTTGTTGTTTTGAAATAATAATAATAATAAAAAAATTGGACAATGTTTACAACACATAAGCTCCAGTAGCAAAAAGATGAGTGCTATAGTACACAAGGTGAAATCTTTTATCTGGATTTAATCATGCCCCTTGTTATTCCTCTTTGAAAATGGAGGTTACTAGAAAATAACCAAATCATCCTTCCCTTGGTCACAAGATGAAAAGATATACACACAATACACAAGGATGCACAATATTAATTTCTTACAGAAAAGAGTCAGCTAAACAACAGAATGTTCCAACAGAAGCCATATATTTCTTCTCTTATTATCATCGAAAAATATCATTGTTATTTGTCTAACTGATCAGCCGATAAAAAAAAAAAAGAACATGTTTAATGATCAGTAATAGAAAAAAAAAAAGGTTTATAAAGGTTTATACATATTTACAGATTGGAAAGTATAAAAATCAGAAGGTTAATCTTTGATTCCAATAACATCTCATTTCTTTTCTAATATTCTTCTTTTTACATAAGTATCCCATAATAGATGGGCATACATTTATATTATTTTAATTTTATATTATTTATTTAAATTTGAAAAAACAAAAAAACAAAAAAAAATTTTTCTTTTTTTCCTCAACAAATGTTTATAATTTTTATTATTGGAAATTTGTTATTGTTATTATACTAAAAAAAAAGCAATTTTGAACTGATTGAAGTACCCAGGAGTTTTTTTCTTTTGAAAAATTTTCTGAAAAGAACAGGGTTTTGTACATGCAAAGTGCAAATGGAAAAGATAGACCTTGTTTAAATTCCTTTGCAATAGATGTTTTAATTGTGATCAAATGATAATATTGTCATTGTGTTGAGTTCTTTTTTTTTTTTCTTATATTAGCAGAAAACTCCAAGGATTGACGAAGTTTCTGAAATTACTTGTGTATACTTTACTTATAAGGAAATGTATTCTTCAACTTTTAACAAATATTAGATAACCAATTGATTCTACAAAAAGCAATGGGATTAATGCTTTATATAATGCAAAGACATTTCCTGATATTTAAGCTAAATTCTCTATCCTAACAGTAAGCTTATCATTTCTAAATTACTCAAATTTTATATGAAGAAATATGTCACTTTTATTAGCTCAACCTGCAACTAAGGTATACTGCTTTTTTGACTAAAAAGAATTTTATTATCAATTAACAATTGCAAGAAATTTATTTGTATATTATGATTTATAAGATCCTGAAAGACTAGATGGCACATTATAATGCTATTGTTGAGGGAAAACATCTAAAAATGATAGTATCTGTTCAAAATGTAAAACAGATACCGAATATTTGTTCTTTTCCTATATATTCATAGAGCAGAAAAAACAAAACAAAACAAAGAAATACAAACCTATGATTGGTGTCTAGGACAGTTACATCAAGTTCTTTTCACACCAACTTCTGTAATTTTTTTACTCTGTGAGCAATAACATAATAGCAATAAGATTCAAGAACAACAAAGAAAAAGGAAAAATAGCATAAGAGATGAGTCATCAAATTAAAAAACAAAAACAAAAAAAAATCCCCAAAGAAAATAATAAGAACTTGTTTTTATTTCAATTCTTTACTGTACAATTGCTCATTTTTTAGCTCTGCAAATTTATATATCTACGTGTATATGTTAACTCTGGTTTAATCATAAGCTCTAAAAAGGATGAACGCACTTGTCACCCAAACTTGCAACCCTTATTCTCAATAACAATATTATTAACTTGCAACACTGAATGAGTGGACCAGCATATTCTGTAGGACTTCTGACTGTCCTTACCCACTCTAATCTATTTACACACATCAACTAACCACAGCCACATGTTCTAATTATTATCACTCAAAAAACACCAGAGGATTCCACAGAACATTATAAGCTCCACACATAGGCAACCAGATTCTATCAAATAGGTAAGTTAATTGTTGTTTGAATTTTTAAAAAGTTAATGGTTAATACAAACAACTAGTACCAAACTGGCTACTTAATGTTAATATTCGATACCTATTGTGAATATTTCCTTTTTTTTTTAAAAATCAATACATACAAGAATTACAAAAATTAAATCACAGAAAACATCAAAAAAGGAAAACTCAAGACTACAATATTAATAGTAATTCTACATTTAATGTACAAATGTCTTAATATTAAGTGATGCCAGAATAATTTATACATTTGTTTTTAGACCAGTGAATCAAAATCATGTTTTAGTAATGATAATAATTTTGAGAATATCCTTTACTCTACAAGTTTAATAGAAGATATGTAATTATTTGGCTATATCTTGCAATGAAGAAACTAAATGAAATAAATCTGAAACATGAATCTTTCTTAAGAATAAGTTTAAAGTTGTTATTGAATTTTTTTCTTGTATTTCTTTACAAGTATCAGAGAAGTAGATACTGTGTCAATAAAAAGTTCATTTTTATATGAAAAAATATAAAGAAAATATACACTTGGTTTCATAAGTAAACATCTGAAAACAGAAGTAGCTTTTTAATATATCTATTAAGTGATATGACTCCTCTCTAGATAAAATTACCAATATCTAACAGACTGTTATAAACTTTATGCTCTTAGATGACAATATAAATGATAATATATATAGATCTATAAAAAATATCATCAAATACAAGTATATTAAAACCATACAATATATCAAAATAAAAATGTAATAATGAACTGGATTTTATTTCCTAAAATAAAAATGTTTCTTAACAAGTATATAAACTTTGAATGTCCAATAATCCAGTTCCTTTAAAATAAAGTAATGTGAAAACCTTACCATGAGTCTTGTTTTTATCCTTATGTCCTCAGATAAAAACAATAAAAATTATGTTTCTAAATTACCTATCATGCTAATGATTAACAAACACTATTGTTATTGCTTAAAGTTCTGAGATAAATATAATTATTCTGACTAATATCCTCATCTTTGCTGTTATGATTGTAAAATATTACCTGGTGTGTGTTCTAGTCTTCCTTTGGTTTGTGCTACATCTTATCACAGAATTTTTTTTCTAATTTTACCTCTTCATTTGAGATACATCTGGGTAAAACTGTGTATAACTTTTCAGTAAGAAAAATGTTAAAAGATTGAAGACATGAAAGATTATTGCTCAAAATAAATGCTTGGAATAACAATTCTTTGAAAATGACTACCTAAGGAAGGTTAGGAGGCATGTCAAGTGAAACATTGAGACCAAATCAACAAAGATAACAATAATAATGTGAATAATTTTTATTGTCAGATTGTCCATATACAGAATTTTTGTTGGTGGTTTTCACAAATGTTATCTGATTAAAAATAAGTATTTCACTTAAAAGTTAAAAGTGAATAAAGACTTATTGTATCAATGAACTTACAGTTTGCAATTCAATCATTTTATTTTAATTATTTTGTATAAATCTTGTGTTTATAATTTGTTATATGGAATATATAAAGAAAGTGAGAACAAAAAGTAGCTTCTAAAAAGATGTTCATAGATCAGAAAATAATATTAATTTTTACACAACTTAAAACCTTGTTACACATTCACAGTTCTTATTTCAGATTAAATTGTGATTTCTTCTCCAGGCATCTGCAGGTCAATTTAAAATAGCAAGATAAATAGAAAAGCAAGAGAAGAATAACTGGTTGTACAGTAACTTTTTCTTCTACAAGGTGAGATTAGTTGTTTCTTGCTACTTTAAAAGTTACTAAATCATGAAAATGAAACATCAAATATTGTTAATCTTAATACTACTACTAAATTTTCAAGTAATGAAAAATAAATATACATATATAGAAACAACGGCCGTTATGTCAGCAGTTTTCACCTCTACAAGTTATAGAATTACATTAATATTAAATGTATTAATTATTCATAAACATATTTGATGTTCCTTATATGAATTGATCTATCTCGATTTGTATTATATAGATAGATATTTAAGAGTCTTCTTCAGATTTTCTTGAAAAATGATTTGATAAATTGTGTGTGTTTCTCTGAGAAGGCTGACATTGATATCAGCTAATGCATTTTCTACAAGAATGCAATTATCTGTATGACAATGAAGCAAACAAATAATTCTGTATTATTAAGAAATGAATGAAAAACCCTAATTTTCATTCATGCAAATATATAGAATACTGGGAGCTCAGTAAAATGTAAGCAAAAACTAATTGAGCTGTAGCGATGGCAGTTATTGCTCTGAGTAGTTGTAGCCTTTCCTCTTAGGTGTAGTATGTGATACAAAAAAAAGGAAAGAAAAAATTAAATAAATATATAAACTTGATCTCCACAGCCAGTATCACATTGGTATCAGACTACTTTGACCTTCCTTTTTTAGGGAAATTGGGGAGGTGCTGTTGTAGGGCTAGAATCTCTAGAACTAGCCCTGCCTCATTTATTTTGCTGTCTGAAGAGGAGAAACTTCCAATAATAATTGATTATACTATTCCTATATGTTGCTAAGATTCTTCTTGAAAAAAACTTTAGAATCAATTAGATTACTTTTAGAAGAAACATTCAAAATCAGAAATAATCTAAATGTATAAAAAAACAAAAGTTATATAAGATGTACAGGGTTGTATAGTGGTTATTTTAGTATAGGAAACACAACTCTGTTCAGATTCAAGATAAGGTGTTCACTTCTGTTCACATTGATGTTTTAGAGAAATTATCTAGATAAAATATCTTATCATTGATATGCCATAATGGTTGATACTGAAAACCATTTGTAAGTGATCACTTGAATAAACTCTCCCATAATTACATTACTTGACCAGGGGGTGGCAACAGTTATTGCTACCTCCATTACCAACCCTGAACTTTATCTTCTGTTGGATTAGTATATCAAATCTTATTGATACTTTATTTTGATGGTAATTCAATTATTGACAGAAAAATATGCATTTCTCTAATGTGAATATCCTAATCCTTACTTGCATTTTATTAATCAAGTAAATGTGAAATAGTAAAAGAAAACAGATTATTCACTTATTTATTTTCTTTTTGCAGGTTTGGCCACTGTTCCATGCAGTTACCTTATACCCTTGTTATAATGGGTATATTCAGAACTAGAATGAAAGAAACAAACTCAACCCAAATAATAATCACTATCAGGTGCTTTTTGAAATTCAAATCACCTAAAACAATCTGCAATTAGCTGTGTTACGCTTTTGTTTGTATACATTTGAGCTTCTGGTCTCTGTGTGAGCAATTAAAATTTTTCTTTTCAAATTCTGGACCTCTGCTCAGTGTACTGTAGCTGCTATTCAAACACACTCTGTACAGAAAACACAGGTACATAAAGTATAGCACTAACATATACACCAAATCACTTTCAAGAACAATGTATTTCTACATTACATAAAAGTTTATATATTAATCTGAACACACATTGAACACATCTCAGGATTGTCAAGTGGTATAATCTTGAGTTTTTGAGCCTTTCACTTTGTGATAAATTTTGATTTTTGGTTTGCAAATGTTTAATGTGCTGTATATAATTTTCAAACTGTTGCTTGGGAAAATTCTTATTTTTGTTACTTTTATATGTTTTTGTTGATGCCGTTGTACCTGGAGACTTGGTT
Source organism: Doryteuthis pealeii (assembly GCA_023376005.1). Classification (NCBI taxonomy): domain Eukaryota; kingdom Metazoa; phylum Mollusca; class Cephalopoda; order Myopsida; family Loliginidae; genus Doryteuthis; species Doryteuthis pealeii. Next base: position 27,951,946 of record CM042151.1, on the reverse strand, counting down.
AACGTAAATATGAAAAAAAAAATTCAAGGTGAAATGTATTGGAAGACATTAAACTGAAAATAAATATATCTCCGCCTCTCTGCAGGGGGGTTGGAGAGTGACAAAAAAATTGTAATTTTTCTTCTTTTTTATATTGATTCCCAGCAGAGATAAACCATTAACCTAGATTGTTCTTGTTTAAGAAATTCTATTAAAAAAAATTAATAAAAATAAAAAAATAAACAGTCAAGTAGTGGTTGTCAGATTTTGTACTCAGAAAATGTTTGTCCATAAACAGACAGACACTTCACACCAATGCAAGAATAAATTAAAAGTTGTGCTAACTGTAATGTCAGAAATATTTTGATTTAAAAAAAAAATAATTAAAAAGAAATGCACAAAAAGTATATTTCCTATTTTTCCTTTGTTGAATCTATTATGATTTAAAATTGAATTTTGATTAGAATTGCCTAATGGCATATTTCCTTGAAATGAAAAACCTCTGTGTGCTGAGAAAAGTAAGCAATTCAATAGATCAACAGTTGTCTTCATGTATGGTAATAGAGTACAATTGTTTAGCACTATTGTCCCAAAAGTGAAAGCTGAGTCTCTGTTGGAATTTGAAGTGAATGTTTGTCTTCGATTCCGCTCAAATATATTTTAGAATAAAGTCGAACCCAACTCCAGTCTCTGTAAAGAAGGAAGCTGGGCACACAAGTTCTTATCTCAGTCAAAGAAAGTTAGCTAGTCAGCAAGTGGATCAGCCATCATGCACACCCCACACATAGTAGAACTGCTGACTGCTCTCTCGTACTTATGTTCAACACAGACCCCATGCTGGTTTTACACAATAGCAGCAGCAATCACAGTGGCAGCAGTAGAAAGAAATATGCGTACAAACCAATCACTTATCTAACTGCTGAATTCAGTTGGATTAAAAGCTCAGGTGAGTAAATGATGACTTTTACCCAACTATGTTTTTCTTTTTCTTTATACATATTCAAGACAACATGAAAAACTTGCTAAATGCCAAACTATTATCCGGTTGTATTTTTCTCATCTCAATGGGCCAGTTTACTAATTTGCATAGAGTATGAGCATGTGGGATTTTAAAACAAAAATTTTCTATCTAAATACTTTTATCTCTTTCAATATATTTATATTTGTTATAAGCTTTTTACTAGTTAGTAGTCTTTTTTTAAAAAGCATTCAAGTATCTTTAAAAAAAAAAAACAACAACAAAAAAAGCCGAAGTTGTGTTGTTCAATTTTATTTGGAAGATGAGTTTCTAAATTTAGTTCTTGTTACAGATTCTAAATTCTTTTGGAGCAAAAGTTAATAAAAAATCATATTCACTTAGTACATCAAAGGAAATATAATAAAAATAATTTAAAAAATAACGGATCACTGAAATTTGTGAAAAAAAAGTTAAATGATACTTTTTAAAAATCTGTATATCCCAGAGCTTTCTGATCACTTCTTGACAATTATATATATCTTGATAAAAATGTTTGTTTCCAATAATTTTCAGTAATTAGTAGAGTATATATCACTTGACTCACAGGTAGAAGTATTCTGGTAAAGCTTTGGTACCTGTATAATGTAGATCAAATAGTTAATGTTGTTTTGAAATGGGTAGTTTTCAAGTCTTTTTGGAAAGTTCACCTGTACATTTTCTAAAAATCACATTGTTATTTGTTTTTTATGTTAAAATAAAACAAAGTAAATACTTTTTGCATGTGAGTAAAAATAAATCAGAATTTTAAAATAGTATTTTTCTTCAGAAAACTACATTTTTAAAACATTGCATGGAAGTTAAAAAATGTTGATAGTTTAGATACTTTTCTATATCATCAACTAATAATGATCATTCATTCCCAAACTGAAAATATTAATCTGTAACAGTGATTAGGGAATACTTTTTGCCATTACCCCTATATGACTATATTCAGAGATGATATTACCCAGGAGTTTTGTAAATAATTTTACCTGGAGGGGCACCAGAGGAAAATAGAATTTAGGTGTATTTTGTTTTTAAATGAAATTGTAAAGAATAATTTTAATCTAGAGTAATTTACCTCAATTACTCAACCACTGATCATAACATAAATATGTAATTTGTCCCAATAGTAGATCATTTCATTACCTTTGGATGGATAGATGCTTTTTATGACCTATTATTATGCTGTCAAGATGCCATGCTGGGTATCTCCCTTCAGAGTATCTCATTGGTGTGTGCCCATCTCCTCTCCAAGTAAACATATGACCAGTCATGCTGATTTACATTGTACCAGCAGCAAAGAAGAATATAAAAGAATGTCTCTTTTACTTACATATAAATACATATGTATATACATATAGGTTAAAGTTTTATTTGTATGTGCACATGTGTGTGTATACACACACACACACACATGAAGGTATAGAATTCTGCAGCAGTTATTAGCTGTTTTTTATCTAAAATTTTGCTGCATTAATTTTTGATCTACGTGATTAATATTCATCAAGGTAATTATGTTGAAAAGTAAATATTTTTGTATAATTTTTTTTTCATCATGAAACTACAGACTTATATATATATATATATATATATATATATATATTATATATATATATATATATATGTATGTATGTATGTATGTATGTGTGTGTGTGTGTGTGAATGCATATTCTATGCCTCTAAATTTTAAGAGAACAGAAATATGAATTTTGTTGTTGATAACATTAATGAATGTTAATGATTTATTCAACAAAATAAAGTAATATGATTTGCATTTGGATGAATGCACAATCTCTTAGAACAGGAAAACTTTTTGGAACTTTTGTTATTGTGAATTCCTTTGATCATTCATTCATTCTATTTTTTTATTTAAAAAAAACATTTTTAGTAAGTGAAAAAACTTCAATTATCAAGCAAATTCTACTTGTATTACTTTATTGGTATCAGTTTGTATATTTAATATCTAACCCTTGCTAAATAAAAATAATAAGCAGTGTTTTTGTAAGTTTGATTTCTATTTGAAATCTCTACTTATATTTTCTTCAGGTTTATAGATTCTCAGCAAAATGAACATTTCAATTATCTCTGTCAATTCAATGCATTTAAAGTGTAATTCATATTTTATTATATTAAACAGCAATTTCTATAAATGAACATTGCTAACAAAATTCATGGAAAAATCATAGATTGAATCAATTCTTGTACTATCAATATTGATGAAATATCTTACAGGGAAATAATATTGCACAATATTTTATGCAATCTAATGAGTTGGAATATTGCACAATATTTTATGTTATATATAGTTTATATGAATTGCATTTTTTTTTGCACATGAATACATGCATGGGCTGTTGAATAGAATTTTTTTTTGTTAAAAAAATGTTGTTTTATGGGTACTTACTGTTTACAGAATATAAAAAGAAAATAACTCATAACCTTTTATAGCCCATACCCCCACTAATTTGACCTAATACAAGCCTGAAGTGAATTCAAGATCATTTTGTAAACATGAATAGAAAAATACAATCAACATCTGCATGGGTCAAGCATTATTCTGTTTCAAATGCATGTCTTTTTTTCTCACCTTCAACAAACCTGGAGATTGTATTTTGTCCTGCACCATCCTGCTCATGAAATCCAGAATGACCTCCTAAGAAAAGGTTTTGCCCTTTCTAAATCGGATGTCTGTTCCTAAATATTGTTGATATGTATTTGTTGGTCTTCTTCAGACTCCTACTGCCCTGTCAGGAAGAAAGCTTCCTGGTTCATAAGTAAAAATGCTTTCATCATCAATAATCAATCTATGTTCTATTATTGAATTTCTGAAAAACCTTTGGTTATTTTCTTCTACTACTACCATCATAGCTTTCACTGATCTTATAATGGCTTCTTCACACTACTTTTGCCACAGGAAGATCAAGAAAAGAGCAGTTTTCTTGGCTATACATTTGACCACAGAAAATCATCTGCTATAGCTATAAAATAGTTAAAGAGATTCATGATGGTATGAAGTCATTAATACAATTTACAATAGTAGAAGCATTACTGTTGTTTAACTTCAACCCACTCAGTTTCTCATGATGATAAATAAACAGATGTTTAGTGATAGAATTAATTAATTTCAAAAGTAATGATCTGAAAAGTTTCTATCAAGAATATAATAGAATGGCAATGGAAAATCTTGGCTCATCTTTTTCCTGCTGTATGATTTCAGTTCTATGAAAGTTTTATAAAACAATTTAGTGCTTGATATTTTCTTTCATAGCATCATATTTATTTTTTTGTACCAATACAAGATGCAGTTTAAGGCTGAATTTCACCAAAAATATTTACAATATAGTTAATTTTTTTCATCAATTATTATCATTTTCACTCTATATAAGTGTTTAACACCAGTTCTAACTAGTGGTTTTTCACTGAAGCCTAAGTGACTACAAGTTTCCTCAGGTCTCCAGGACTCTTTTAAGTATTTTAGCTGATCTTAATAGTGTTGTGGTCTGGATGATCTTGACCTCCAGTTGCCCCACTCTCTTTTCCAGTAACTTTGGGGACCATTTCAAGGGCACCAACTACATTTAATATCACATTCAATTCCATGTTTTACTGCTTTTTCAGCTCTCTGACAGGATCCAAGATTTGTCTATTTTTTTACTTTTTCTGATTTTCATTCTATGGTCTGCTAGAATGGTAAAATCCACTAGTTCTTTTCTTATTGTTAATTAATACTAGGTATGTTCTACTCACTGGGATTGGGTGATCTGATTATTATTATTGACTTGTCCTGCTGATAGGATGGCAAATGTATTAACATATACAATGGCCAGCAAGATGTGTTGCATCAGCCACTTCCTCTTATGAGTTATGTTCTTTTGGTGAGAAACTCTTCTGTCTATTTTGTGAAGTAGGGTTATGGTGCATGAGCCAAAAACCCTAAAAGTTTCAACAGCAATTGGTGTTATGATGAACCTGTCTGAAAAAGATGCATATTTAGCCATTTTATGATCCTTGGCACCTAGGATATCCAATCTAAAGCTGATGTGATATAATTGCCACAAGAGAACAAAAATTAAGTTGAATTACAAAGAATTAGTTTGAATATTAAAATCTCACTAGTTGCCACTGATTTATCTTTATTAAGTACTAGAAACAGCTACCCAGTGTTGCCTGGGTAGAGGGGGGGGTACATAGTGTGTTGATTTGTTTACTTTTGAGATTCACAAATGCTGAACATTTTTAAGTAGAATTTCAATGCTATTTCTATGTATATTTTGATTTTTAAATATCTTTAAACATAAATCAAATCTTCATAAATTTTACACAAAAAGCAAGAACTGGTGATATTTAATGTGTATATATGTATTTACTTATTTACCAATGAAAATTCTATGGTTATTTTTAAAACTATTAGATAGAAAATATGCAAATAAAATCAGTTAATATTTTAAAAAGTATAAAATTTAATATTCCTCAAATATAATTACAAAATAAGTACAAACCAACATAAATATATAGAGGATTATTTTAAATTTTAACTAATATATTTAAATTTTCATGGGTAGGAAGTGACACTTTGATATTATACAAGGTATACAGATATGACCTGATCATCTATTGAAAGTTACAAATAGATTGACATACAAAAAGTTACACCTTATCCATCATATAGATAGACATAAATTCTTTATTATGGTTATCAGATATGATGAAAATACTTAAACCTTTTTGAGCATTGTTGGAAATGTCTAGGAATAAAAAGTTAATTTTGAAAATTTCTCTCAATATTCAATTGTTTCAAAATAATTCAAAATTTTATTATTCTATTAATTCTATGCTTTTAATTGTTACATATTGAATTCTTTTCAACTCAAAATAAAACAGCTAAATAAAACCTATCTATTTCAATATCCATTTTTTTATTTTTAGATTTGATTTATTTTTGTATTTAAACCATTGAATAGATTATTTTTGGTTGTTATTCTATTTTGTTTAAATATAACTTCCAAACAGGAACATAAACTGTATCTACTTAAACAAAATTAGAGACAATTTTCTTGTTAATATGCAACAATTTGCTCTGATAGAAATTATACACAATGGAATTTCCATCTAGCTGAAAATAAATTTGGTTACATTTTGTGTATGTGTGTGTGTGTGTGTGTGTGTGTCTAGACTTTAAGAAGGTTTATCATACTCTAAAACTTTTAGAAGTTATAAGATGTAGAATTTAAAAGATATTTGTTGGGGAAATTAGTGAGCAAAATTCTCATCCTGAAAGTAAGTCTCATTTTTTTTATATATAAAATCTGTAGCAATATCTTTTAGGATGGACTCCTGAAAGATATTTTCACTTGGTATTTTTTCACATTACACCATGTCAAGAAGATTGTTTATTTTCTTATTAAAAAACAATTGATTGGATTTCAAACTGATGGAGACATTACAATACAGTACTTTGTTTCTAAGTTATTTGCTCTATCTTATATTTTGTATATCTATTATAATATAAAAAATACAATGTTTATATATTTTTATTTTTAGATGAACCACTATTGTTGTTATTATATGACTTTGTGCAAGTTTTTCACACCAGCGTTAACTGGTGGTTTTTCACTGGAGTCTGACTGACCTCAGGTCTCCAGGATTCTTCTGAGTATTCTAACTGACCTTAACAATGGTTGGATGGTCTCGATTCTTCCTCTGATTTCAATTCTTCCAGTCTCTTTCCCAAATAGTTCCAAGTACACCAACTACAATTGGTACCACCTGCACTTTCAAGTTCCACATTTAATTTCAGTTCTCAGGCAAGGTCCAAGTATTTGTCTATCTTGTTTTCTTTTATTTTTACTCCATGATTCAATAGAATGATAAAATCCTCAAGATTATTATTATTAAATCTAGCTAGTATTTTCTTTCATCCTAATATTTTTATTTGCTGTTTTCTCATAAACTGACAGCCCAAAAACGTTGTCATAAGAAAAGCAACTAAAAAATCAAGATGTAAGAAAATAAGAGTCAAAATTATCAGTAATGACAGTTGATAAAAATACAAGCTGAAACATTTTGAGTTTGAAAAGAGTTGAGTGGTAAGCACTCAAGACTTGGAAGAGACTCATTATTTTTTTCTCTTTAGTATTTTCAACTCACCTTCATCCTTTATATTAAAAGTCAACTATTAAATATCTTATAGCTCTTTTATAAAATTGATGGCAATTCAGTTTTCAATAGGATGTTCTTATTCACTCCATATTTAAATGTCACCTTTTCTGTTTTTATTACTAAATATATATATATATATATATATATATATATATATATAGCGAGAGAGAGAGAAAAGAGAGACACTATATATATATATATATATATATATATATATATATGATTTTATCATTTTTTTCATTCCATATTAAGAAATATGCTATCTACTAGTTTATACTGAATTAGTTATATATATATATATATATATATATATATATATATATAATAGCTTCAATGTAGCTTGAAATATTTAAGATAAAGAATATTATTTACATATATTTTATTCAGTGTAAACTTGTAGACAGCATATTTCTTAATATGGAATGAAAAAAATAAAATAAAATATGTGTATACAGTGAAAAACTAGACATTAATTTCTAACTTATCTCCTACAATGAAATATCTCTAAATATAATAGTAATATTATCACACAGAAAATAAACTATTAATTATTATTCTATAACTATAATTAATACTATTTTCTGTGTGATAATATCATTATTATGTCTAGAGATATTCTATTGTAATTTAGAAAGTAATGCCTAGTTATACACTGTAAGATGGATTATAACAGCTGCTTGTAAGTAAGTCCCATGTTAGCTTTTAGAATCATCATTTAGTAATCAGATAAAGGTGTAAATGTTGTTGAAGAATCAAGAGAAATTATCTATTTGATTGTTATTTTAAAAGTGCAGTGTAAAATCTTTTATCACAGTCTGAGATCAAAATCTAAAATCCAGTATTTTTTGTGCAATTTTCAGCTTTGGAATTGGAATAAAAACTATTTAAAGATTTTAATATATACATAAAAAGATTTATAAACCTACATATTTACATTACAACTACATACACATTCACAGTATAGAAGTGTATTTATGGTAAATTTTGCTTTTTTTTATAAGGAATTATTATTCAGATAGACATGGGAGAAGAAAGAAAATTAATTTTAGATAAAGATAATTAAAATTTTTGCATTTATATAGTCTTGTATATATGCATATATATTTACATAAACATGTACACTGAGGAAATAGTGAATGAAATATTGATGTCATTTTAAAACTTTTACACATTTTTTAAATTTTTTTATGATTGTATATAATTGTTACATTCATTTGAGAAGTTTTGGTGATGATTCTCTCTGAAAGCAATGGAACTTTCTTCATTGTTTGTATACAATCATTCTATATTAGTATAGATACTTGTCTAGATGTACTGAAATGGGATACTTTTCTTTTAAGGTATCAGGTATTAAAAATTATGCTTTAAAAGAAAATGTGTCCAATTTCTTAAATCACTCTTCTAAACTCATCAGCTAATAAATATATAATCATTTAATGACAATTGATAATGACTTTTATGGTTGAATTTACAAGTTAAATAATTACTAAAAATCATAGTTCTAATGGAATAAATAGTTAAACATAGTTTGGTGTATAGTTTGAGTCTGGCTGATCTTGTTTTTGAATGTCACTGATGATAACTTGGCATTTATTCATATTTCTCTCCAGCCTTTACACAAAAATAGAAGTCATGTTGTCAGTATGTTACATATACTGCTGTATTTATTAATGACCAGTGAACAAAGATGTTCCATAAAATCATAAAGCCACACTTTTGATTCCAATATTTTAATGGATGATTTCAAGTTATACTGATATTTTAGAAATAAAAGTGATCATTTAAAAGATAAATTATAAAATTTTTAGGATTTTGTTTAATAAAATTTTATGTTTTTTTCTTTGATTTTAACAAAATTCCTAATTCAGAAAACTTGATCTAATCTAAAAATCAAGACTATACCTACAAGGGGATTATAAATACTTGTTTTATATTCTTCATATGTTCATGTAGAAATCTTGAAAATATAATTGATTCTTTAATATTGATAAAGGGAAGTTGATAAAGAGTTATGATTAACTACACTTATTCAACCTTAGATCTTCAACTGATAATTTGACCTTGTTTTTAAAATTCTTATATATATAATTCTTAATTTCTAATTGATATTTTTTTTTAAATCAGCGTGTGTGCACACGTACACACACACACACACACACACACACATATATATATATATATATATATATATAAATTTTTATAAATACTAAAACTAAGACTGTTTTTTAAACTAAAGATATATATATATATATGTGTGTGTGTATGTTTAGCCATTTGTCATGGAATAGTTATGACAACCAGACTTCAAATCCTGGATGAGGCTGTTTACATTTCACATTGCACTAATACCCTTGAAAAAGATATGCATCCAACTATTCTCCCTCAAGTTCTGGGTAAAATAGTAGGGCAGACTGGGCACTTTAACCTTGGTATATCAAGGACAAGAAAAACTCTGAATTAAAACCTGTTAAACTCTGCTTAGAAAATTGATTTTGTGTCCCGTTCTGCTCATGTGAAGGGGTTGGTTAACACACACACATGCGTTTTGGGGTGTGCATGTCAAAGAGATAATGATACATTTTCCACCATGCCTTTTTACAAGAACTTGAGGAGGAATTTAAAAAAACTGGGGGATAAATAAGTGGAATTCAAGGAAATGCATTAAAAAAATCTTTCTGAAATAAAGGAACTTTTATTCTATTAAATATGGTAAATTCATCTGTATATATAAATATAAAGTCACCTAATATTGATTGATGGTCAACAAGTTGTTAATTTTCCAGACGAGTGATATTTTATTGTCCCTAGGCCAGACTATGCAAAGCTTAGTAAATATCTATTCACACCCACTGATCTACCTGAAACAATTTACACAGTTATATACACAGACATGTCAATAACTATTAATTTATCTTTATACTATCAGTATTTACCTACCTCTATGTGTTCATATTGAATCAATTACTTGGATATAAAGAAACATTAACAGTAATAATGTGTGGGATTTTTTCTATTAACATTGAACTACAAATAATCTGCTTGTGATTCAATGCCTTGTGTGCTGTTTTTCTAAAGTTTGGTTGTCAGTTTGGATAATACATGGTATGGCAGAAATATCTCCACATTTTAAACTATCACCTATGTGGTGCAAGTGAACTTAGGCAAATGGCAATGGTAGCTCCATCTAGCTAATGTCTTACCATTTCTTTTTCAGATATAATCATGGATTGGACCAGTGCACACTGTGTATTTGGTAATTAAATATTTTTTTAATACTGGTGAATCTGCAATTATTACACAGAGAGCTTTTCATACTCATTTCATGTTATGCTAGAATAATGCAGATCGAAAACTGATACTGCTATGGGTTGAAAATTCTATCCAGAACAGGATTATTCCAACACAACATGAAATAAACATGAAAAGCTCTCTGTGCAGCTATTACAGATTCACCAGTCTTAAAAAAAGTTTTAACAGCAAACACACAGTGTACACTGGTCTAACCCATGATCATATCTGAACAAAAAAAAAAAAAATAAATAAAATTTTAAAAAAGAGGTAAGACATTAAGAGCTACCATTAATACTTACCTATGTTCACTTGTACCACACAGGTGACAGTTTAAAATATGGGAGGTATTTCTGCTGCACTCTGTATAATTCTATAGGTATGTAAAAGAGCTTGAGAGAAATACTACCCTTATTCTTGTGCTTACATGAGTACAGCAAATTCTAATCTACACATACACACACAGCTATAAGATTACTAGAATCCCTATTTTGAAAATTTGATTTGATTTTGGTTGTTTTTTTTGGTTTTTTTTTTTTTTTAAAAAATCATTTCAACATATTAAATCTGGTTGCATTAAAAAAAAATTGCTTAAGTTATTCTGAATCAAAAATAACACCAAGTTATTATCAGTGTTCAAAAGAAGAAAAAAAAATCAAACAAACGATATATCCTTCATAAAGTGTTTATTTTAAAATATTTTATTCATATCTAAATTAAGACCAGTTTCTTTTAAATGCTGCAATTATGTTGCAACACTATTTTTTTTTATGAAAGGAAAGCATTGTGTGCTATTCCTTTATTGTAATTTTTTTAAATTAAAAAGGAAACATGGAAATTGCCTCGGGGTAAGTTCTTTAACATTCTTTAAATTGTGATTATTCTTTATTCAAAACTTATCCAAAGTTCAATTTTTTTTCTGTTTAACTTGTAGAGAACCGATTAAACACACACAATCAACATTTAATTTTAATGTTGAAACTTCTTTTCTTAGACTTATTGTTGGGAATGATAACTATATATATATATATATATATATATATTTACCAACCCCCTTCGCATGAACAGAATGGGACACAAGGTTAATTTCTTAAGGGGAGTTTAACAGGTTTGAATTCAGAGTTTTTCTTCTCCTACACTGGTTAACTAACTGAGATTAAAGAGCCCAGTTGATTGTACTATTTAGCCATAGCTGGAGGGAGAATATTTGGATTCATACCTTTCCCAAGGTTATTAGTGCTATGTGAAATGCAAACAGCATCGTCCAGGATTTGAACTTGTATTGTTGTGTTCATTTCCTACAATGGTAACCATTACACCATGCACATCCATATATATATATATATATATATATATATATATATATATAGTTTTCTATATTTATAAGTAAAGAGTGTTCAAGATCAATGATAGAGAGCATATATATCTAAGGATAGTGCAGACATAGAATCAACAGCACTTGGTTACTGTGTCTATGCTATCCTAACTTAAGGGATGGTGGGAGGCCTGACTGAAACATTAAAGTATAACATTAAAAATAAGATAATATTCATTATTTTGAATTTTGGCTTTTATTTTTTATTTTTCCATGCTTCTAATATAAACAACAAAGCTTCCCACCATCCATCGCATATATCTTCAAAAAAGCATACATGATACATTGAAACAGGACTATCTGCGGATGACTATATATATATATATATATATATATATAGAGAGAGAGAGAGATATGGAGATACTTGGAAAGGAATTGTGTAATTTTTCAGTATTTTCTAATCATACAAAAATTTAATCTATTTATTTTCTAATAATTCAAAATAGATTTATGATGATGATGATGATGATAACAAGGGTAATTAAAATGCAATATTATAAAAATTGACAACATTTTGTCAGTGATGAACAAAAGGCTTAATTTAATTGTAATTATATTCAGTATCTCAGCCATACTGATTTCATGTATCAATCACACAAAAAAGATTTTTTTTTTTAAATCAACTCATCCCATATGGGCAAGAAGCAAGAAAGAAAAATCACAAATAGAATTATTCATTTCCCCATCCGCTGCATGCAGTGTCTGAAAATAGTAAAGAACAAATCAGGAAGGTATGAGGGAAGCATGCAACAACTGTGCAGCCTTTTTATTGAGGGTGCATGTGCTTGATGCCAACCAGCTTGGGAACCGGGAAAAGGAAACCTATACACAAAGAACAACGGGCACAATAATGGTTTTAATAGCTTGGCATTATTTATTTCTTAAACTAATGAATTTACTGTCACTCAACTGCCTACTCAATGTCTCCAGATTATTCAAAGTATGTAATCTTAGAAGGGGATTGTAAAGTGTGAAATGATGGTGAATGTCTTAGTCTGTGTATTTATATGTGGATTTATGTCTATGGATGTGTACACATTGAAAAAAGAATGAGGATGATGCTATATATGTGTATATGTACACACATGTATATATAGTACTATAATTGATTTATGTATGAGTGGATTTGTCTATATTTCCTATTTCTTTATTTAACTCTGTTTGCATGATGTGTGTTATATATATATATATATATATATATATATTATTTATATATATATATTATATTTATTATATATATATATATATATATATGTATAAATATACTGAAGTATAGTGAAAAAAGATTTTAATCTGTTACATAAAACTTTCTCGTAAAATAATGGTTTCACCTGCTCTATCAGTATGTAACTTTCCAAAAAGAATACTGGGAATTTTGTACACACTGAAATATATATATATATATATATATATATATATATATATATATAAGTAATAGAAGAATTGCAAATAAGCAAAGTTTTTGCATAAAAAGAGTCCTCGATACTATTGTGGCAGAGCAGGTATAAAATTTATAAATAGTATAATTAAGAATACTGTGTTTTTACACAATCTTCAGATGGAAATGTGAAAAGAAATTAGAAAAAGGGAATAATCAAGCTTCTATAATGAGTATAGAAGCTTGATTAGGCCTTTTCTTTTCTTTTCTTTTTTACATTTCCATCTGAAGATTGTGTAAAACATATGAAACTATGTAATGGACTATAGTGCCCATAATTCTACTATATATATATATATATATATATATATATATATATATATTCTTTTCATTTACATGAGAATATCTTTCACCACATGGAGTATTTGAATAGCATTTGCTGGTGAGTAGCAAGGGAACTGAGTTTTTTTTTTAAAGAAAATTAATAAGACAGGACTCATCTGTACCAAAAGCAAATCGAATGAATGTGAAGATTATGCAATTTACACACACACACACACACACACGTATGTGTATGTGTGTGTGTGTGTGTATATATATATATATATAACTTATGTATTTATACATTTAGCTGAAACTTTCACAGTGGCTGAGATAGTTGCAAATTTTCAGTTTCAAATAAGATTTTTAGTATTGATTTTCAAGGTTTCCTTTATAAATGACACAATCTAAGATATGTAGGGCTGGAGAAAGTTTTCTTTTTATGAATTTCACACCAGAGATCAAGTGATAGCAAGTATTTCTCTCATAACTACTCTAGCTGATTTTAGTAATGATTATATATATATATATATATATATATATATATATATACATACACACCAGTAATTATGCGAATTGACTGGGGGTGATTGAAAACTATTTAAATGACATCTGTCAAAAAACATGCAGCCATTTAATATTGATAAAAATACCCAACTAAGGACAAGGGCACCTTAGCCCCCCCACACACACACTTCAAAATGTTTTCAATGAGACCTCACACACTCATCTCAGAATCTCTTCAACTTTTCAAAATCAGTTTATAAGTCCACTTTCATTATCTTCATTAACTGTCCAATCATATTTTCCTTAATTCATTAGCTTTAGAAAAATCCAGTTGCTGTGTAATACAATATTTTATGGAAAAAAATGTGAACAAATTCATAATTGTGAATACAACAGTCACTCAGTAGACAATCTCACATAATGTAGCCTCACTGCATCAGGGTCAGTGCAAAATCATTTGGTGCCTTAGGTAAGCCTTTAAATGTGAAGCACCTTAAAGTTTTGATAAGCTAATGTAGGTACAGTAACCTATTACTACATTGTTTCTAACTCTTGAAACACCATTGATAACATGATTTTCATCTTGTGGTTTTATTACTTCATCCATGCAAATAACCAATTATTGTTATTATATTAAGTCAATAAATACTTTATGTAAATGCAAATGAAACAATTTTTAGTTATTTTAATTTTATTTTAAGGTAATCTTTTAAAAAAATAGCATAAAATATAAGCATTTAGCTTGCTCCAGCCTCCTGCTAGTTATGACTTACCACGAGGGGAGGACATGGAACAGTTCCTCTTGTCAGCTTCCAGGTCACTGTTTGACATTTCTCCAGACTGTCAAAGATAAGGACATGGGTTAGTCCCTTCAGAGAGTTAACAAATGATATTAAAAACAAAACAAAAAATACAGTTGGCTACATTCTGTCTCCCCTCACTTCTCTCTGATCTCCCTTCTAACATCCTTCTCTGACCTTCCATGACTCCACTACAGTTTTCCCTTGATTTTAAATTTTATACAAGTTTGCTTTGAATTTGTGACCCCCCCCCCAGATGTTGATGCCTGAGGTGATCACCTAGGTTGCCTGATAAATATTATGGGAGAGTATCTGTTCAAACATATGCAGTAAGGTTCCCTCTAATTGGTTGCCAAGTTGCATCAAGGCTGCATAACTGGTTCTTGAGATATTCAAAATGGCTCGATACATTCCAGACAGACTTTATAGACGTTTTTTACCTATTAGTGTAGCTAAATGTATTTCTAGTACCTTTTCGATTTGAGAATAGTTCAACAAGGTTTTTCAGTGTCTACATAATAGGAAAATGAATATGTGTTTATTAAACTATCATTTAGATTTGCTTTCTTCATCCTTCAGTTGAAACTTCCTAATATGTAATAGTAAAGTAAAATATATGGAATGGCCTATTGTCACTATCAACCAAACAGCAGTAGAGTCTATCCCCTTTTTGTCAACACTAGATCAGGGAGGTTTTTTTGCTGAGATAGAGCGCCACACCTACCATCAGCACCAAGATGCTTTACTGCACAGATCAAATTACCCAAGCTGTGCTAATGTGTTGAGTTGGCAGAGATGGGTATTGAACCCAGAACCTTGTATTCCCTAGATGAATGCTCTACAGGTATGCATTATCTGGAACTGGATGTATATGAACAAGTATATATGAAGTCTGATCAAAATTATTGATTGAATCTATTTGAAAAAAAATCTTTTTATGGCAAAACAAGTACAGATCTGAACAACTGAAGCTCTATTCACCAAGACAAAAATGAACAATGAAAGAAATATTAATTTTCTTCAAAGTAGTCCTTTTGGCATTCAACACACTTATTCCAGTGAGTTTTCTATTAGTCAAAGCACTCTTGAAACTCCTCTTGATATAATGTGAAGATGTGTCATTGCATTTCTTTAATGTCTTACATGTGATGAATTTTACCCATGAGGAAACAGAAAAAGTTACATAGAGCCAGCTCTGGGGAGTATGGAGAGTGCTATACTTGTGCAATCCTGAGTTTTATCAAAAAACGCTATTCAAAAAGTATCAAAACTGGCTTTATTTAAAAAAATTTTTTTTACTCAAATTGGCACTGAACCATCTACATCTTCTCATTTTATTATAGATATTTACTAAGCATACCTTAGATGTAGCTCAAGGTGTGGAAGTATGGGGCGCCCAGTGAGAATCAAACTCACTAACAATGATCTGCAAATCTAGCTTGCTAACCATTACACCACATGATTATATAAAGTGCTCAGCTATGCTTATCTTTATCTAAATTTAAAAAATTAAAAAAAAAATTGAAATCTCATAATTTTTTATTACACCTTGTATGACTTGATTGAGGGTGGGAGATGAACTCTAACTGTAAAATATAATGCATGTTTTTTTTTCTATAGATAGTGACTGTCTAGTGAACACTACAATTATAAAATTACCAATTTTTTATAAAATCTATATATTATATTGAATTTTATTAAAAACATTATTCTTAATGTTTTTCAATAGAGAATTATGATAATTTTAAATACACTTAAAATGAATTAATCTGGTTTTTGCAGAACATATTCTCCACTTATTTTAGTAAAAAGGTTAGAAAAGAAATCATTAATTGAACTACCAAATTAACAGGTATTACTATTCAGAAGATGTCACTTTTTTGTATAATCATTACAAATGATAGGATGGTATACAATTCATACCCATGGATGAGATTAAAAAATTTTAAGAACAGGTTCTCTCACTTCAAAGTCTCCAGCAGATTCACGGTAAAAAAGGATTAACAACCTCTGATTTAAGCTAACAACTGGTTCACCAAACTAATGAAAGTACAAGAAAAGATTCCTATAAACCAGTGTGAATTCATCAGTGTTCATACCTTCATTTTAGTTTTTTTATATTTGTACTAGAAAAAATGTAAACATTCATTTCTTAATAATATATAACACACATCGCAGGATTTTAAACACATTAATGATATGGGCTGTTTTGAGACAACTCTATCACAGTTTGACCTTAATAAAGACATTGTTAATAAATAAGATTTATTTAAATCAAGGTTAAATAATGATTATTTAATAACCATTGAAAATATAATGTAAATAACTAAGGGTATTATGACGTTGGTGATGACGTAGTTTCAATTATAGACAGACAGATGTGCAATCTCCATTATAATGTGTATATATTATAGTAAAAGTGTGAATTCTGATCTAGGTTATTTTATATATATATATATATATATATACATAATATAGGATCCAGTGGGTTTGGAATGTAAATAAATAAAAATTTACTGTAAGAAAGAACAATATTTATCATTTTGTTTTGTTATTATCATCACTTTGTTTTAAACATAATGTCATCTAAATACTTGCCTTCATTACATGACAATAAAATCTTTTAGTTTGTTAGTTGTCTAGAGCCTACATTTAAAGACTTTAGCTTTCAAGTACCTTTAGTGGAAGTAATCACAAGGGATGAGTGAGCTGGCCATGAGATATTACCATGTAGTGTGATGAATTTTAATCACAAACACAGAATGTTCACTATTTCTCTGAATTTTTGAGATGAGGTTTGATAATTGGTATTATTTGGATTAATCAGACTATTGTCCTCATCTTCATTGTTATCTGTACAATGTTTCGGCTAATGTGCCCTCCAGCCTTTTTTAGGTATTTCTTGTTGGACTCGGGAACCTTCTTATCAGACTTGGGAGCCTTCTCGAACTCAGGAACCTTCTTGTCATAATCGGGAGCCATGAACCCAACCCTTTATTCAATCCACGGGGGTGTCCTGTTCTCTTTCCACTAACCATAGCTGGAGTACAGGTGTTAAGCTGTGTTAATTATTATTCTATGTTACTATTGCCCTTGACCAGGATTGAACCTGCAGCCTAGAGATAACTGTCACTCAGAACTGTCTTAACCCAACACCTTTATCCACTATGCTATATGTCCAATTGAAAGGTTCCTGAGTCTGACAAGAAATACCTGAAGAAGACCGAAGGGAACATCATGAATCATACAGATAACAATGAAGATGAGGACAATTGTCTGAATAATCCAAATAATACTAAGAATGTTCACTGTTCCACACCATAAAAAGTAAAGTCAGTATCAGCCAGACAGCAAGGGAGTCTATTCCCTTTTCACTAGCACTAGACCAAGGAGATTGTTTTGACATCTGAGGCAGACCACTGCACCTACCATCAGTTCCTCACTGTGCTACTCATACGCCAAGTTGGCGAGGGCCAGTATTCGAACCAGGAACCTTGTGGTTCCTAGTCAGACGCTCTACCGAATAAACCAGCTCTATATAGCTAAATGGTCCTATGGCCACTATAAAGACATACCTTACACCTGCTCACTGCTATCAGTGCCTGAGTGGCAGTAACTTTAAATCTGGGAGCTCATTCTTTAAATAAATGTAATGTTTGTATTAGTACATTTAGTAGCCTACTTCACAGTTTCATATTTTCTTCTGGCAGTATTTGAGTTCAATTCAAAAGCTAGAATTTTGTTTAAATGCTGATATTTAGATAGTCCCTACTTGAATTTGCTGCATCCCAGTCTTCTTAACCAGCTACCTCATGTGTACTGTGCCAGACTTATCTAATTGAAACAGTTTAGATGATTTATAGAAATATTTTCCTTCTAAAATCAAAGAGCATGGAGACACCCTCAAATGAATCTGTCAAGCAGAAAATTAAATTGATTATTTTTTAGAAAGTTAGATTAGAACATAATAATTTGATTCTTTCACATTAATTTATATAATTTTCAGGAACTAGAATTAAAAAAATGGCTTTTATTAATATTTTTTTCAAAATTGTTTCCCTCATTAAAAATAAAAAGGATTTACTAAGAGGAAATTTATATTAATTATTTATAAAGATATTAATGTTAGGGTGTACTAACTTCCCATTCTTAAATTCAATAATTAATGTTTTAATAATTATTAGGTTTTGTGGCAATATAGCTAACCATTTACCAAATTCTGTGGCAATCATTTTTTCACTCTCTCTCTCTCACACACACACATATATATATATGTGTGTGTGTGTATTTGAGCAGCATTCTTTCATTTATACATGTAGAATTAAACAAAAGGCACATCTCTTGTTTAACAATTTTATTAATGATCTTTTCAAGCTTTCTGCCCAACTTTTTTATATTTGGATGGAATCCGTGCCTTTTGTTTAATTCTATATATATATAGATATATATAAGGTGTGATGAGATTTAATCTTTAATGTTTTTAATTGTAAAGTTTAAATAAAGACATGCAAAAGTTTCATGTATTTTTCTTTTCTGAAAAGATTAACATGAGGAGGTGAAAAACATTTATTTATTTTAGGTTTTATCCTGTTCTACTGGCCAGTATTTGAGCATTTTTCTTATTTAAGAAAAACCTTTTTTTATAACAATTTGTTCATTTCACTATATGTGTGTGTGGTGTGTGTGTGTGTGTGTGTGTTCGCACAAATTATATAAGTGTACTTTTTACAATACTATAAGATGGACAAAAGAATGGATTCTGTGTGTATACATGTTTTTTAATGAGTGTATATAAGTGTCCATTATTGATGATGTCTATATAAGTTGTGTGTTTATTTTATGAAGTCCTAATATGCATCTTTGCATAATTGTGTGTGTTTGTGTGTGTGTGTGTGTGTGCTTTATTCACAAACATTGGTGGTGAGGGAGGGGAGTTGAGGTAAAGATCTGTCAATAACAGAGAGAATCTCGATGCAAAGAGAAGGAAGAGGAAAACAGAAATGCACAGGTGAATTGTGGAATTTCCATTTTACACACACAAACACACACACAAAACGGAAAGCTGGACATCCAAGAATGGAACCCCAGCAGGGGACACAAACAGAAGGAATAAAAAGATGCTCGTCCATTCTACAAGTTTTGTTATCAGTATCTATTTTCAGCCTCTAATTCAATGAATATTAAAATCAGTTTTGAGAAGCGCAACACAAAGCCATTTATCTGCAGTCGACAAACTGAGTTAACACATCACAATGTATTTATATCCAAAAAGCTAATTCTTCCATTGGCTCAGAAAGTTAGCAATTGGCATTTGCATTCTTTATTTGTAGTGCACAGAAACGAACTGAAGTGAAACCATTGTGTAAAAAAAATAAAATTCTTAACAAAAATATGGAAAACTGTTCAGATTTACTTATTTATATATTCACCACATATTTTGCTAGTGCAAGATAGATTTGTAGAAATAAAGATGTTTTCCTTTAAATGGTTTAAATGAAAGAATACTCAACAAAACATGGAAAAATGTTTATACGGGGTGCGGCAGTAACACCTCCCACATTTTAAACTGCTACCTGTGTAGTGCAAGTGAACTTAGGCAAATGCCAATGGTAGCTCCATCTGGCTAATGTCTTACTATTCATTTTTTTTTAGATATAATCAATTACAATCATGGCTTGGACCGGATATGTTTTTAAAGTTTGGCAAAAAGATCAAGAGTCATCTCTGGTGGTATTTCTGCCATTTTGGGCAAATAGAATCCTTTAATTATTCCAGGTGGCTTTCTTTTAATCAATCAACTACCAGTTAAAAATTTTCAACCAATAGCCTTATTTATTTTCTATCCAGAACAGTATCATTCGGATGTAGCATGAAATGTGCATGAAAAGCTCTCTGTGGAGTAATTACAGATTCACCAGTCTTAAAAAAAACATTTCAACAGCAAACAGATAGTGTACACTGGTTCAAGTCATCATCATAATTAATTCTATCTAAAAAAAAAAAAAATTAAAAAATGATTAGACATTAACTAGATGGAGCTACTTTTGCCATTTGCCTAAGTTTACTTGCACCACACAGGTGACAGTTTGAAATATGAGAGGTATTTCTGCCACGCCCTGTATTTACAGCATCTTTCAAATAGAATATTTCAATCAATTGAGAGTGGAATGTAGATGTCTTTCCAAGTTATTATATTTATTCATGCTCTTCCTTGTTGTCAGAGAATGAAGAACTGAGTGAGTTATGATTTCAAAAAAATGTAACTAAGTAATTGAAAAGAAAACTCTAGCAAAATTAATAATATTAATGGTTAACATTGCTTTAGCTAACCAAAAAAAAAAAAAAGATGCTATTAATTTTACTAATGTAAAATAAAAAAATAAAATAAAAAAACAATAACAGCAAAGAGATATTGAAAAACAAAGTAAGAGAAAAATGTCTGTTTGATTTGAGCTTCTGCCAATACGTCTTTGTATCTCAGTTGATATAAAGAGCAGCTGGTGTGCTTAACCAGGCTTCCCTAAGGCAAAGGGGATTGAGTTCAAGTCTCACTGAAAGATTATACTTTATTATTCCTGATTTATGCTATTTTCTCCTTATCGTAGACTAACAGCCTGAGTGAATTTCCATAGAAAAGGTTACTAAGAAATTGAAAATACTAGCAAAATGAATAACATTAATGGTTAACAATGCTTTATCTTCAAAAAAATAAAATAAAATAAAATAAAATAAAAAAGATGCTATTAATCTTAATAGAGTATTATAATAATAATAATAATAATAATAATAATAGCAAATCTGGTGCTAAGAGAGATTGAGAAACAGAATAAGAGAAAGATTTATATATTTGAATTGACTTTCAGCAAACAAATGGCTCGATGGGGTTCCAACAGTGTAGTGGTTAACGTGCTGGACTGTAACATTGTTGTAAACAAGTTCAAGTTTCAGTCTAGTTATTATGTTCACTTTCAGACTAATACCCTTAGGAAAATTATAAACCCCCACAGCTATGGGTTAAATACTACTGTTCTACAAGGATGGTTTTGGTATTAAATAACCCACAAGGGTTGATATGCCATTAAACAAAGAAACCAAACCAATGCCTGTTTGTTGCTCAATTGATATAAAGAGCTGTGCTGGTGGGTTCAACCAAATTTCTTTGAGGCAAAGCGGACTGAGTTTAAGTTTCACTGAAAGTATATACTTTATTATTTCTAATTAATATTATTTTCTACCTATTACCATTACAGATGGCCTAGGCATAACTTTAATAAGTTAGTAAATATGAAGTACATAAATAATAGATAAAACTAGTAATAAAATACAGTATAAACCCTATATTTAGAGTTTATGATGACTGACTACTGAAGAAACCTTATATTAATGCTAGTCGTTGGGGTGGTCGGTATCAGCCAATCAGCAAGGGAGTCTATCCCCTTTTCACTAGACCAAGGAGATTATTTTTGAGTCTGGGGTGGAGCGCCACACCTGCCATCAGCTCCTTACTTTACTGCACAGATTCCTGCTACTCATATGCTGAGTTGGCGAGGGTCGGTATTGAACTAGGAACCTTGTGGTTTCTAGCTGAATGCTCTACCGACTGAAAGGGCTCATATATTGGAAAGTGAAATAACAAAACCAAGTTTAGTTGCTGAAAAACTACCTAACTAGGTACCAAAATGCTTGGAGGTAAGGACCAATATTAGCATTATTATATCCATGATATACTAATACTCAACACAACAGAAAGAAAGATAAACTCTTCTACATTTTACAAGAACATTGAACCTTTTATATATATTATATACAAGAGTCATTCAATAGATAAGGAGTTAGCAATAGAACGCAATGTTTTCAGTTGAACTTTTTTCAAGGAAATTAATAGTGATGGATTCATCACACATTTTTCTGTATATTCCACATTTTTTTTCTCTCCTCAGCCACCCAAATTTGATGACAGATCTCTGTTCAAACTTGGAGCAAACTGTTTAATTTGATGCCATTTTGAATAGCTTCAAAAGCAAACATTTTTCTGAGATTGAAATAATTTTTGCTATAAACCAATTCCAAACACTGCAAAATTTACATTTATGGAAAAAATTCAGAAAAAAAAAATATTTTGCTTGTTTCAAAAAAATTCCTCATGTTTATTGAATGACATACAAGTAGTATTGGAAAAAAAATGTACAAACGTGTCCTATGGTAAAATTATATACATAGTGTTCTGTGAACAAGCAGTTTGTGAAAGGGGTACAAAATGTAAAAAAGGCTTACTTGTGGTGTGGGTAATATAATCATGGTCCTGTAGCTTTACTGTTCCCTGACAAAGTCAAAGACAACATCTCTACTGTTCAAAGAATGGAGGCAAAAAGCGGTCAAGAAGGTGTTTTTGAGATTGTCAGGTGACACCCTACAGCCCCCAACTGGACATACAAATTATCCAAGGGAGATAATTATTTTTTGTATCCCTACATAGACAATGAAGAACATACTATATTATTATGAGTAGTATTAGTATTATTATTCATTTTGAGTAGTTTTTTTAGTTTATCTTTTAATCTAGGTGCTTTTGTTTGTTTTTAAAAAATCAAAATTCATTTAACTTGCACACCATGACAATACAGAACCTGGATAAGAGATGATATAAGGATAAGTTCTCAGTAAGATTTGAACTCGTGTGCCTTTTTGCCTCAGAGAAGGCTAATTAAACAAACCAGCAGCTTAACCAACTGAGCTATGAAGAACCATTAGTTTGATGAAAGAAAACACTAGTCAAAATTAATAATAATTTTACTTGTGTTTCTATTTGTAAATTACTCTCATCCACATACCCACCCAGCAGCCAAATGTGATTTTTTTCCAGCCTCCCCCTTGTCAAGTGAAATATTCTTCTACACCTCCTCCCCTCAGCCAAGTGAGATATTCTTCCATCTCCTCTCAATCTTCTATATAGATGCTGTTTCTTCAGATCAAGCAGTGTTCAACTCTGATAGAATTGTCCTATGCTAACTTCATCATTGTAAACATAAATTATTGTATATTGGTTTGTTGAAGATCTGATGAGCTCCAACAACATTCTGTCAAAGGTTGAAAAGGAAAAAAAAGAAAAAGAATTTTGAAGATTCCTTAGTACCAACAATACCATCATCTACAAACTAGAATATACAATTATATATGATCTTGTAGTTTCAGTTGAATTGAGTACTAACAAATGATATCTATATTAAGTATTACTAGCAAAAAAAAAAATCCCTCCTGGCAATGTAAAAATTGATTTTGGAAAGATATTGCCTGAGGTGGATAGGAGTTAAAAATTCAATGTCAGAGGGTTTGTATCATAAGTAAAATCATCAAATTTATTAAAGGAGTAAAAAGAAAAGAAAACAATTTGAAATGGAAACTTAGTTTTGTCCCCCTAAAATAGAATGTTGTGTGCATTTATTAATTATTAATTGAATAATTATTTTGAATATTTGTTGCAAGATGGGTATATTATCCTGAATTTTGTGAGCTAGGACTACTAATGGATGGGGGAGGAAGAAATAAATAAATAAGAGATGATAAAGGTTTAAAAAATAGTGATGAGCCAAAACAGGATGAATGATGATTTGACCATAGCGTGACCCCGAACTGAGAATTGAGTGGCAACCGGAAGTCGGGTGTTGACTACAATGTATCTGTCTCTTTTTGCTTTCGGATGCCTAGGGGAATGGATGGGTCTCTGGACCCTAGTAAGGGGTCACAGTAGTTTAACAGTTTCTCTCTCTCTTTCTCTCTGCCTTTCCTCCTCTCCGATACAGCACACGAGACGAACCTACCCTGGAAATAAAGGCTAGCAGTTGTGACTACATATTAGTCGTGTTATAATTTCTATCAACACCATTTTAGCACTGTGAATTTGGAGGCACATGGATGAGACCCGCTATACAATATACGCTGCCGCCGCCGCCGCCTGACGGATATCGTTAGTGCCCGGAAAAAGGACAACGTTACTTATATCATTTTGGTAACGTGAAAATATACCACTACGGTACATATTTTACTCATAAATTTTACACAGGTATTTATTTATTTGTAAACTTTTAGTTAACTTCTTGTTACTGAAAAAAGGGTGAGAGGAAAAAATAATTTTAAAAATTGATTACAAATTTTGCAAATAATTTTTCCATTTAAAGTAATACAATTTTTTAATTAATTTCATAGTTTATATAGTTTATTTATTACAATGGAAAGGATTCAAATATTGAATTGTAAGTATAGCTTTCATTTATTTTATTAATATTAATTGTTCTTTATTCTATGTATTGATGATTTTGGTAATTGTTACATAAGCAGTGACGTAGTTTTGGTTAGTCTCTATTTAGAGACTGAATCTCCATTATTAATAGATATAGATTGTCATTGTATATTTTTTAATTATTCATTGCAAAGGCAACAATAGCATTTATATATAATAAAATTGCAAATCATCCTTTCTTAAATAACTACTCTTGATTTTTTATTCTGTTGAATTTCCATTGGTTCTGTTAATTAATAATGATGATGATGATTGACAATGCTTTATATAGAAATAAAATAAATTAAAAAAATATTGTTATTTCAAAATGTTTTTTATTTTTTATTTACAGTTCATCATTAATAATATCTTTTATAACTTTTAAATGATCTGATGATTATTGGGTTTTGTTTAAGCCACTCAGGATAGAAAGAAGTCCTACAAATATAGCTTTCTAAAAAGATTTTGCTATCCTCTCCTTTTCTTTTATCAGCTTCTGTGTGTCAGTCACTAACTGATGTCCTCCACATATCTTCACAATCAGCTCATTGGCACTGGCTTGGACTCTGATTGTCCTGTCTATCCGTGGCTCTGTGACCCGGGGCTTATGTTATGTGTGGGTGGAAATTGAGAGAAAGTGAGGAAAGGAAAGAATTCACGAACACTATTATCACCTTTTCTGTCAGTCTTAAAAATATATTAAGCAAGCATTAAATCAATGCAAATTATTTCTTGGAAAACACAAGTGCATATATATATATATATATATATATATTCCTCTAGATATCTGTCAATATAGGCATATATACCTTAGACTGTACAGTGTCCAAAGAAATATTTACTCTATGCAAAGTGTATATATTTCATAATATTCATATACCACAGTATGATAATTTAATTATTACAACATCTAATATGTTTACTTAAGAGCTATTGCTAAATAGTTCAATATGTAAAAAGTGTAATAATCTTTAATTTAACCTCTCTCACTATTTCTTAAAAGGGGATGGGTTTGAAGAATATTTACATTGATTTGCTGATAAAAATCTGGGAGGAGGCATTTAAAATATCAACATTAATTTGCTGATAAAAAAGTGACAAAAACTTGATTCAGAAAATATCTAAGTTGGGCCAAAAATTTGCCTGTGCTGGCTCACTAAAACATAGCATAGATTAAGGCAGGAATCTGGGATGACATGAGATCAAAATTACCAAAATATATTCCATAATTCACAATTTCAATATTACAAATAAATTTTATGTTGGGCATTTAAGCGATGCAAGACCATTTGGAAAATTTCATTTTTAAAATTGGGTGAAATAGAATTGCACAAATAAGAAATCTATGGTCTCAATTTTGATCAGAGGGTATTGCAGGATGATAACGGACAGAAGATTTAGAAACACCAGTATTAATATATAGATTATAATGATTTGATTTGATTTGTGTTTGTGGGTTTGTTACGATAACATAGCAAATGTGACACATCATAGCAAAATTTTCATTAGCAAAATAGCATTCAAATGATTTAATTTGAAGAATAAAGCTATTTCCTATCCAATTTTCAACTTGATAATAGTGTCAGGTATTTATATGTATTCTCTCAGATAATCTATATCATAATGATCTGATTTCTAAAGGGAAATAACTCTAGGTATATTAGAAATGAATGATAGAATAGTTTTCCTTAATTGATTATTTATTTAAAATATTATTTGTATTAAAATATACTTATATATGTATGTCTATTATTGTGAAAAAGCATCCTCCCACAAAAAGAAAAAAATCCTTTTAGTGTAGAGAGTTAAAATGCTCTAACTTGAAGAATAAAACAATTTCCAGACAATTTGCAAGTTATTAATAGAATAGGGTCAGTATTAATTCTAACTTCAATTTATGCAATGTTTTCACTCATTTTTTCAAGTATCATAATATTGTATTATTTATAAATATGTACATTTTTATTAATTTTTTATAAAAAAAAAGTTAATTTTCTTCTAAACCAAAGACACCAGGATTTTATCATTTCTATATACAATCAAAATGAATATTATAATTTTTTTAAAATCAAAAAGAATACATATCAAGCTTCACCCCCCAAAATTAAGACAAATAGAATTTTTTTTCTCGGACTGTTGTCCTCATCTTTATTGGTATGTAAAAACACAACATTTCAGCCACTCTAGCCTCTGGCCTTCTTCAGGTGTTCCTGTCTATCTGAGCATAGCAATGGCCCAACTTGGGAAATCATTTTGAATAGTTGACTGTTGATCAAACAAGGCATTGAAGAACTTTATAAGATCTTATTCATTACATACCACACTAATGATGGGGACAACTGTCCGAAAAATCCAAGTAATACACATCAAGATTCATCTAAAAAATTTAGACAAATAATAGAAAAAATTTGTTTTTATCTGGAATGTATACGACACTATCTGTGCCACTTGTAGACATATGGTCTGTTCTAACCTGGTTTTGAAATCCCAAATAATTAACACATCACACTTACTTCATATCGAACATTAAACATCACATCTTTTTAGTCAAATGACAAATTCTAACCACAAAGCTATCAGTTTGTGATAAATGGTAAATAAATGATTTGTAAAAGAAAAAAAAATGGTTTATATTAATGGAAATAATCAGAGAGGCAAATCTACTCAGAGAGGAAACAAAATATCCACTTGTACTGAGTCGACCCCCAGTCGACTGGTTAAAATGCTTCCATTTCACATTGTGAATGCAGGAAATTTCTTCTTTTTTTTCTTTTTTTAAAGAAACAAGTTTATTTACTTCATGATAAATATCTTAGCTGCAATCAGTGAAATTATAAGGCATTCATCATGTCTGGTTATGAATATTTTTATCAATTTACCAAGTTTAACAACAATAATATCATTTCATAGATCTTGTTTGTTTTGTTGTTGTTGATG
>CM042151.1:27853926-27918926 GCA_023376005.1 Doryteuthis pealeii | reverse complement strand
AAAATGAGGTGTATTTAAAGGACTTATTCTCACAGACCTGGGAGAATGACTGCAGTAGTATTTTGTTATCGAGACAAGCGGGACAAAGAAATAATTTGGGATATTGGATTTTGGAGCGTGATACAGTTGGGAGTGTTTAGACTGTCGATTGGAACCTTGTGTCAGACTTGACTGTGACCCCCCCCCCCACACACACACTGATTAGAGTGAACTTGCAGAATCATTAAGAGTTGAACACACTACAGTTTTGAAATGATTCAAAAGAAAAAACATTGGGTACCATACGAGTTGAAGCCAAGAGATATAGAACGGCATTTTATCATGTATGAACAGCTGATTCAGTGCCAAAAAAG
The DNA here is from genome assembly GCA_023376005.1 of Doryteuthis pealeii. Classification (NCBI taxonomy): domain Eukaryota; kingdom Metazoa; phylum Mollusca; class Cephalopoda; order Myopsida; family Loliginidae; genus Doryteuthis; species Doryteuthis pealeii. The sequence goes on along the minus strand of CM042151.1, from coordinate 27,918,573 downwards.
GAAAGGTTTTTTGCATCGTATTGTGACCAGTGATAAAAAGTGGATATTCTATGATAACTCTAAGCATAGCATATCATGGGGATAAGCCTGACAGTGCATCAACATTGGCGACAAAGTCAAATACCCATGTTTTGAAGCTTCTGTTCTAGAATTGGTGGGATCAGCTGGGTGTATTTTATCATGAACTGCTAAAACCAACTGAAACCATCACAGGAGATCACAATTGACTACAATTGATGCATTTGAGCTGAACATTGAAAAAAAAAATGGCTGTTATACAAGCAGAGACACAACAAAGTGATTTTGCAACATGACAACACTAGGCCACATGTTCCAAAATGGATGAAAACCTACTTGGAAATGCTTAAATGGGAAACCCTACCCCACCTGCCTTATTCACCAGACATTGCCCTGCCTGATTACCACTTGTTCTGATTAATGGCATATTGCCTGGCTGAGTAGTCCTTTCGTTCTTATGAAGATACCCAAAAATGGGTTGACTCATGGTTAGCCTCAAAAGACGTCATTTTTACAACATAGAATTCAAATTCTGTCAGAAACATGGGAAAAAGTTGTGGCTAAGTGATAGACAATACTTTCAGTGACATGTTTCTTACTAATTTCAAAAATAAAACATTACTTTTTGTGGAAAATCATTTAAGGTACTTATATATATATGGTGATTGCCACTTCTTGACAGAATAAGGCCATTTCTACAAGTAGTCCAGATGTGAGCAGTTGTGAGCACGCAGATAGCCCACGGGTCCAGCTTGTTTTTTTTTGTTTTTTTATGTACCCCATCACACATATGAAATCCTCGACATACAGGCGCTGCCACACAGGTCAGACTTCAATGTAGGAAATGTTTCCATGGTGTCCGTCATGTGTCGCTTCAGATGGAGGGCTCGAGTCACCTTACCTCAAACTTCTTACAGCTATCATCGGCCTGTCTTTCCATGAGGATGTGTATTCAGACCTCCTGTCAATTGGACCTTATAGCTGGAGCTGATTTCCGCAAGAGCATCGGTGTCTGTCCCTTATCGAGATACTTCCCTGTCACGATGCAAGTATGTAGTTTGGGTTTTCCCAATCTCAAGATCGGGAGGTGTCCGGACATTCCAGGTGGCTATTTTTAGCCTTGTTTTGTGTTGTAGTATTTTCTAGTTTTCGCCCAGCTAATGTGGACAACCGTCGAAATGTTGGTTTCTGGCCAGCTTGATAGGTGAACCGGCATTTGTTTAGGTCACTTTTTCTAGACACTTCCCAAATGGCTGGGTGAACAGTGTTAACCGGGGCTGCTCATTTACCCCACAACCTCGCCGAGGCACGTTGCTGTTCGATCAGCAAATCTGTGACGTTAAGTGCGCCACGAATCATGCCGTATGTATGTAGATTCACATTTGCATGCTTCCATCCCGTCAGGCCTGCATACCACACCATTCCTACATCATCGGGACTTGTAGAATATCTGCACATGTTTTACATGTTGCGCGCTTGTGCAACACACACCGCATGCTCTCCTTCCCCAAAGTCAAGTATCAGTGACAAGCCGAGGCAAGATGACTGGGAGACTTTGGGAACGCAGGTGGATGATCTGATGAGATCTACGGGTCCACCCACCGAAAAAAAAAAAAAAAAAAACTAAGTTTTAACTTAGTATAAGTCCACATGTACCATTTTAGATTATCAAAAAGCAAAATCGGTAAGTTAGTTCAAATTAATGCTTTTCAAAGACACCTGCGTGACTCGCCGATTTGAATGAAATATATTTCAGAAATAAATTGCTTATTTAAACAAAATAAAAATAAGACAAAGTTTGTTAGCAGTAAAACAATATGTAAAAAGAAATAAACATGTGTTAATTAATATGCATTTCTATTCTTTAAAAAATACTACTTATCTGGGCCATTTTTTAACTCTTCGAGCCGACTTAACATTTGACAAAAAGTCAGGGTGTCTTTTCTGGACTTTCTACTTTCTTCTATTAGGCAGGGGATGGGGGGGGGGCTATATACATACATATATATAATATAAACACACCACATATATATATATACCACACACATATACATGAATACACATATTTATATATAAACACACACATACATATATAAACACACACACACACACACACACATATATATATACATACAGACACACATATATATACACACTCACCTATATATATATATGTATGGAAGCGTGTGGTGTAATGGTTAAAGTCATGGGAAATAGACTCGTTGCCCTGAGTTCAAATCCTGGATGTGGTAATTGCATTTCCCTTAATGCTAATACCCTTAGGAAAGGTATGAATCCTACTCTCCCTCCAGCTATGGATAAATAGTAGGGCAGACTGAGCTCTTTAACTTTGGTTAGGCAACCAGTCTAGGAGAAGTAAATCTCTGAATTCAAACCTGTTGAACTCCACTTAAGAAATTGACCTTACTTTCATACTGTCGTGTAGTAAGTCACCCAAAAATGTAGCATATATCAGTTTAAAAACAAACAAAAAATCTGGTAAAACCAGCTAGTGTAATGGTTAGAATCCCCACCGGCAGTTAGGGTTTGAATCACACACAGAGCACTTTCCTGTCTATAACTCTGCTGATGAGGCATAATATGCCGAAATGTACAGAGATCGACATTTTCTCAATTTGTTTACGCCTTACATTTAAACAGATATGCATGCCTAATTCATTAATTATCAACTAATTAATTTTCAAATTAGGTATGACTTCAATTAAGCACATATTCTCACAAAAATTGTCGGCTATTGCCATCTCAAACATACTGGTTGTTTATTTTCATATATATATATATATATAATAGAGTAAACTACAGACACGTGTTTTGAGGTATCACCTCTCATCAGTGCAATTATACCATTTTTAGCAGCTACCTCTGGCCGGGTTCGAGACCCGAACGAACTTATGCTTGCCAAACCTCTTACCCATATGGCCACAATCAGCTGCCAAGTATAGCAGGCTATTTAATCGCTACATTTCTAAGCGGAAATGAACTTCACCTAGAGGTCTCAAACTTTGTAAACAAAGTGAGATTTAGCTGAATGCCGAATATGGTGAATTTGCAATTAAATCCCTCCTAAATAAAGTGCTCAACCGAAATTGGGAGCATATATATATAGAGAGAGAGAGAGAGAGAAAGAGAGAGAGAGAGCATATATATATATATATATATATATATATATAGAGAGAGAGAGAGAGAGAGCATATATATATATAATATATGTATATATAGATATATATATATAGAGAGAGAGCATATATATATATATATATATATATATATATAGAGAGAGAGAGAGAGAGAGCATATATATTATATATATATAATATATATATATATACATATATATATATATATATATAAGAGAGAGAGAGATAAAAAGGATATGAAAACACACAATGTTGTTAAAATGAATATATTCTTATATCATTTTCATTGCTAATATTGACAATATTTCAATTGAAATGACACCTACATATATGAGAAAAATATATGTGTGTGTGTATATATACATATATATATATAAACACATATTTTTCTCATATATGTAGGTATCATTTCATATTCGGCTCTCTTTTCATATGTATCTATCCATCTCTACCCATTTCTTTCCATATCTATATTATTATTATTTCATGACTGTCTATTTCCATATCTATATATGTGTCGCTTGATATTTATATCTACCCATCTCTTTTCTTATATCTATAGATATAATTTCACATCTATTTATCTACCCAACTATTTCCATATCTATATAGATATCCTTACATAGCTATCTATGTATACCTACTTGTTTCTTTCAATGTATATTAAGGTATCATTTCATATTTCTCTTTACATATCTATCTAGCCATCTATTTCCATATCTATATACCTATCATTTCACATCTATCTATCTTCTATTTCCATATCTATATACCTATCTATCTAGCCATCTATTTCCATATCTATACCTATATATCTAGCCATCTATTTCCATATCTATACCTATCTATCTAGCCATCTATTTCCATATCTATATACCTATCTATCTAGCCATCTATTTCCATATCTATATACCTATCATTTCACATCTATCTACATATCTATCTAGCCATCTATTTCCATATCTATATACCTACATATCTAATCTATATCTATATCTATCTATCTAGCCATCTATTTCCATATCTATATACCTATCATTTCACTCTATCTACATATCTATCTAGCCATCTATTTCCATATATACCTATCTATCTAGTCATATCTATCTATCTAGCCATCTATTTCCATATCTATATACCTATCTATCTAGCCATTTATTTCCATATCTATATACCTATCATTTCACATCTATTTCCATATCTATATACCTATCATTTCACATCTATCTACATATCTATCTAGCCATCTATTTCCATATCTATATACCTCTCATTTCACATCTATCTACATATCTAGCCATCTATTTCCATATCGATATACCTATCATTTCATATCTATCTAAATATCTATTTCCATATCTATACAGGTATCATTTCATATCTGTCTCTCTTTTCCTATCAAACTATACTTTACACTTCCAAGTATTAGTTATTAAATATTCAATGCAATTATATAAACAATTCTAATCCAACAAGAAATGGATCATCTGTCATCATTAAAATGAATAATCACCTGTCAGATAATATCTTAATATTTTAACATTTGACTATTTCTGTTCTGATTTTAAGGCTAGGAACGGGAACGTTGTCATGTTTTTTCTTTCTCTAAAGAAACTTAAAGGAATCTTTAACTACATTAAGATAAATAATACAATTGCAATCAATATCTATGTATCTATCTTCATATCTATGAAATTATGCATATCTACAGGGCCGGTTTAGCTAAGTTGTAGAGTGTTCGTCTAGAAATCACAAGGTTTTTGGTTCAATACTGGCCCTCACCAACTCAGCGTATGAGTAGCACAGGGATCTGTGTGGTAAAGTGAGGAGCTGGTGGTAGGCGTGGTGCTCCACCTCAGATGCTAAAATAATCTCCTGGTCTAGCGCTAGTGAAAAGGGATAGACCCCTCGCTGTTTGGCGATACCGACATTAGGCCGCCCCAACAGCTTTACTTTTTTTACAGATGCATAATTTCATCTATCTCTTTTCATATCTACATCTCTACATACCTATCATTTCACATCTATCTAAATATCTATTTCCATATCTATACAGGTATCATTTCATATCTGTCTCTCTTTTCCCTATCAAACTATACTTTACACTTCCTGTCGGCTGAGGCATTAGAATACACCAACTGCACCTCAGCAGAAGAGTAAGACTCCCCCAATGGGGCTACCTGTTGATGCTTAAGGATGGAACCCTGGTGGCTGAGCAGTCCATGATGTGCAACACTCCACTTTGGTCCTTACTTAGGCTAGACGGGCGGGCGGAGATACCCCCTATCGACTGGTCACGTCAAGCCCTAGCACCTATATGAATCCCCCAACTCTATTTCCCTTATGGCAACCCCCAACACTTTTTATCATATATGTTCTAGAAGGAGGTGGCTGAGGGTCTTCATTCCTGGGAATGACCTTAAACTCTATTTGATGGTGAGGTTCCAATTTTGGAGGTTTGGGGATGTGGAGCACCCCTTCATCAGGTCACTCTGACTCGGAGTGGTAGTACCTGTTAGGATCCCATCTATGTGTTAAATAGAAAAATGTGTTTATAAAAAAAATTGAGTATCCATTAAAATGAATTTTATTTCAAAACTTTGTTGGCATTAAATGACCCACTGAGGTTGATATGCCGTAAAACAAACCAAACCAAATTTAATAAAGTAAACAGTATAATTGATTCATTGTCAGTGTGATTTTGATGATGATATTAATTTGAAACAAAATAGAAAAATCATTTCAGGTGTCCCTTAATTGATCTATATTCTTACCTGCTGGCCTGTCAACTTAGTTCTGCTTCACCTGTCTTTTCGAAATCACCTGTCTCTTGTGAGTTGACAAGCAATTAGTCACAGGTGTGTGGTAACATGAAATGCAGGTAATTAAGAAGCAGTAGAGGCAAACTTTGTTCAGATTTAATTCATCAATAAAGTGACATCATTTTCACAATTCCAGATTTAAGAATCTTGGACAGAAGTAACCTGGAAATTTTATGGAAGGTGTTCAGATGAGATGCATTCATCTATTTGAAAGTTTCCAGTAAGAACTTGTCTTTCGCAAGCAGCATCAATTGATTTTGAATTTTCCTTTCACCAGATGCATGATCCATTCCAGCAGTTTCTTTCCTGGAACATCTGCTTTGTGGATCAAACTTCTTTGTGAATGTTTTCCTCCTTGATACAACCTGGGACCTTTTATGTTTACTTTTTCAGGTCACTTTACTTTTGGGGGCACAAAATATATCAGTGGGTTATGAAAAGTTGAAACTAATTACAATATAAATAAAAAGACACAAGATTGAATGTGTAAATAGAATAAAAACAAAAACTTTTTTAAGGGAGCCAACCATGGTAGAAAATAAGTACCAAAAATTGGAAAATAAAATGTAAAATAAAAACTAAAAAGATAATTTTAATTTGTTTTTAAAATGAAAAGGTGTCAAAATTTTGGTAGAGCCTATTTTATGTCAAGGGTTATTAAGTGTTTTACCCTGTTTTAGTTTGGAGTTCTGCTTTTTTGTTCATTCTTTATAAATACTCTTTTGTTATGTCCTTACTCTTCATTTGTCATTTTGTGACTTTTTCGTATCGTAACCAACTGGCCTTGATTAGGGTGACTATTGTAAAAAGTAACAACCCAACCCGTCCCAAAAAGGGGGCATCCTGGGTATTACACTAAACTGCATCTGATGGTGGGGCTCCAGTTCTCGAGATCTGAGGAGTGTGGAGTTAACCCTTCATTGCCATTACTTCCAGGTCCACTCTAATGCAGAGTACTAGTGCCTGTCGGGTCTCATCTTTGAATCAAATATATCTTTTTGTAAATATTTAGTATTTTAGAGAAATATTTGAAACTATATAACTGTGGTGAAATTATTTGTACTAGCAAGAATATACATCCTCCTGGTATATGTATTTGAATTTTAAAGTAATAAAATATATTAAATTAGAAAGACTAACAAAGATAAGAACACATATAAAAAGATTGCATTTATTTTAATTATATTTTAATTGGTTTCTATATAAAATAATTCATATGATTGATTTAATATGTTGGAGAATAAAACAATAATATTAAGATCAATAACACCATGTAATCATTTATTAAACCCTGTTTTGTTAAAACCAGTATGCAAATTAACCACACCATATATTATGTAAACCTTTATTTCTTAGTGATATATAAAACACATTACAGGATTTTAGACATACTAATAATATAGGCTGTTTTGAGGGAAATCTAACTCAGATTTTCATAGAGATATCATTAATAAATAAAATTTATTCTATGTATCAATAATGATTTTGAGTATAAATCAAATACTCATTGATAAACTTATGCAATTTCTGATGGTATTGTGAAATAAGCAATGATGTAGTTTTGGTTACAGACAGATGCCGAATGTCCATTATAATAAGATAAAGAATATTTATTTGAAGCTATAATTGTTTACAAATGATTATTAATTACTTGAAACCATATGATTGTCTGTAAAAGAAAGAAAATGTGCTGACTTTGGCATTGAACAGTCCAGCAAAGACTGGTATTCTGTGAAACCAACTAGCCAACATTCTATTGAATCCATTGTAGTTGTAAAAGCCCAAACTTAATGAATGAGTGACATAATATTTCAGTTTAATTGCTGACTTCTGCCATGTTCATAAATGCAAAGTAAATAAAATTGGATGGTAGATAAAATGGATGAGGCTTTATATGCAAATTGTGGATCTCTTTGCTTTTAACCTATTTCTCAGGAAATGTCTCCAAATTTCTGCAGATAAGAATTGCTTGAAAAACAATTGATGTTTTTTTGTTTTTATTTCTTTTTCAACTCTTTATTCCTGTTGAAATGTCATTTAAAGTGCATGAAAAGTGATTTTATGAAATCTTCCAGATTTTAAGTCTATTTCTTGGGAAATGTTTCCAAATTCTACATGTAAGAATCGCTTAAAAATAATTTGGTAGTTTTTCTTTTCAACTGTTTCATTGAAATGCCATATAATTCTACATTAAAAATGCATGAAAAGTGATTTCATAGAGTCCTCTAATGAAATGTTTTTAAAAAGACTGAAATTTTCTGAAATGTCATAGGGTTATCCTGTGCTTTTCTTTTTGGAGACAAAGAGAAAATAACTTTTTTTTATACTAAGAATTTAATAATGTACATTGAATTATCAAAAATATAAGAATATTTTATCATTACTATTTGTTGTCATGGCTGAATCAGTTACCCATTATTAGTTGCAGGTTTGTTTGCCTGTGAGGACATTAAGAGTTAAATAGTTATACCACTATAGGGAATATATTGAGAGGCTGACAATCTAATCAAATAAAGGGAAGGAGACAGGGATTTAATTCAACTTGGGTGGCTAGAAGGCTGGTGTTAGTGTGCAATCAGCTGAATAGCTACACTTGCAGGTTTAGCCCAATTGGCAGATTTGAAGTGATGGACCAAGAGGTCAGATTTCCTTTTGAAAATGGTAGATTAATGGTTAATTAATTTTGAGAGAAAAAAATCTCGTTTAAACCAGAACTCACAAAAAGTCATTAAGGAGTAGATTAAATAAATGACTATTGAAATATACTCAGACTGTTAATAAAAATAAAAATGAATTAAAAAGATTATAATAGATATACAGACAGATAAGATTAGCCTGAGATATGAATGAAAAGTGGCTAATTGTGAATAGATTCAAAGAGAATGACATAGATAAATAGATATATGAAATTATACATATATAAATATGAAAGGAGATGGATGAAATTATGCATATGTAGATATGAAGATAGATAGATACTAATACAGGATACAGTTAAATACACAAACCTTTTCAAATTTAATGTTGAAGGAATATGTATGTCTTTTTCTGTTTTTAAATTTTTCATAAAAATCTATATGTTAGATAACTTTAAATATTAGTATTATTAGCGTTGTTCGGACTATTGTCCCCATCTTCATTGTTATTTGTACAACGTTTCGGCCGATATACCCTCCGGCCTTCTTCAGGTATTTCTTGTCGGACTCGGGAATCTTCTTTTCGAACTTGGGAATTTTCTTGTCGTATTCGGGAGCCATCACGGAACTTTGAACCTAACCCTTTATTTATTCCACGGGGGTATCCTGTTCTCATTCCGCTAACCATAGCTGGGGGGGGGGGGGGTAGGAGTTGTGCTAATTAATTATTTTTCTAACTGCTTTCACTCAGGATTGAACTCGGGAACCAGAGATAACTGTCACTTAGGACTGTCTTTTAACCAAACTGCCTAATCCACTCGGCCATGTGTCCAATTGGAAAATTCCCGAGTTCGAAAAGAAGGTTCCCGAGTTCGAGAAGGTTCCCGAGTCCGACAAGAAATACCTGAAGAAGGCCAGAGGGTATATTGGCAGAAACGTTGTACAAATAATAATGAAGATGGGGACAATAGTCCGAACAACGCTAATAATACTAATCTTCAAGCCTCATCTCAAACATTCAGAGAAACTTTAAATATATATTAAAATAAAACAAACTATATATAAATCAATAATACCGGACATGTATTAAAATTTGTTTTAAGAAACACGATAGACCAGGAAATGTTGTGTACCTCATTCTGAGCATATATATATATATATATATATATAAATCAACATTGCTGTTTATTTTAATGTAGTACTGACATTGACTATAAATTAAATACTCATTGATAAACTTACATAATTCCTGAAATGACTGTGATGTAAGCAGTGAAGTAGTTTCGGTTACAGACAAATAGAAATCAAATCTCCATTAAATGTAGATATGAAAAGAGATAGATGAAATTATGCATATGTAGATATGTATAATTTCATAGATATGAAGATAGATAGATATTAATTGTATTATCTATCTTAATGTAGGTTTGGTTTTGTTTGTTTTGTTTTACGGTATATCAACCTCAGTGGGTCGTTTAATGCCAACAAAGTTTTGAAATAAAATTCATTCTTAATGGATACTCAATTTTTTTTATAAACACATTTTTCTATTTAACCCATAGATGGGACCCTAACAGGCACTACCACTCTGGGTCAGAGTAGACCAGGGAGCAATGGTGATGAAGGGGTGCTCCACAATCCGCAAACCTCCAAAACTGGGACCTCACCATCAAATAGAGTTTAAGGTCATTCTCAGGACATGAAGACCCTCAGCCACCACCTTCTAGCACATACATAATAAAAGGTGTTGGGGTTGCCATAAGGGCAATAGAGTTGGGGGATTCATATAGGTGCTAGAACTTGATGTAACCAGCTGATTGATCGGAGGGGCCTCTCCAACTACCCATCAAAGTTAAGCAAAATTGAGAGCAAAGATTAAAAATTAAGAGCAAAGTTAAGCAAAATTGTCTATGCTCAATACTAAATGGGAATATATTTAGATCTTTCAACTTGGTACAAATTTTTCCTACCACTAATTCCTTATATGGAAAACAATTTTCTGAAGCTGTGAACTTTTTCATTCATAGCTTCATCTCTAACTAGAAGCAGTTACTCAGCGTCGCCTGGGTAGAGGAAGATAAAAAAAAAAAAAACAACCTTGGTGTACTTATTTGTTTACTTTTGAGATTTACAAATGCTGAACATTTTTAAGTCGAATTTCAATGCTATTTCTATGTATATTTTAATTTTTAGATATCTTCAAATATAAATCCAATCTTCATAATTTTTACACAAAAAGCAAGCTCTAGTGATAGTGACTGTATATATATATATATATATATATATATATACATTGTCGTTAATTGTTTCATTTTTGTAGTTTCCTCCGGACATACACACACACACACACACACAGCAATAGCATAATCTTTACAGATCATTGCCGTCCCTCACAATCCTATAACTCCACCACCAGGACCTTTCCTCTAATGAGCACACCGGACATATACATACACACACACACATACATACATACATACACAAAACTGCCCTTTATATATGTATAGATTATTTAAGTACTTTTTAACTAAAGTTATATTCATTTAAAGATTAAAACCTTATATTTGTTAATATTTAGAATTTAACTTGATGTTCAAATTGTTAAAATATTGAGAAAATAAAAGGGTTTGGCATAGAAAGTTCAGGAATAAAAAGAAAAATTAATTAGGGAAGTTGCAGAATCTTTGTTTCTGAGTATTTATAAGTCAGATGAAAAAAGTAGGATAGAATTTAGAAAATTCCCAAAAAGCAAATTTATTTCAACTCTTATAAGACTTCCTATGCTAGAAATAATAATTGCATTGTTGTTTGTATGTTTGGCAGAATAAAGGTTTAACTAGGTGTTAGGGTGAATACATTTTTTCCATGGTTAAATTTCTCAAAATTTTGATTAGGTGTGTTGGAATATTCTGTATGTAAGGTGTGCTCTAATTCCTGAGCTGAATTTATAGACTAGCCAAGTTCACATGGTTTACTCCTTCGGCCAATCAACAACCATAATGCGTGGCTGATTCATTACTTAAACGCTGATACTTGCCACAGTATCACTTGCAATCATTGAGGAGGAACTTACAACCATTGACAAAGGAACTGAGGATTCTTTTCAAAGGATCAAAGGATTACCAAGGATTTCTGCTGGACAAGTGCTCTTCCTTGAAGGCCTAAAGGATGGCCCATAAGATTGTAACAAGGTGTGTTTAACAAAGCATGTTATATGAACTACATTACATCTAAAGAAGTATAGTCCTTTATGTATAATGTCACTGCAGTTTCTGTAGGAAATAACTTTTTTATAGGTGGTGTAGGTTTTTGTTATGGTAATTGTAGTGATGCATGCATGCATGAACTCTTCCAACTATAAATAGCAGCAAGTTCTGCACTTAAGCAACAGCAGACAGTTGATAAGACCACTTCCTAAGTAACCTTCTCATTTGTATATGCTTGTACTACTGTCCTTTTTTAATATATTTGTTTAACTCATTTCCTCTCTTGTGTCTTTATTCTGGCCCCTAACCAGGCCACAACAGTTTTTAATATAGTATTTCCTTCTAGACCAGTTTTTCTGTTTGCAAGGCTAGAGATCCTAGTCTGCTCTACTAATTACCAATAGTTAGGTGAAGAAGAGATGGATTTATACTTTTCCCAAGGGCTTTATTTATATATTAGGTAGCTGAGAGTATTCCCTATGACAATAACTATTACATCATACACCTCCTTAGCCCATTGCCTACCTTGATAGCCAATATGCTATGTGTACCTCACCCCCTTAAAAAAAAAAAAAAAAAACCCACTCAGCCCTAGCAGGTAATAAACACTCCAGATCAGAGTGGACCTAGGAGTACTGAAAACAAAGGATTGAATCCCTAGAGTTAATCTTTGTGTCCCTCAGGATAAGAAGTTTGGACACTCAGCCCTTGCAGCAAAGATGTGAACAGCCTATCTGCCTACACAGTTGATTTGTTTATAGTAGTAAAGGCCTGTGTAGAACCAGTTACACTTTTTAGATGACTTGATAATAAAAGGATTGTGTATCACTGCACCACACATACCCTGAACGATACTCTGCCAGTTTTGAATTCAGAAGTTTTATTCTTCTCCTAGACTGGTTTCTTTACCATGGCCAAAGAACCTAGTATATCCTATTTGCTTATAGCTATTGGGAGAAGAGATTTATCTATGTCTTTTCCAAGATTTTTAGCACAAATTGAAATGCAAACAGCATTATCCAGGATTTGAACCTGGCTCATCAAGTTAATTTCCTCCAATGATAATTGCTATGCCATATGTGCCTCACAAAAATCAGTTCAGCTAAAGATGGGAACTGCATCACTTCTTACTCAGGTGATTTGTTTACAGTGGTGAAAGTTTGTGTCAAACTTTTTTGATAAATTGATAGAAGAAGAATGGGGCAGCATTGTGACACAAATTCTCACACTGATGTATGTATATATATATATATATATATATATATATATATAAATGAATGACCCTCAATTGCCCAATAGACTGCTTACACAAGGGATTTGTTTTTTTAGTTGTGAAGGCTTGTGTAGAACCAACCATACTCTTTAGATGACCTGTTAACAGAAGAATGGTGTAGGATTGTGCAATAAATTATCTGAACAGCACACACTGATATAAAATATATATATATATATATATATATATATATATATATATATCCTATTCCATTAGAATCAATGACAATCATTAACTGAGTTAAAGCTTAGTAGATGACTATGCAGGTGGTTTACTGATAGTGGTGAAAGTTTCTATGGAACCAGCCACACTTTTTGGATGAGCTGATAATAGAAAAATGGGACACAGGGGTGCCACAGACTCTCCCAAACAAAGCTCTTCAGGTTTTGAGTTCAGTTTTTTTCTTCTTCTAAACTAGTTGCCTAACCAAAATCAAAAGAGCCCAGTCTGACCTACTATTTATTTACAGCTAGAGAAGAAGAAAGGATTCATGCCTTTTCCAAGATTATTAATATGAAGTTAAATGGAAACAATCTCATCTAGGATTTGAACTTGGCTTGTCATGTCTATTTTGATGATAACCATTACACTAAAGATGTATCCTCATAAAACTATTTGTATATTTGAGAAAGTAAATCCATTTGAGAACACCCCTTCTTACCAAGTGCAATTACCGATTCTTAAGTGAAGTGTGGTGGGAGATCCTGAATATATATGATTCAGCATCCATTTTAAGAGGTGGCTGTTTTCAAGGCATTAACTAAAACCATTTAAGAAGCCTTGCATTAATGACAATGTTAAGGAGTGTCCTAACCTATTGGCCACAAGAATTTGTATGTAAGAGTAGTGTGTTATTCTTCAAACAGCGCCATCTGTGGTCAAGTCAACAAAGCAAAAGACCTTGCAAAGTTAGAATTCAAATACACCAATAGATATGTATTTACCCAACCTCTCCGGGTGTGCAGGATGTGATGCAAGGTCAATTTTTAATTATATTTATATGCATATATGTGTTTATATATGTAAATATATTTTGTGTTTTTTTTAAGTGGTTTTTAAGATCTCAACCATTGAACTCATCTGATGATTGGATTACCATGAAACTTCAAGTTATGAGTGTAAAACCATAATATTACCATTGATTATATATATATATATATATATATATATATATATACACACACACACAATTTTATTTGCCAACTCCTCCACACAAATATGATATGACAAGGTCAATTTTTAAGTCGAGTTTAACAGGTTTGAATTCACAGTTTTTCTTCTCCTAGACTGGTTGTCATACCTAGGTTAAAGAGGTCATTCTGCCTAGGTTAAAGAGGTCATAGCCTGTAGTTTTTGTCAGGAAGTTTAGGTAATTTAAATGGTAAATGGTGGGAAAGTACTGTGAGACAAGGCTTCAACTTGGGGTCATTTGAATCCTTGGCTATGATTGGCCTAAGGAATCATGTGACCAGACAAAGCTGAGAAATTAGGGATAGAAATTAGTTACCGAGTTAAAACACCTGAATAGAGTAGATGTAATTTTCGATCTGTGCTCAAACACTTCCTGCAGGTAAATGAATTGGAAAAATAAAGAAGTGTATGTGAAAATATATTTCATGTTTCTTCCTGATAACTAAAAGAACAGTCAACAATGAAGGAATAGATTTGGACCTGTCGGAAGAAACAACCCCATCCAGAAAAGTGATGATGTCCAACCCGAAGAAGAAAACCTGAATATCAAAAATGAGTACTAAGAAAAGAAAAGTAGAACACAACACAATACATTTAGAATATAGAAAATAAATCAGTCTCCACCCTCATGATAAACCACACATTAAAGGGTCAGTAACATGGTACCAAAGTTTATATTAAGAAAGAGAAGTATAAAATGCTCAGCAATACCCATATTAAGGGTGGGGGCAATTTATTAAAATTTATTGTTGCTCCCCAAATATGAATGTTCCGTAATGTTCTAGAATGTTTTTCATATTAAAACATTACTCCTCCTATGACTATGTACTACTATTACTACTACTACTTGCTGTTCATCGTATCCGATGATGACACCATGTGAATCATTTTCCTCCAATTTAATAAGTCTCTGGTTGCGTCTTGCCAACTGCCTATGGGGATATTCTAGTCCATCAGGTTTCTTTTGATGTTGTCTTTGTACCTGAGCTTTGGTCTACCGATTCTACATGATCCCTCTCTCAGTTGAGAGTACAGAATCTGCTTTGGTAGTCTGTCATCCCCAAGTCTGTTTAAATGGCCAGCCCATCTCAGGTTGCGTTGGACAAGTATTTCATGCATGCCAGGGAGTCCAGTTCTCTTCAGAATGGTCCTATTTGAAACATGTTGCCACCACCTTACATTTAATATGCTGCGCAAGTGACGCATGTAGTAGACATGTAGTCTATGGGCATCTGCTTTGTATATCGTCCAGGCTTCTGCACCATACAGGAGGGTTGAGAGAACTATGGCGCAGTATACTGCACATTTAGTTTTCAAGGAGATGTCTCTGTTGAACCAGACTCACCTCTTCATCCAACCAAATATTTTGGAAGCATTTGAAATTCGGAGATCAAGCTCTGCATTGAGTCTATGTTGATGGAAACTGTGGAGCCCAGGTACCTGAAGGTATTTACCTGAGCTAGAGTCTGACCTTCTATCCTTATGTCTTTTCCAGTGTCATGTGATGTTGGAGGGGGCTGATACATAATATGACTATGTATACTAATAAAATAAAACTTAATTATCAACTGGGTCAGAGTATGGGAAATGTGAATGACAAAAATGTATGTATAAATTTTTATTTATCATGATTATTTGTGTATAGTAAGCACCCCTAACTTCAGACTATGAAATTGTGGAGAAAAATTCTTCTTTTTAGAATTTGGAGATGGTAAATTTAACCTAGATTTAGCATTTGTTCAATTTCACTCAAGATTTGAACTCTGGTCACTGATTCTACAATGATACAGATTCGTATATGATGGTAAAGACCAAAATCTGGAAACTTGGTTGAATAAATCAGTATATAGTAATGATATACTTTGCTGAAGTGATCATTTAAAAAAAATTTTTTTCATCCAGATAGATACTACTATATATAATGGGAATATTTAAAACTAAATTATCTTTGGCTGATAAGATTGGGTATGTTTTTCCATATTAACAAACCAATCATTAATTCTTAGTTGTTATAGAAAAAGGCAATGATTAAATTACAAAAGGAATTACAAAAAAGAATATAAATCTGTGTAAATGCCAGGATTGGAGTTTCTGTTTGGTTTATACTAAAAATTAATCTATCAGGAGAGAAAACAATCATTCAAAGAAGAAATTTTGTTTTTACAATTGTCAAGTTATTATTGTCTAACAAGAGATTCATTTATTATTACTAAAACTTTTTATTCATCTGAAATAACAAATAATAAATCATTTATTTTAGAATTTCAACTACTAAAAAAGGATTCTATTTACTAGCAATACTCATGGAAATTAAACTTTTCATGAAGATTTTTTTTCTTATTTTGATATATAAATTTACAAAGAAAACTTTATTATGTAAAAAAAAAAAGATGCAACCTTTAAATTACATACACTTGTAATTTTTGTGAAAATTATTTTATCAATTATTATCATCTATTAATTATTATTAATTACTCTTTTCCTTGCAAATAAATGAATAAAAGGTAATTAGACAAGTTTTGTTTACTGTTCAGTTTATTTTCATCTGTTAATGAATAAATACTGTTTCTACTAAAAATTAATCTGTCAAAAGAAAAAACTATAATTCAAAGAAGCCATTTTGTTTTTACCATTACCAAGTTATTATTGTCTAACAAGAGATTAATTTATTATAACTAAAACCCTTTATTCATCTGATATAACAAGGGATAAATAATTCATTTCAGCATTGCAACTTCTCTCCAAGGTATCCAAAAAGATCAGTGTCTTTTTTCCACATTAATAAACCATTCATTAGTTCTTAACTGTCTCACTTTATTCTTCTCAAATTGTAGGTTTGTATTTCTATTCTCATTTCATCTGGAGTCTTGAATATCCAATCAGGCCACTGGCTCTTTTTTCACATTCATAACTTCTCTTATACCTTTTTTCGTGAGACAATCACATTAGCATTATTTGCTTTTGTACTCAATGTAGAGCTTTCCCTTTTTAAACTATCACTGGTTAATCTGGCAGCTTTCTCCTTTTGCAACTTGCCTTGACAAATGCTTGAAGGGATTTTTAACTCCACCCCACCCTATGCCTGATACTCGATGCCTGACTACCCTAAATATATCCAAGTTGTTCACTCTCATCCATAGCTAAGCCTTTATGATTCAGAATTTTAAATTCTCATTTCAGTGACCACTGGCTATCCTATTCAGCATCTGTCATTTTTGACAGACAACTATCTGGTCACATGGTTCTAAATATTCTATGAGAAGATGCTGAAAAGTTCTCAGCTCAACTAAGAAGAGAATGGCCTAGAAAAGGGCCTCTCAGATTTTTTACTTGATACACCTCTTGTAACCAAATCTAATTTCCATTAACCCCCAAATAAATTAATTGAATATTGCTGATATTTTTTATCAATCTCCCTGTATGCCATGATGAGTAACTAATTTACCAGTGTTTAATACAATTTATGCAAAAAAAAAAAAAAAAAAAAAAAAAGATCAGTACAATATAAATGCAAATGCACATTTAATTCTTGAATTACTTTGTAATGGGAAGAATGAGTTTGGTGGTTTTGATTTTTTTTTACATGTTTTTAGTTTCAAGATAATAATTTTTACAAAATACAGAAAAATTACCATAGATGGAATATTGAATAATATAATAACACCCACACTAACAAATGCCTGACAATATTGAAATTGACTTAACAAGTAAATATTCAATCACAATGAAATTTTTCTTTAATAATAATTTGATTTTAATATTATTCATTAAAAATCTGTTACCATGAATAAGAATTAAAATTTCAGGCTTCACATTTTAATTTTACTTTCTCATTATTTTTCTGTATTTTTAAAATCTTTATTTTTATTGTTATTACTAAATGATCCATTTTCTAAAGACATCTCTTAATGTATTACAAAATGGGATATTTTGGAATTCAGTTTTCTTATGAAATAATTTGTTTATAATCCTATTTTCATAAATGAAAACATTTAAAAAGAGTTTGAGTTTTGTTTAACGGCATATCAACCTCTGTGTGTCATTTAATGCCAAAAAGGTTATTTTGGATTTCAGTCTTTAAAGTAGTGGTTCTATGGAGATATTCGGTTATGTTCTGTTATATCTTGTTGAAAAGGTTGCTTTTTTTTATAAAATTTAAAATGTTTTCAGGGTTTGTATTCTTAAAGATGTCTCTCAGGTTTCTTGCTTGATAGTAATTGGCGCGGATATGTTTAAGTCTGTTACAATTTAGAAGGATATGCTTGGTTGTACATTGTACTTTACCCAACATGCAAAGTACAACTTACAACCAAGCATATCCTTCTAAATTGTAACAGACTTAAACATATCTGCACCAATTACTATCAAGCAAGAAACCTGAGAGACATCTTTAAGAATACAAACCCTGAAAACATTTTAAATTTTATAAAAAAAAGCAACCTTTTCAACAAGATATAACAGAACATAACTGAATATCTCCATAGAACCACTACTTTAAAGACTGAAATCCAAAATAACCTTTTTGGCATTAAATGACACACAGAGGTTGATATGCCGTTAAACAAAACTCAAACTCTTTTTAAATGTTTTCATCTATGAAAATAGGATTCTATGTGCCATTAATAATGCCATGAAGATCTTGATCTTATCGGTCATATAATCAGAAATTCTGTTAGGTTTCCAATGTTTGTCACCTTGTCTACATGATCCAGCAATTTTATTTCTGTTATAGAAGGATTTATAAATATTTTACTTTAATATTTACCAATCTTTCAACTATGATCTTTTTAATTGTTGAATTTAACAAACCAATAATTAGTTCTTAATTGTTATAGAAAAATACAACAATTAAATTACAACAGTGTTATATAGGATTACCTACCTTCCCTCTAGACCATAAAAGAATGGTTGCATCTATCATATAGATTAGCTGTCGGACAGACAAGCAGGGAGTTAGTATGTATTTGAATTCTTGATCATATAAATATACTATTACCAAGTATTTGACTTTGCCTCTTATTCACTATTACATATATCTTACCTCTCTTTGTGTATGAGTAATTGGCCACTTTTACTCATGACACACAAAAAAAGAGAGTATACATCTGTGTAAATGCTAGTATCTGAGTTTCACTTCAGTTTCTACTAAAATTTAATCTGTCAAAAGAAAAAAAACTATCATTCAAAGAAGCCATTTTGTTTTTACCATAGCCAAGTTATTATTGTCTAACAAGAGATTAATTTATCATAACTAAAACCCTTTATTCATCTGATATAAGTAAAAAAGTAAAGTAAAGTCGACGGGGCGGGCTAAAGTTGGTATCAGCCAGTCAGTGAGGGAGTCTATCCCCTTATATAAAGTAAAGTCGACGAGGCGGCCTAAAGTCAGTATCAGTCAGTCAGCGAGGGAGTCTATCCCCTTTTCAATAGCGCTAGACCAAGGAGATTGTATTTAGCATCTGAGGTGGAGCGCCACACCTACCATCAGCTCCTTACTTTACCGCACAGATCCCTGTGCTACTCATACGCTGAGTTGGCGGGGACCGGTATTGAACTAGGAACCTTGTGGTTTCTAGCCGAACGCTCTACCGACTGAACTAACCCTGCCCCTGTTTAGCTCAGTTGGTAGAGCATCCACCCTTGAACCGCAAGGTGCCAGGTTTGATACTGGCCCTCGCCAACTCTGCACATGAGTAGCACAGCTTAGATCTGTGCAGTAAAGTAGGTAGTTGATGGTAGGTGTAGTGTTTCACCTCAGACACAAAAATAATCTCCCTGGTCTTGTGCCAGTGAAAAAAGGATAGATTCCCATGCTGGCCGGCTGATACTGACAATAGACAACTATGCCGACTTTACTTATTCATGGAAATACAAATTTTTATAAAGTTTCTTTTTCTTATTTTGGATACATAAATTTACAAAGAAAACTTTTTAAGTTAAAAACAAAAGGCAACCTTTGAACTACATGCACTTGTATCATATTTTTTGAGAAAATTATTCTTAAGATTATCCTTATTTCTAATTACTTATTACTCCTTTTCTTGCAAACAA
The DNA here is from genome assembly GCA_023376005.1 of Doryteuthis pealeii. Lineage (NCBI taxonomy): Eukaryota > Metazoa > Mollusca > Cephalopoda > Myopsida > Loliginidae > Doryteuthis > Doryteuthis pealeii. Next base: position 27,898,218 of record CM042151.1, on the reverse strand, counting down.
ATGAATAAATAAAGGTAATTAGACCAGTTCGGAATTTAATGTTTATTTTCATCTGTTAATGAATAATTACTGAAAATTCTATTAAAATTAAATAATTTGTTGGGTTTCAGAAGATTTTATTATGAAATATGACATAATATTTTGTTTAAAAATAAACTTCAAAAATAAGTTTTCAAAATAATTATTCTTCATTTCTTTCTTTTAATCATTTCTCTCTGATTTGTCAATTTTTTCTGTTTCTATGCCTATCTGCCCTTTCTTTCTTTTATCTCCCCTTTTTTCTTCCTTTCTTTTATGAAAATCTCACAGAGGAACTGGGACCAAGGCTATCCCAAGTAAAAGCCTGACATCTATGCAGCTAGTCTTTGACAGGAAATAGGCATAAGGTGACCTAAATTACTAATAAACTACAAATATTAGGAAAATGTTTAACAAGAGTTTTTTTAGTGATATTCAATAATCAACTAATTAACAACTATAAATATTACTAAGAATTATTTATTATTTATTATTAATCAGAAAACAGAGAAAATTTCCTTGTAGAAATTAATCAAAATATGATTCCAACTTTTACAAAAGTACCCAACAAAATTGCATAAAAATACAACAAAAATGCATAACGAAGCTCAGAAAAATAATAATTGTTATAACTAGCAGGACCCATGGAATTTCCACAAAACAAAAAATCAAGAGGTGCTATTTAAGCCAGAAATTATGATTTGCAATTTCATTACATATAAAATTACCAAAATATCTTCTGTAATTCACAATTTTTATATTACAAATGAAACCAACTCGTAACTTCTTTAATTCATTAAATTTACATTGGGTATTTAAGCAATGCAAGACCATTTGGAATGTTTCATTTTTAAAACTGGGTGAAATAAAATGGGACAAATAAGAAATCTGCAATTAAGCAACACCAGATAATCTGTATTCACATTTTTGGATTCCATCTTGAACAATTTGGATGATGTTATTTTTCAGAGGGTGTTGCAATATGATAATGGATGGAAGATTTAGGAACACATATATCATAATTGTGATAATATTCAAAAGTTTTATTCCCTGATTTTTAAATCATATTGTTGAAAAATGATAGTTGGTTGAGTATATCATTTTCTTGTAAAGTATAAATATAAGAACAATTCATTATAAAGTGATAACAAGGATATTTCATTAGCTAAGCAAACTTTAAGAGAATACAAACATAACAGAAGATACAAAGAAGAGCCTGTACATAGTTGTATAAAAGAAATATCCTAATATGAAAATAGTCCTTTAGTAGATAAAAGACTTCAGGTTGCTGGTAAAAGAGGAAAATATAAATACTTGCATGTTTTCGCATGCTATGAAACATGGAATTCAAGTGGATTCAAAGCCCCCTGTCCTGTGGACAGGAAACATGATTGGTGCATATTTTTCTCTCGAGGCCAGAAGGTAAAAATGTACCTTTGATTTTGGTGCTCCCACTTTTATACTATTGGTTGCTACACCACCTAGTGCCTACTGGCCGACATTGGAAGTAATTACCTTTTGTGTCCTCTAATGTCAAATAGGGAAACCATGGCAAGTAAGAAATGTAATCTGTACAATATTTACAGTCTTAACTTTCATACATATTATTTAGTTTATTTTATAAAGAAGAAGAAATACTTACTATGCTAAAATGCTTCAAAACTTTTAGTGCTGGTTCTTTAGTTACTTTAGTCAACACAAACAAAATAATTCTTGTTTAAATATATTTAACAAGAATTATTTTGTTTGTGTCGACTAAAGCAACTAAAGAACCAGCACTAAAAGTTTTGAAGCATTTTAGCATAGTAAGTATTTTCTTCTTTATAAAATAAGACTAAATAATGTGTATGAAAGTTAAGACTGTAAATATTGTATGGATTATATTTCTTACTTGCCATGGTTTGACAATATAATTCTATGCTCTCTTTTCATATTAAATTAAGCATTTTGGAAACAAATAAATATTTTAGTTAAAAAACACCCACTGAACAATAGTAACATGCAAAATTTTCCATACTCTTGATAATATCAATAATATTTTATCACAGGATCAATCCTTTGTGTTTATCTAAAAAAAAAAAAAAAATTAAAAATGTATTTTTCTTTGTTGCTCATTACTCCCAGAACCACTCTGGAAAATTATCAATACTTAAAACCTATTAACTGTGTGCACATTTATATTAAATAGGAATACTTGATACTATATAACTGTGCAAATTCTTTATTATGTAGGAATACTTGATACTATATAACTGTTTGGAAACAAATGATCATGAATAAGGAATAGTTACTTGAAACCATATAACTGTGAATGTTATTAGTATTAGATAGGAATACTTGAAACCATATAACTGTATGCAAACAAATGATTATGATAATCAAAATAGGAATTGTTATTTAAAACCATATAATTGTATATAAATTATTAGTATTAGGAATACTTGAAACTGGTAAATGTTTGTTTCAATTTTGGTATTAAATAACTAATAATGAGTTGATATGCCTGTTGGATTGAATATACCAGGCTTGGTACCTCAGCGAGCCCCCAACAGAATTAATGAGGTACACAAATGAAATTATATGGCTAAGACACACATACAAATTACCATGTTTATTACATGTAATATATAAAAAAACAATGTTGTACACAAGTATTAAGTTGTACTCTCAGTTCTAATTCTCCCTCACTGAGGGGTAAGTTCTCTGAAAGTTCTTAGAGGTTTATGCTCCCTCACTGAGGGGGTTTGGTCTGTAGTCCCTTAACAGCTGACATCAGGAGCCTTGAGCAAAGAGGTCCTTTTGGTAGCTTAACCAAGGTTAGACTACCCAAATCCTTCTTACCTGTTAAGGGGGTTAATCATTCAACTACTTATCCCCTGACACAGGAGAGTTCCACTAAACCCAACATGCCACTAAACAAATAAACCAAACCAAACTAATTTTCTGCCATTTGTTTATTTCAAAAATTCAATATGGAGGTATTACAGTAGCTTACTGGGAGGTGATCCATTGCCTGATCGATGGTGGTTGGGTCAGATGAGTGAGGAGGTCTGTTGTTAGAAGAACTGAAACCTCTAATGAACCCAGTCATAGAATATCATTGTGGACACATCCTGGTGTATCTAGAAGATCTATTCATTGAAATGGCATAGACATTTTTTATCAGTTTTGTGTGATATTTACTTTCATGATGGATGACTAAATGTTTTGTCAAAAATTAAATCAAGCTAAATTAATAAAACACGATAAGCCATAAAATTGTATGCAGAGATGTCAGTCAATTATTGATATTTCCTAATCGACACTTATAATTCAATAATATTTCTATGTTAATAATGAAATGAGATAATCAGACAGCTTCAACTGGTAAAAAGAGTTTTTAGTTATGTTTTCTAATTTGGTAAACAATTTATTGTTGAAAATATAAATGTGTGAGAGCAATGTATTATAAGATTTTGTTATATAGGTTGTCATTGCGGCGTCCACATATGCTTTTTTGTTGGTATATCTGATGAGTCTAATTTTCAATGTGTATATTATATCTGTATATATATATGTGTTATATATATATATACTAGACAAAACGGGACATGTTTTGTCACCCATTCAGCTCTGGGTAGATAATTGAGATTAAGGAAAAGTGAGAGCAAATCAAATAAAATTAAAAAATAAATAAATATGGCCGGACGAAACCTTAAAATCATTTCTAAGAAAGGGAATGTTTGACCTCATTTAAGCAACGGATTGCTGGTTGTGAAATTTAACATAGAAATACATTTCAAATTCTCCCGGCTCTCTCTCTCTACACTCCAGAACAACTAACATTATATAGCAAGGAGGTAGTCAAGAGATTCATAGAGGGGAAGAAAGAGATTGACATAGAGTAAAGTAAGAGATTGGTCGGTTTTTGACTAAATTGGAAATTATGACTAAAACAGAATTTTTTTCAAACATAATTCAATCCTAAAAGTAAGGAATAATTTAGTATAATTTTCATGTCATTAAACTAAACAGTAAAAAAGCCTTTAGGAAGCAAAAGTTGATTAACTCAGCTTTAGTATAATATATATATATATATATATATATATATATATATATATATATATATATATATGGATTTAGAGAAAACATGGGTAAAATGTGAAATAAATGAGAAACTGCATTGAATGTTATGTGCTCAGTTCCATTTTATTTCATCCAATATTTTGAGAGAATTATCTCTCTTTTCCAAGGATTTTTTTTAGACTGGTTGACTACTATGGTTGTTGGCGTTTCACCCTTGTCTCCAACCAATTCCAACCACACCAATCAAGATGTCATCTGAATTTCAAAGCAGGCCAAGAAACTCAAAATTACTAACCCATAAAAATGCTAAAAGTCCAAAATAAACAATATGAAACAAGCTAGGATGAAAGTCCTCAGAGAAAAAGAAGGTTGAGCTATATCCATTAAAAGGTTGTCACTTCATAACTGTAGCCACATACGTGGTCAGTTCCATGTGGTGAAATGGTGTGTAGAAAGGCATGTGTGTTTATGCAAATATTCAGAGCCAAAACCTCGATGAATTGGTTTGTTTTGTTTTACGGCATATCAACCTCAGTGGGTCATTTATGCCGATAAAGTTTTGAAATAAATCAAAATGATCTAAACTCATGTTTTCTATTTAACCATAAATGGGACCTAACAGGTACTACCACTTCAGAGTGGAAAGCTGCTTCACATTCCCCAAACTACTGGAACCTCACCATCACGTCATTACATGTAGACCTGCAGCCACCGTAGCACCCAGCTTGCCATAAGGGCAGTGCTAGGCTTGACGTACCAGTCGATTGATTGGTAGAGCCAAAGTGGAGTATTGCATGTCATGAACTGTTAAGGCAAACAGGTGGCCCATTGGGAGTCTTACCCCTCTGCAGAGGTGCAGTTGGTGCATTCTAACGCCCCAGCCGACAGGGCAAAACCTCTATGAAGTATAAAAAGGGGCTATGTAAAGAGACACATATAAGCTTGTAGTTGGGAGGCAAGGACCCTCAAGTTCAAATGGACAGAGACACAAAGGTCTAGTACATATCTGGAGAATCTCAGATTAAAAATAAAGAGTCACATTCATGGGCTGCGTTTAAATAGCTAGGTTGCAACGCCCTCTAGCAAGCAAACCCTAGCAGCAAGGAAAGATAATTCTTTACCAATCTCAACCCCAACAAACAAGGGAAGATAATCACTACAGTACTATTTAACCCATACATGGGGGATAAAGAGGCTTATACCTTTTCCAAGGGAATTATTCAGAAAGTAAATGTAATAACATGACTGGAGTTTGAACTCGCTTACTATGATGTCACAATCCAGCAAGTTAACCACTATGCCACAGTACTCCACCCACAGTTTTTTGATGGGTTTTATCAAGGTTTTATCAAGGCCATGGCTTTTATATAGAAATACATTTTTAGCTTATAATTGATAAGAAAAAAAGTGAAAAGTTTCATGTTTGCCACTGATATTTGAAGCCATTTTTCACTTTCAAATCTTATATGAATTTCAGCATTTTAGAATGTAAATTGATATTATTTGACATGGGCATATTTGATTATTTGAGGTGGAAGTTTAATATAGAGTCTTAATCTGTCAGTTACAGGAAATGTTTAATTCTGTCTATGGATATCGATTTCAGTTCTGCCAACATTCAACAATGATGATTGTTTAACAGAAAAAGAAATTGTTGAATCATATTGAAAAGGATAAGTAATTTTTTTTTTAATATAGTTTTCTCTTTGGCAAAACACACTCACTCACTCTCTCTCTCTCTCTCTCTCTCTATTTACATGAACAAACTGGAGGAACCTGTTGTGTAATGGTTAGTGTTGTAGGAAATGGACATGATAGCACAAGATCAAATCCTGGATAAGACTGTTTGCATTTCATATAGAGCTAATATCCATGGGAAAAATATGAATCCAACTATACTTCCACCAGCTATGGGTAAATAGTAGGGCAGACTGAGCTCTTAACCTTGGTATGGCAACTGGTCTAGGATAAGGAAAACTTTTGCAGAGAGGTTGGTAAATATATATATATATATATATATATATATATATATCTTTGAAAGGAAGGAAAAACTCAACACCGTTATTCCATTTTTTTCCTTCCTTTCAAAGATAAATATTGCTGTATATAATCTAAAAAGATTATTATACATTGAGCTCTCTGTAGTGATTTAAAGATTCACTGTATTTATACATACTGGATCATACAATAATAATACAGTGTGTCTTAGAAATCACATATAGAATCATCCCTTACTACCAAGATTTGGATACCTTATATATATATATATATATATATATATGTGAGCTGAAAACCTGCCATATGTGCAAGATTTTAATTGAGAAAAGTAACTCCAAACATTTTGTTAAAATCAAGTGGTATAACCATACAGTAGCACTGACAGCTTTAAAGAATTCTCGCTTTATTTCATAAGAGAGAACAGATTTCCATATGATTGATAATTCGGTCCATACCTTTTTTATGCTTATATTGACATCGCTTTCTGTTGATGAGATATCGCTACCTAGGTATTGGAACTGATCTACTAATTTCAAAGATTTGCGATCTCATACGGAGATATCTCCCTATTGTTTAAAACACAACATTTGTTAATTTCTGAATTTTAATCCTGATATATTAAATTAAATTTTTGCTTATGAATAAAAAACATAATTAGCTAAAATTAGAATTTGAATATACAATGAAACTTTTCTACCATGAATTTTGCCCTAGTGAGATAAATGCAAAAAATGAAAAATAAGAAATAGAATAAATTTAAAAAATAACTAAAATGATCAACTTATATGAGGTGTGATTCAAATGTGTCAAGAATGAGGCTTTGCATTTTGAAAATTTTAAAATCTAAAATTTAAATGAAGATGTGTGAACAGCTGAGCAACTTATATACTAAAGTGATGATGCAACATAGCTGATTGAAAAAGGACCCCCCCACCAAAAAAAACAAAAAAAAAAAACCCAAAACAATATTATGATGACAGTCTTCATACTTTTTGAATAGAATATTTTTGGTAAAACAACAAATTAGGAAAGTGTAATTGTCACCAGACCAAGGTTGATGTGACATTTTCATATATTCTAAAACCTTGGTATGGCAACCAGTCTAGGAGAAGGAAAATTCTGAATTCAAAGTCCACTTAAAACTTGACCTTGTGTTGCATCCTACTCGTGTGGAGGGGTTGGATATTGATTGTGGAGATGTCTCCATCTTGTTGAAAATATGAACATATAGACAAGCAGTAGTCTTTATCCGAATGTAAATAATCAAATCATTTATGACGGAAACTATACTACAATTAAAATAAAATTTTTAAAAATATAAAAAGGCATTAAAAATGAAAAAACAAAAACAAAGAAAAAAACAAACAATAATTGCTAATCTGTCTACTTAAAAAGAGTGAGGATTTTTTTTTTGTCTTTAAATAATGAGAAAAGAAAAGTAATGACATATTCTATCAGCAAGGAAAATAAAATATTGATTTGAAAGCAATTTTATCAAATTATTTACACCAACTTATTCATTATGATTCACTATAAGATTGTTACTGATAGACTTCATTTAAAAAAAAAATCTTTTTACTTTAATTACGAATGAAATGTATCTCATCATTGTCTTTGAATGTGATAATAAAAGGAAATGGATTTTGCAGGAGTGTCATTTTTTTTTTCTTTTTCTCGTTTCAATCAAATGTGGCAGAAAATCACTTGACAGAAAAGATTCTAGGGTATTAACAGATTCAGAATGATCGATAATTAGTCAAAATATAAAAATCTTCAGGATTTCTATGTTCTTTGTGTTCATTCATGCATTAATATAAGTGTTGAAAATAATGTGCATGTTCCGGCATGAATAAAAATGCACACAAATACATACAATATATATATATATATATATATATATATATATATATATATATATATATGAGTGTGTATATATATTTATATAAATATGTGTGTGTGCATATATATATATATATATATATATATATATATATATATAGATGCATACACAGAACATATCTATGTATATATATATGTGTGCTTGTGTATATGTATATATATACATGAGTGTATATTTATATATATATATATATATATATATATATACACATGCACATATTATATGAATGCATGCATATATGTGTCTATACATATTTATATATACACACAACATATGAATGTATGTATATATGTGCGTGTATATGTATATATCTATATGTGTGTGTGTGTATGTATATATATATATATATATATATATATATATATATATGTGTGTGTGCATGTGCATGTGTGTGAACACATTAATGACAATGTTTCTTAAGACATACCTCATTAGATATCACAGATCATGAATTTATGACAACGGAACTTTGACTGTATTTTTGTTTTCTTTCAAATATGTGCAGTTATTGAGTAGTTTATAGAATTTTTAAAAAACTGTTTTACCAAAGAGTTAAGTCCTCTTATCTCAGGAGAAGGGAGAGTGCTTAACTGTTCCCTCCTCCCTCAATCATTCTGGGAATATGGCAGAATTAAATTATTTTGTATTATTTCTTCACAGAAACAATTTGTGAGATTAACTTTCTACCCATTGTTTGATAACATGTAGCCATTTAAACAAAAGTCCATGTAGCATTTCTATGTCTTTGTTTGTTATTATATAGTTTTAATTATTATGTATGGATTGACAATTCTGCTTAGGATCAGAGTGTAGTATCAGTGCACACTGCCCAGAATCATAGTTCCACTTATAAATGACAGCATTATTAATGTATAGATTAATAATTCAGCTTAGGATCAGAGTAGAGTATCTGTGTACTCTGCCTTCCATCATGAATGATAGGATTATTTATGTACTAGCTGGATCCATGGAATTTTCACGAAATGAAACAAAAATCAAGGAGCTATTTAAGCCAGAAACAATGATTTTCAATTTCAAATAAAATGAACATGTAACTTCTTTTTTTTTTTCAATTCATTTTAATTTTATGTTGGGCATTAAGCACTGCAAAACCATTTGGAATGTTTCATTTTTAAATTGGGTGAAATAAAATTGAACAAATAAGAAATCTGCAATCAAGTGACACCAGATAATCTAGATTTACATTTTTGCATTGCATCTTGGATGATTTGGATGGTCTCATTTTTAACCAGAGGTTGCTGCAGGATGATAATGGATGGAAGATTGAGGAACACCAGTAGTAATATATAGATAGACTGGCACTTTTGCTTAGGATCAGAGTGTAGTATATGTGCATATTTCCCAGGATAACAGTTCTGATCATAAATAACAGTACTATTTACCTAGGTTACAGTAATACAGCTTAGGATCAGAATGTAGTATATATGCACTCTGCCTAGGAGCATAGTTCCCATCATTAATGACAGGATTATTTATATACAGGTTGGCAATTCTGTTTAGGAATCAGAGTGTAGTATATGTGCATTCTTCCTAGGATCATAGGTTTAGTTAAGTTTATCTAATACCATATTAACCCTTTATGTATTATTTGAGGCTGAAATTTGATTCATTTGTAAGTTTTTGTTTATAATCATAACTATTCATATTTTCAATGTTTTATGATTTATTTCATTTTCAACATAATATTTTACTATTGCAATCATTTAAAAAAAAAATTCTACCTTTTTATTTGTTTATAATAATCATTTGCTTGCACACAGTTATATGGTTTCAAGTGTTCCTATCTAATATGAATAACCTGTTAGGGTCCCATCTGTGGGTTAAAGAGAAAATTAATTGATAAAAAATAAATTGAGTTTAAATAATTTTCTACCAAACTATTGCTACAAATATTTCAAAATTTTGCCCGCATTAAATGACCCACTGAGGTTGATATGCTGTAAACAAACAAACAAATTCAAACAATTTATATTCAATTATATTTATTCAAAAAACTATTACTATTTGATAAAAATATTCCTTTGTTCACACAGTTATATGGTTTCAAACCTTTATATCCAATACTAATAATTTTGAAACAAACCTATTTAAACCATAGATCCGACATTAACAAGTAATACCATTCAAAGTCTGAGCGGACCTGGGAGTAATGGCAATAAATGTCTACTCTACATTCCCCTCACCACAAATGCAGTTTATTATCAATCCCAGGACATCTATTTTGGGAGGGTCTTAATCCCTGCAGAGGAGGTTGTCACTTTATTCTAAAGTCCACCTAGGAGCTTAGTTTACATCATAAATGACAGTATCATTTATGAATGAATGACTATTATACTATAAGCACTTACACATACACACACACATATATATATATATATATATATATATATATATATATGCACACAAGAAATCTGGTTTTCAAGTGAGTAATAGATTTCTTCTCTTACTTGTGTGGTCAGGATTGTAGATAGGTTATTGGTCTGTAGTTTTTAGTATCTTTTTGGATGAGGGTAATCTTTCCCTTTGTCCTCCAATTCAGGAACTTTTGACTCTTGTAAGCATTTATATAGTTGTGAATCACCTTGATTCATTTAGATTATTTGAGGCAGAAGCCATAAATTCCACTGTGTCTCAGTGCCTTCCAATTTGATATCATAATTATTATCAAATTACTCACTACAAAGTTTTCACACCAGTGTTGGCTGGTGGTCAGTCTCTGGAGTCTAAGTGACAGCAAGTCTCCTCAGGTCTCCAGGACCCTTTTGAATATTCTAGCCTATCTCAACAATGCTGTTGTCTAGATGGTCTTGATTCTTTCTCTATTATTCAATTCCTTCAGTCTCCTTTCCAAACTTAGAGGAACCTTTCCCAGGGCACCAACCATATTTGATATCACCTTTACCCTCATTTCTGACAGTTTTTTCAAGTCTCTGGCAAGGTCTAAGTATTTGTCTATCCTGTTGTTTTCTTTCCTTTTTACTCTGTGGTCTTCTGGAATGGCAAAGTCCACTAGATGACTTTATTATTATTTCTAGCAAGAATATGCACCCTCCAGGCATACGTATTTAAGTTTTAATGTAATGAAATATATTAAATTAGAAAGTCTAACAAAATTAAATAAGAATGCATATAAAAGATTACACTTATTTTAATTATATCTTAATTGGTTTCTATATAAAATCATTCATAGGATTGATTTTAATACGTTGGAGAATAAAACAATAATATTAGAGATCAATAACACCAAACAATTATTCATTGAATCTGGTTTTGTTTAAACCAGTATGCAAATTAACCACACCATATATTATGTAAACCATTATTTTTTAGGGATATATTAGACACATTGCAGGGGTTTAAACGCACTAATAACATAGGCTGTTTTGAGGCAAATCTAACTCAAATTTTCATAGAGACCTCGTAGATAAATAAGATTTATTCTACGTATTAATAATTTTGACTATAAATTAAATACTCATTGATAAACCTATGCAATTCCTGAGGGCATTGTGACGTAGCAGTTACAGACAGACAGACACACCAAATCTCCATTATGATAAGATTTTTATATAAGAATATTTACTTGAACCCATGTAATTGTGTGCCAATTATTTGTATTAAGAATAATTATTTTATCTTATAATTGTTTACAACTGATCATAATTAGTTACTTGAAATCAAATAATTACTTAAAAACAAAAAGAAGGAAAAAAATACTTTGGCATTGAATAAGGGTAAAACCAACCAACCAACCAACCAACCGACCGACCGACCGACCATTCAAAAACCACAAGTATGGATCACCCAGTGAGAATCAAATTCATGAACAATGGTTTACTAGCCTAGCTTGTTAACCATTGTACTGTGTGTGGCACTCTTATTTATTATAGTTATTGTTAGAGATTGAGTAATAACAAGTATACCTCAACCTTCCAGCACCTTTCTTAGTATCCATGAAAATCCCCAACATTTCTATGATCTGGATATTTTGAATCCTTCTACAATTTTTCTAATTCAGATAATCTTTATTTTAGTATTTTGGCAACATTCCAAGTATGCCAACTATTATGGACATGACCCTAACCTTCATCTTCCACAGTTTTCTCACTACCTAGACAAGATTCTGGTATCTTTCCAATTCTTCTTTTCTATTTTCTTTTATTTTCACTCTATATGTCAACAATCTGGTGTAATGGTTAGTTGTAGGAAATGGACTTGTCAAGTTCAAATCCTGGACAAGACTGTCTCACTCCAGCTATGGGTAAATAGTAGGGCAGACTGGGCTCTTTAACCTTGGTTAGATAATTAGTCTAGGAAAAGGAAAACTCTGAATTCAAACCTGTTAAACTCCGCCTTAAGAAATTGACCTTGTGTCACATCCTGCTTCTGCAAAAGTGTTGGTAAATATATATATCTTCAATCCTGCAGCTTTCTCTTTTCCTTTTTATTATCACAAGCAGAAAAGACATGAATCCTTCTCTTCTTCCCTCCCTCAGCTATGGGTAAACAGTAGGGCAGCCTTGGTTAGACAACCAGTCTATGAGAAGGAAAACTGAATTGAAACCAGCTGTACTCCACTTAAAAATTGATTTTATGTCACATCTTACTTGTGATGGAGAAATTGGGTTCAATAGATACTGTATCATCATCATCATTCATCACCAAAGTGTGCGGACAGTATGGCTTCCACTGACTCTTTCTTGTCATCTATCCCTATCATTCATCACTCTTTCAAAGTCTTCTTGATGGCACCCAGTGTCTGCACAGAGCTGATGAATGTAAGATTTTGCTGGTTGGCCAACACTAGTGTATCCATATGTAAGAGTCCACAGGAGAACATCACTTATGAGTTTGTCCTTACTTCTCCAGCAGGGCTCAGCATGTCTTGTTCATCTTAGTTTCATGGTTTGTGAGATGGGAGGTAAGAGGCCATACAGCTACTGTTTTGTAGGTTGCTGCTTCCAGTATTTGTTCAAAACAGCATCATAGTGTAGTTCCCATCGAGGTTTTTTTTCCATACAATAGTACTGACATGGTAATAACTTAAAAGAATTGCAATTTTATTTTATCAGAGAGATCAGATTTCCATATAGTCATTAACTTGTACAAATTTGAAATTTTAATTTTTTGATAGAAAAAATAATTTAAGTCTATTTGGGAATTTCCTATATTATTTCAAGTTGGACAAATAAAATTTTAATATTTTTGCATTCTTTATTTTTGAAGAAGGAAGGAGGGAGAGACACAGGGAGAAACATTTTATTAATTTCCTTATCTTTTTTTACACAGGCTTTATTTATTCCAGGGTGGGGATCTCCATGGGGAGGGGACAACCAGATTTGTTTTTGCCACCCTGGAAGGACAGGTCATTCACACTCCACTGAATCAAGCCTTTTTACCAAAGATATGGTGGGGTGAGAGTCATATATATATATATCCCTAACTTAAAATTCCATATAAAAAGACTGTATTATATTGCTCAAGGGTCAGGTCACACATCCCTGTCAATGGTCAAATAGCCCATCTGACTGACACCTGGACATTGCAGCAAGTTGTACTCACTCACACTATAAATGGCTGCAAGTGCAGCACATTCCCCAAACATAAAATGTTTATCATATAACAAGTTTGCCAGTAAACCATCTTCAAACACACACCTCCCAGAAAAGTGCCTGGGGATACCCATGGGTCAGTGGGAAAAAGAGTGACTCAGTACAGGGGAAATGGAGTGACCTTAAACTCTTATCTATGTTTTATTTATATTTTTACAATTATGTTGTAGATGCTACAGTTAGCTTATTGAATTGACCAAAGTGATAGATATATACCAAGATTAGCAAAATTATGTGCCACCTGGGTGCAAGTATCTAAGTTTTAATGTAATAAAATATTATTAAAAATTAGAAGGACTAATGAAACTAAATAAGAATGAATATAAAAATATTACACTTATCTTAATATTATTTTAATTGATATATAAAATTATATATAGGATTGCTTTTAATACGTTTAAGAATAACATGAGAATATTAGAAATCAGTAACAGCAAATAATTATTTATTAAACCCAGTTTTGTTACAATCGTTATGCAAATTATTCCCACCATATACTATGTAAATCTTTATTTCTTATAGATATATAACACATATTTCAGGATTTTAAATGCATTAATAATATGGGAAGTTTTGCAGCAAATCTAATTCAGCTATACTTTATTAGAGACATGTTAATAAATGAGATGCTAATTAAGATTAAATGATGATTAATTGTGGGGAATATAACTTAAGCAAGGAATCATGACATCATGTGGTGATGTAGTTTGTTTACAGACAGACAGTTACATAATCTCCATTATAATAAGATGTACTAAGCTATGCTTAGTCTGTTACAAAGTTGCAAGTATGGAGTACTACAGTAAATCATTCATAAAAGAAAATGATCAAAATACCCCTTTTTCTGAATGGTCAGTCTTGTGATTATAAAATATATGTGAGTGGAGGTGCTTGTAGTGTAAGGTGGTTGTTATAAGAAATGGATATGGTGAACAGAGTTCAATTCCTGGACAAGGCTGTTTGCATTTCAAATAGTATTAATACTCTTGGAAAGGTATGTATCTAAATATTCTGCCTCCAGCTATGGGTAAATTGTAGGACAGAATGGGCTCTTTAACCTTGGTAGGGAAACCAATCTAGGAGAAAGAAAACTCTGAAATGAAACCTGTTAAACTCTGTTTAAAAATTGACCTTGTGTCCCATTCTGATTGTGTGGAAGGGTTTGTAAATACATATAAAATCTATGAGATCTAATTGTCATTTACTAAGTTAATCTTAGTTTGACACAAATGCAAAATGGTCGAGCACTCAGTGAGAATCAAACTCACTGATAATAGTCTACTAGCCTAGCTTTCTATTGCACCCTACAGGACACCTTATCTATGAGATATTGGTATCTTTATTTGCAGTAAAAATGGCTCAAGCCATTGTTGCAGGAAAAAAAAAAGTCTGAAGGCTAGAAATCAGAGGTTCAATCCTAGAGATTAAGTTTTCAATATAAGTGAAATAAAATAATTAGTATACATCAATTGCATCCTATGTAGAGAGGTAAAATCCTCTCCAAAGGGATGTCTTAGGTATGACACTAAACTGCATCCTTCATTCCCATTACTCCCAGGTCCACTTTGACCTGGACTGGTAGGTATTTACCCAATCAATTCACCACAGATAGGATATAACACTAGGTCACAAATATGGAGCATTTAGTGAGTATCAAACTCACTTTTCAGTGGTAATGGATATGCAAATATGGATCAAAAGATTATTAGTATGAGATAGGAATGCTTGAAACTATATAACTGTGTACAAACAAATTATTATTATTAAATAGGAATAATTACTTCAAACCCTATAATCAAGTATAAATCATTAGTATTGTTACATAGTATACCTATATGTTATATTGGCCTTTCTTCTATTTCTTAGGCTGTTTCTGGTATTAAGTTATTCTGTATCTGCTATCTCAATCTGGGAAGCCAAGTAGCTGGTTTCTCTGTTCCTTGGGCTTTTCATTTTGTCTTGGGATTTCTTCTTCTTGTGTCTGTTGCTTGTTTTTTTTTTTTTTATTAACAAAACATATGTTGTTTATCTAGTGAGTTCATATTTTATTTTATAAACCCAAATCAAACAAGCATACATTGAGAAATTGGCCTTAAACAAACAGACCGCCTTTGCATCTGTCTCGTCACATCACCTGGCCAAATCTGATTTTCTAAACTAACTTTATCACATTAGCTTTGCTCAGTCAGAGCTGAGGTGAGTTATCATTTAAAATCTGTCAATCAATTAACTCTGTACTTTTCCATGAAACTGTTATTTTAATTTTCCCTATACTACAGTTCATAATTGATTGGCAATCCATCAATTATGTAACAGTATTAGATTAGAACACTATAATCCATATAACTGTGCAAATTATTTGTATTACATAGCAATGCTTGATACTATATAACTATGAACAAACATATCATTGTTATAAATTGACTGATCCCTGTGCTACTCATATGTTGTTTTGGTGAGGGCCGTTATTGAACCTGGAACCTTGTGGTTCCTAGTCAGATGCTCTACCAATTGAGCTTAACCAGCCCTACTCATGTGAAAGAAAGGGTATTATTCCTTACACACTTCTTGTTGGATTGACAAAAAGATTGCAAGTCTATTATCCATTTAAGGTTGAGAAAATTCAATATTTGTTCCTTAACTGAAACCCCTGTTATCTAAGAAAAGAAACAATATGTTTACCACAAGAAGAGATACTCTATCAGCAAATGTTGGCTGTAAAGAGAAAAAAAATCATTGCAGCTAATGGTATGTTATGAAAGACTGTTGTTTTGTATATATATATATATATATATATATATATATATATATATATATATATATATATATATATATCTTTGTTGTAAGTGATAGAATAACACACTGAAATAAATTTGTGCCTATCAGCAATATTTTTCTTTTTTCATAAATAGACATGCATCTTGCCATATATATATATATATATGTCAGAGTGGAAAGTCTCTAGACTGAAATAAATTTGTAGTTGGTAAGAGTAGATTTTATGTTTTGTCCTACATTTAAAAGCAGGCCAGATCGTGGTCAGCAGTAAACGATCATTGGCAGGTCAGGTCGAAGTGGGTAGAAGGCCTGGATCATGGTCAGCACAACACCAGATCATCAGTAGGAGGGTTGTGTCAATTGAAAACCAGATCAAGTGCAGACAGGTACCCGAGTCACAGCATAAATGAGTATGTAGCTCCAACACTGTGGACTTGTTTTGGTGCTCAGTGGAAACCTATGAGAATTTTGAGCTAAGAAATAACAAACACTGTGACCGTGAGCCACAATACGTAAGCTAGGGACTTAGCTGGTGCTTCACCTGAGCATCAGAACAGGCCTTGACACATCAAATCCCTCTGGAGTACTGTTAAAAAGCTCTTATCATATGGTATTTTCATTTTGTCACATTCATGTGTTTGGTATTTACACAAAGAGAAAATTCACTTTGCCTGATGTGGGTTGTATTTTACCTAAAATGGATCATAAACACTGTTAGTTAGTACTTGTTAATATTATTACTGACTGGAATCTGTGATATTATTCATAAATTGAGTATTTATATATCTTCTGGTCAGTTATAAATTTATACATCTTTCGGTTGATAAGAACCCTGATTGAGTAGGAAGCTGTGTATCACTAAGGCTAGCAGTCTCTGCCTGCTGATAATTTGGCAGTGGGCAGGAAGGCGAAAGTTGCATAAATCTTAATTTGTGGGGTTGTGCTGTGATAGCAGTAAAATAAAAAAGAATCAAAGACATTTACCACACGACAACCTAACAAAAAACAATGTGACACTCTAATGGAACTCTTCACCATAGAGGATCTAATTATTACACATGTGGATAATGGTGGAGCAACAGTCATCTCAGGTATCGAGGAATATCCTAAAGAAACTGACAACCAGCTAAACAACAGGGAATTCTACTAAGCACTTCCAGCTTCAAAGAATATCAGAATACCATTGAAAAATTCCTTGAATGATGTGGTCGAAAAAAATCTAATCAAAAAAAAAAATCAGATATACTAAAACCCAGCAACATAAAACCTGGTTGCTTCTATCTGCTTTCAAAAATACACAAAACCCTTGATGTAACCCTGGAAGATCAGTAATTTCCTCAATCAATTGTCACATGACGCCTATATACAACCCTTGGCCAAGGAAATAAAGTCCTACATAAGAGATATGATAGACTTCCTAATCAGCATCAAAACAATACCCCAGGAAGTGATTCTAGTCACAATGGATGTCAGACACACACACGTATATGTATATATATATATATATATAACTTTCAAATATTTCCTCAGGTTTATGAGAAAATTTCAAGCAAATTCAACTAGAAGAGAGTTTTCACTGAACAGAAGGACTCACTCACCACTTCTAATACATTTCTTTGAACTAATTTTTGTGGCTTGTCAAACACTTAGAAAATTTTAAAAAACTTTCTAAAACAATTTCTTTTACAAGAAATTTTCTCCAGAAGATGACCTAAAGTTTAAACTAGTTGAGAATGATAAAAAAATAAATAACATAAAAAACATATTTCTGTTTATTTTATCACTTTTTGTTCACCTTATATATATATATATATATACACACACACACAAACATATATACACACACATATATATAAGTTAGTGTAGCATAGACATAAAGTCAATGATGCTTGGTAACTTTTAGTTTCTTGCCTATGCACTATGATTGATATTGAACACTTTATATATATATATATATATATATATATATATATATATATATATATATATATATATAAAGATAGGATACCATAGACATAGAGTGAATGGCCCTGGGTTACTGCCAGTTTCTTGCTTATGCTATGATATATATTCCTCCCACCCGCATACATATATGTGTGTCCAAAAAGAATCCAAACTTTTAAAACAGTGTTAATGAGAGAATTTATAGTGACAGTAACTGAAATATATTATATAGCATCAAACTTGATGTTTTGTATAAAAATACCAACCAACATCGTACCACATTTGTTAGTATTGACTTATAAGTATGAGAGGAAACATTCATTTAGATTGTTTATCTTTTTTTTTTCTCTTCAAGTTAAATAATTGAAAAGCAATGCATTTGGGCAAAATTCTATTTCAAATCAGGAAACATTTTTTTATGAAGAATTTTGTAATGTTGTAACAAGAGGAGGAGGAGGATTTAAGTTTCATCCAATGTCATGAGTGGTACCAGCATTTCAAATCGAGAAGATGGATCATTGAAAAAGGATGTTATGCTGTCATCATGATCATCAGGTCGTGCTCACAGCACAGATCCCCATGACTCTTGAGCCAACCGTCCCTATCGGTCATTGCCCCTGGCAGATATTCCACATAGTATCTAGAATACGCACAGAGCTGATTGATGTAGGTTTTGGCTGGCAGACTTATTTTTTGTGTCTATATATAATTGTCTATAGCAGAACATCACTTATGAGTTCATCCTTGCTTATCAGACATCTCTTGTTCATCTTACTTGGATGGTTTGTGTGATAGAGAGCATGTGGCCATACAGCTGCATTCTTGTGGGATGCTGCTTCCAAGATTTGTTCAAGATGGTATGCAGCATGTTTGTGTAGTTCTCATCTAGCTTTTTCTCGATGCATTTCATTAGAGTTCAAGTGGTGCAACCATACAGTAGCACTGATATGGCTACAATTTGAAACAGTTTTCACTTTTGTACTCTGTGAAAATCCTCACCTGACTGTCTGTGAAATTTTTTTGAAGAGGTAGGAATCTAAAAATTTGTGCCACATGATTAAAAAAAGAAAGAAAAAACAAGAAAAAAAAAACCCCACAAAAAACTGATGATGCTTCGTGTTGGTGTAAAATTTGTGTTATGTCTGCAGACAGAAAATGAAGAAAAACAATGTCCCAGTTTGTGGAGCTGGTTAATCACCCTACTCTCTTGATTTGCTACCCGGGGACTGTTTTTTTGTTCTTAATGCTGAAATCCACACAGAAAGTAATCAATTTCAGATGGTAGAAGAAATAAAGAAAATTCTTGATGAGACTTGTACACTATCTCTCAAAATGACTTCCACAAAAACTTTATGTAAAACTGGTGGATCAACATTGGAGGGATGAAAATGTTGAAGGAAACAAGTCTCATCAAACAAGAGTTAAAGCTATGAATTCCTTAAAAAAAAAAAGAAGTTCAGTTTCTTCTCAAACCTGTATTATATATAACACAACACTCTCCTATAAAAGGGATGGAGCACTCTATGGTGGCCTTTACATACATACAGATGTGTATATTAAAACAGTTAAAATCCCCCTTCCCATTCTGTAGGTGACAATAGCTGAGCAGTTAAGCTGTCCGACTGATGCTGAATCTGGTTTCTATCCTGGCTGTAGGTAGCATACAAATGTCTAGCTACACTGAAGAGATGTGATACATCAAAACAATGTGTCTGTGGGTGACTATATATATATATTAAACTAGCACCCATGACTAACAGACGGCCCCATTGGGGGGACAGTGTGGTACATCACCTTCACAACCTCAGCAAAGGAATCTGGAGCTGCCTAATTGTACTTCTCGTTACCAAAATATTGTAAAACTTTTGACACACTCTAGTAACTTTTGAATATATCTTGTCAATCTCATTCTATTTAAATTTCTATTTTAGTCTATTCACACTCCATTGGTTTGGCTCATATCAGTCTATATTCTCAATTCTCTTCAGACTTTTGTTTATAATGCTGTCTAGTTGTTTCTTTATAGCCAAATGGTTTATCAATATTGCATCAATATATAACTTTTTAAACAAATTCTATACATTCTAACCTAACTCATGTTCTACAACAAGATTTTCTATGTAAAGTATTGTATATTAAAATTTTAGAATGTTAAAATATAACTATATTAATTAAGGGGCCGGGTTAGATCAGTCGGTAGAGCGTTCGGCTAGAAACCACAAGGTTCCTAGTTCAATACCGGTCCCCGCCAACTCAGCGTATGAGTAGCACAGGGATCTGTGCGGTAAAGTAAGGAGCTGATGATAGGTGTGGCGCTCCATCTCAGATGCTAAAAACAATCTCCTTGGTCTAGCGCTATTGAAAAGGGGATAGGCTGACTGGCTGATACCGACTTTAGGCTGCCCCATCGACTTTTTTATATTAATTGCAACAGTCAGTTTCCCATTTTTGCACCCACGGAAAGCTTTACTTTTGAAGACATCAAAAGATATAAAGAAAAGCTATCATTATTACTCAATGATCATGAAAATACAAAACTTAAAGTTGTGACTGATATATTTGAATTGTGATATGTATACATACATACATATACTCATATGAAAAAAAATCACTGAAAAAAATGTTCAGTCCAGCAACATTCAAGGAGAAGTTCCAACATGTAGTTTATGTGGAAGAGTATGTTTCTCCAGGTGAGTCATCTGAGAAAACATGGATACAGTATCAAATGCTACTGGCACTCAAGTATGAAAAAAAAAAAATGAACAGGAAATGGTTGTACTCGTGCATGAGTCGACACACAACACTCATATACATACACACATATTTATATATATCAAAATTATATATATACATAATTTTGATATATGTATATAAGTTTTAATTTATTTATATATATATATATAAATTAAAAATTATATATATATATATATATATATATATATATATATATATATATTAGCTATACCCAAAATGGGCCTAAAATGCGTTTTTGACAAAATGACTTTAGCCCCCCCCCTACAAAAAATAATTTACCAAAAATCAGGGAATTATCGGATTTTAATGAAATTTTCAGTGTTTATCAATGAATGATCTTTATAATGCATTATTTATTTTATTTCAAAACTTTCTCATTTTTTTCAGGTCACTTAATTTTGACCCCCCCCCCACTTATGTTGAGGGTGTAACATTTTTTTTCAAGTTGGTCTTATAGTTTTCTAATTACAGTATAAATAAAGAGATAAAAGACTGAAGTTATGAATAGAAACAAAAAAAAAAATTTTTACGGTGGCTTTTCTATGAGAAAATAAGTACTGAAAATCCAAAATAAAATGTAAAAAAATAATAGATAATTAATTTTTTGGAGATTTCTTTTTTACTCATTTCGATAATTATTTAATTGGCTATTATCTTATAAAAGAAAAAATTATACATCGATATTTTTTCTGATTAAAAAGTGTGTGGGGGGTACATTTTCAATCGAGTTTTTCTTCAAAAAGTATACTTTGATGTGATAAAATAAGGTTTGCATTAAATAGATATTTATTTTTAGAATCTAAAAATATAACATTTTAAACTTAACATCAGGTTTTTCATATTTTAAATGAATTTTATATATTAATTTTTCATAGCAAAAATACTAAATTAAAGTTTTGAAATAAAATAACTAATGCATTATCATTAATTGATAAATCAATACTGAAAATTTCATTAAAATCGGATAATTACCTGATTTTTGGTAAATTTTTTTGCAATCGCAAATGTTATGTTAAAATTGAAAACAAGTGCCTAAAACCATTGAAAAGAGACAGAATGGCAGATCACGTTGAAATTGACCAAAACAAATCGTTTTAAATCGATTAAAAATAAACTGCATATGTAATGATATATAATAGATTTAATTAATTTTAATTTGTTTTTAAAAACCTAGCAGCCGACAAAATTGGGTATACCTAATATATATATATATATATATATATATATATATATATATTTTAAAGAATGTTTAGTTGAAGACCACAGAACACTTCTTTTTGGTGATTTTTTTTCTTGCTTATGCTCCAGCCTTCATGTTATTTTTTTTTATGTTGGGGTAGACTTGGCCCATACCTTTTTCTCAAGCACTTTCAACCACATCTATGATTGTCTTTGGGAGGGGGGTAATAAATTGTTGTAGTTGCTGTTGGTTTTTTTAGCTATGAGGTTTATTCAGTTGGGAGTGCTATGGCTAGTGTGTTAGTTATAGATATTTATATATATATATACACATACATATATTAGTTATGGATACATATATATTTACCAACTCCTTTGCACAAGCAGAATGTGATATGTCAATTTTTAAGCTGAATTTAACAGATTTGAATTCAGTGTTCCCTCTACTAGACCAGTTGCCATAAAAAGGTTAAAGAGCCCAGTCTGCTCTACTATTTAGCCATAGCCAGAGGGAAAATAGATGTATACCTTTCCTAAGCTTTCTATGTGAAATGCAAACAGCCTCCTCCAAGATTTGAACTCAGGTCATCGTGTCCATTTCCTATGACAATAACTATTACATAATTAACACCCCTTGTGTGTGTGCATATATATATATAAAATATTAAAAATGATATATTTATAGCCTATACATACATTGCGGCACCATGAAGTAATGGTTAACAAGCTAGCCTTACATATTATTATTACAGCAAGAAATTTAATCCTCACAAGATGCCCCATTTTTGTAGTTTTGTGTTGTATCAAGAAAAGACTGGTAAATATTATATAACCTATATATGTAAAAAGAGTAAAGTAGGTAGAGATGGTTATTTTTGTTTTATGGCATGTCAACCCTTTTCAGGTCATTTAATGCCAAATCAAGTCATTTTGATATCAGGTTGCTTACAGTACCTGATGTTGCTTAAATGGTTACCCATCTAAACATTGAACAGGTTCATTGCTGCTTAACTTCAATGATCTAGTGTGAACTGGTGCTTTCAGTGTGACTTGTCCGTAAGCGTAAGTAGAGAGGACTATTGACCGCAAAGGAGCCTATTCCCTTTTCACTAGTGATAGACCAGGGAGATTGTTTTTGTGAAGTGCCACACTTACAATCAGCACCCCACTTTACTGCACTGATCCAAGTCATGCTACTCATGTGCTGAATTGGTAAGGGTCGGTATTGTACAGAAACCTCGTGGTTTCAAGGTGGATGCTCTACTGACTGAGCTAAACCAGAGCCCAGGTATATAGAGATATAGATTTCAATAGTATCTATATGTATGTAGATAATTTAATATCCAAATAGGGGGCATGTATAGTGGTTAATATGCTGTACTGCAGCATCATAGTAAGCGTGTTCAAATTCCAGTTGTGTTTTCTGTTCACTATCAAACTAATACCCTTGGGAAAGGTATGAATATCCTCATCCCTTAACTATGGGTTAAATAGTACCACTACTCTTCTACAAGGATAGATTTGGCCTTAGATAACCCATGAAGGTTGATATTCAATTAAACAAAGAAACTAATCCGAGTCCATATCCTAATTAAAAAAAAAACAAAAAAACTTGATACAAAAGCTTTTTAATATAATCTCCTTCTGTAATAGACCAAAATGTGTCTTTCTTCACATTGATCAAAAATTATACAATGGACATTTCAGATAAATATTGAGTCAATAACAACTTTGTATCAAGTTACAGATTTACTGATCTTACTTTATAAGTATATATCTATGTATAGTTATATACATATATTAACATTAATGGTTGAATTTAATCCTGCAGGAATTGATGAAATATCAAAAATTAAAATATTTCTCTTCATTATCTAATATATTCTCCAAAGCTGTTTCTCTCTTTGTATCTATTTAGAATCTACATTCATGAATAAATTCATTATTTATCTATTTATCTTGAGCCTATATTTATAAATAGATATTCTAGTTATCTCTCTATCTTGGACATAAATTTGTAAATGAATAATCTATCTTGTGGTTACATTCAGAAATGAATCTCTCTCTTTCTCTCTCCTACCTTCATAAATAACATATCTGTCTATCCTAGTCTGTTCATATCTATCTCAGCATTTCTATCTCACCTTCATAAATAACTCATATCTGTCTCTCTCAGTCTGGTCATATCTATTCATCTTAGCCTCTCTCTCTCTCTCTCTCTCTCTCTCTCCATAAATAGCTCATATCTATCTGCCTCAGTCTGCTCCTATATATATATATATATATATATATATCTTTCTCAGTCTGTTCATATCTACTATCAGTTTGCTTATATCTATTTATCTTAGTCTCTCTCTCTTCATAAATGTCTCAGTCTGCTCCTATATCTCTCTCTTTCTCAGTCTGCTCATATCTATTTATCTCTCCATAAATGTCTCAGTCTGCTCCTATATCTTTGTCTGCTCATATCTATCTAACAACTGAACTAGAATATACATTCACAAATAATTTTACAATTGATCTTGAACTTACCATCACAAATCAATATATTGTTATCTATTTATCTGTCTTTGATCTACATTCATAAATGTACTATCTACCTATGTACAACTGAATTAACTTTACAAATTATTTTCGCATCATACACCATATATTACAATTTATTACAAACTCTGTAAGACACCACCAAAACTCAGATAATATCACACACACACACACACACACACACACAAATATAATCTAATGAACTCAACTAGACTAAAATCTCAATCTGAAATCAGTTCTCAATTGTAGCAAATTTTTATCAATTATATATGAGAATCTTTTCAGCTGTTTAGTCTATTTATTCTTTGTATGACTTGGCAAATCTAATTTGAGTTTTAAATTCATTAAAAATTATGAGTTCTTTTTCTTCCATCTGATTGACTTGCAATAGACCAGCTTATTAATAACTGTATGTAAGTATGGAAAGTAATTTCAACATCAGGCAGCAGCTGTAATAGCTGTCTTCTTTTTAGACACACAAGCCAATAAATATCACTTTCAAATTTATTCAATAATTAAAAACAGCCAAGACTTAGAAACGAAGCTGAAGAAGGAAGAAAATTTCTTTTTTAAAATATAAAATGGCTGTTAATTTTTATCATAGTTGATAATATGTCAATAAATTTGCTAAAACCCTTTCCTTTCTCTCAAATGATTTTAAAACATAATGAAATCAACTTCATAAGATGTTGTTAATCAATATCTAATTAAACAAGAAAAAAAATATTTCAGTGTTTATTTGTATCATCATCAGAACCTAAAGTGAGTTAGAGTGCTTACTTGAGTTCCTACTTTTTCTACTTCTATCATAGTTCTCTGCTCCATCTTTCATTGTTCATCAAGGGGTGTTTTTGTGGTGTTCTTTTTTGGCTGGAGTGTCTGTTTCTTTATATCAGGACTAGAAGTGGCTACTCGGCGTCGCCTGGGTAGAGGGTGGAATTTAAAAAAAGTTAGTCTTGCAGATCCAATATTATTTATCGCGAGTGAGATCCTTGCTGGTTTCGCATAAAAATCCCCACGAAAATATATAACAATATAGTAAGAAATTTCCATTCAATGATTCACAATTTAAAAAAAAAAAAGATATAAATGATGCAATTAATTCAATCAATCAATATATTTCAAAGCAAAAAAAAAAAAAAATATATAGAAAAAAAGATAAACAAAATAACATGCAAATGACTTTCCCTTCTGTTACTTTTCAAATTTGAATTTTTAAATATCTTCCCAAATATAAATCAAATCTTCATTATTTTTGCTCAAAAACCAAGCCCTGGTGATATTTAATGTGTATATATATTTACTTTGTTGTTAATTGTCTTATTTTCGAAGTTTCCTACGGATATACAGATACACACAACTGCCCTTTATGTATGTATAGATGGCGCTTCTTCTTCAATTAGGGTTGTTTGCTTCTCTGTGTGTCCCGTCTTTCTTAGTTTTTATTCATGGAAATGACATAGAGGCATATTTTTATGTACTCACTTTTATTACTTCAAATCAGGTATTTCCTGATACATTCTCAGCTGATTCACGTGCACAGGGAACAGGGACACATAACTATATCGAATCGGGCATTCAGTCTCCAACTGACAAAATTCTAATCTATTTTGCCAGAGTTGCCTGATCATGCAACTCTCTAGACCAATGAGAGTCATGTTTACATATGACCTCAGGGTGACACTCTGTCTATCAAACTTTGTGTCTGCTGTATTTTTCCATTTGATTTATCGCTATTTCAAAATGAACACTACCTCACAAAAAGGTTTCTGGTTGGTTGATACTAAGACCTTCAGCAACTAAAAAGAGTTGGGGGTTTGCCATAAGAGTTCAGCCCCATCCTTAAGTGTTAGAGGTCACCATCCATGGTCAACAGGTGGCACCTTTGTTGGGGTCTTAGCCCTCTGCAGAGGTTCAGTCAGCATATTCTACAGCTGAAGCTAACAGGGCTAGATAGGCTTCTGCCCATCTATTATGCAATATAAATATATATATATATATATATATATATATATATAATATATATAAAAGTAATAGAAATAAATATAATTTGTTGATATTTTAGACTTTATTTGTAGGTTTGGTTTGTTTTATGGCATATCAACCTCAGTGGGTCATATAATACCAACAAAGTTTTGAAGTAAATTCATTCTTAATGGACGCTCAATTTTTTTTTACAAACACATTTTTTTTATTTAACCCATAGATGGAGCCCTAACAGGTACTACCACTCCGGGTCAAAATGGACCAGGAAGCAATGGTGATGAAGGGGTGCTCCACATTCCCCAAACCTTCAAACTGAAACCTCACCATCAGATAGAGTTTAACGTCATTCCCAGGACATGTAGACCCTCAGCCACCGCCTTCTAGCACATATGATAAAAAGGGTTGGGGTTTCCATAAGATCAATAGGGTTGAGGCAATCATATAGGTGCAAGGGCTTGAATTGACCAGCCAATTGGTCAGAGGGGGCCTCTCCGACTGCCCGTCTAGTCTAAGTAAAGGCCAAAATGGAGTGTTACATGTCATGGACTGCTCAGCCACCTAGGTAACATCCTTAAGCATCATGGGTCACCACCCATGACCAACAGATGGCCCTATTGGGGGAGTCTTACCCCTCTGCAGAAGTACTTTCGGTGTATTCTAATGCTCCAGCTGACAGGGCGGTTGTTTGTTTGTACGATTATCAGAACATAAAGTGAGTTTGAATCCTTATTTATAAATACAGTAAAAAGAAATTAATTTCATTTATTGTACCTACTTGTGTATAAGTAAACACTTGATTTATGGTCATGAAATAATTCATGGAATTAATTTTTTAAGTCGAGGTTTACTCTTAGTTCTTCACATCATATTTGAACTTCAACCTTACAAAATTATTGTATTTAATTCTTAATTGTTTTTTTTAATCTCTGCCTTGGTTGTGTGATGGGGTATATATCTAATTTAAGAATATTTTTTCATTCACTACAGACATATATGCCAGTATCGCAAGGCTCCTCATGTGGTATAATGGTTAGCAAGTTAGATTCGCAAACCATTGTTAGTGAGTTTGATTCTCACTGGGCACCCCCTACTTCTGGCCTTGTGTCACATTTAAGCTAAGCTTAGTAAATAACTATATATTGATTTACACAACCCCTCTACTGCAAACAGGATGTGACACAAGATCAATTTTAAAGCTGAGTACAGCTGGTTTGAATTCAGAAGTTTTCTTCTCCTAGACCGGTTACCATATTAACGTTAATAGTCTGCCCTACTAAATAGCTGGGGGGAGAAGAGAAGGATTCTTGACTTTCTCAAGGGCATTAGTGCAAAGTGAAATGCAAACAGCCTCATCCAAGATCTGAACTCTGCTCACCAATTCCATTTTCTATGATGATAACTGTTTTCACTTAGTGAATCTCCCCAAAGTATTACTTGTATATAGAAGAACACCAATTGTTTGCTTAAAAAAATTATTTTCAAAATTTGACCTAAACATGAATAATAATAATAATCATTGAAAGATTCTTTTTATGGATGATCTGTTTCTGATGAACTGTGGTATTTATTTGATGATTAATGAGGTTGGTTAGAAGAGATTGTGGGGAAACAAGTTAAAATACAAGGGCGAGTCAAAAAGTAATGCCATTTTGTTTAGGACAGGTATAATTACCAACAGGAACATATATCATACATCAAAATGAAGCTGGTCATCTGTGGATCACATCCCTACTGATCCACATAGTCACTTTTTTCTTTTAATAGCAATGTTCCACCCTTGAATGAGAGCATGTATCCCTGCCCCGTAAAAATTCTGTTGACTGTTCTTTGAGCCACTTCTTCACTAGAGATTTCACTTCCTCATCACTGGAATAATCTTCTCAAACCCTCTTTCATGGGGCTGAAGAGATGATAGTAATTATTCCAGTGATGAGAAAGTGAAATCTGTAATGAAGAAGTGGTTCAAAGAACAGTCAACAGAATTTTATGGGGCAGGGATACATGCTCTCATTCAAGAGTGGAACATTGCTATTAAAAGAAACAGTGACTATGTGGAGAACTAGGGATGTAATACACAGAGGACCAGCTTCATTTTGATGTATGATACATGTTCCTGTGTTGGTAATTATACCTGTCCTAAACAAAATGGCATTACTTTTTGAGTCATCCTCATAAAATAAATAAATAAAATAATGAAGAATTAAAAAAAGAAAACAAAATAAATACATTTTTTCATATGATGCTAAAAATAAAAGAACCAGAAGGGATTTTAGTAATCTGTCCATTTTTATGACACCACTTCCACAATTCATTGTGTGCAGGTATGTTTTATAAGAACTCTCAGTGAGGGACTAAGTAAGTACAACTTATGCTATAGGTTTTTCCTAACTCAGCTCAAGGCTGACTTGAGCTTGACAATTACTACTTTGTCCATTATTCTTATCATAAACTTATGTTAAATAGTCACTTATTATTTCTATCATCTTTGAATATTCTTTTCTTAACTTCTAACTTCTGCTGGGCTATATCAGAGTTCTCTGTGTTCTTTATATCGGGTGTTGTATCTCTCTTGTATGTGGGAGAACTAACACAGAACTTAACATGCATCTGCCCACAAGCATCTGGTTGATTCTGAGTTAACTGAATCGATTTTCCCAGGCTCATCTAATCATGTGATCTTCCTTAGCCAATAAGACAAGCCCACTCAGATGACTCTGGATTTAAAGCTTGTCAATAAAACTAAAGGTGTTTTTTGTTGTACTTGGGAACCTTTTTGTCAGACTTGGGAGCCTTCAACAAACCTCAGACCAAAGCCTTTATTTAATCCTTTGGGGTAGATTGTTCTCATTTTGTTAACCATAACCGGGTATAAGTATTGAACAATGTTAAGTATTCTATGTTACTTTCACCTGTAGTCAGGACTGAACCTGCAACCTTCAGATCATTGTCTTTTAGTACTGTATTAATGCCTATATGTGTTATTTCATGTGTCTTACTGGACAATTCTGAGTGAATTTTTGGAAGCTATAAACATAATTCTTTTTTACCTAGAATTTACACTTATACTTAAGTATGTTTTTTACCTTACTCATATTGCAATTTTTTTCTTTTAATGATAATTTAATCAATCCTTTGATAACTGGTTCCCAAATTGTGTCCATCTCTATATTTGGTTGACTCAAGGTCTCTATAGCCTAACATATATTAGAAGATATATGCAAGTATATTAGCGCTAATACCTTTGGGAAAGGTATGAATCCTACTCTCCCTCCAGCTATGGATAAATAGTAGGGCAGACTGGACTCTTTAACCTTGGTTAGGTAACCTGTCTAGGAGAAGGAAAACTCTGAATTCAAACCTGTTAAACTCCGCTTAAGAAATTGACCTTGTGTCACATCCTGCTCGAGCGGAGGGGTTGGTAAATACATATGCAAGTATATAGAAAAACAAAGATAAGTGGGATATTTCTCAAATTGATAGACAAACTTTTCTTGCGATCAGATAGACTCCACAAAATATTCAATCAGAACATTTTTAGTTATAGTTGTACAGAAAGCATATCACAAATCATACAAAAACATTAAAAAAATCACAATGTACAAAACACTCTAACAACCACATGTCTGTAATTGTAGATTAAAAGTTTCTATGCCCATTGGATGGAAATAGACTCCTGTGTATTAGTTAATCTCATGTGTAGATCAGCCTTGATTTATGATCATTGAAATTTTTAATTTGTGAAATTACTTTTTGAAGCTAAGAGTTGCTCTTAATCTCATAAATTTAACATTTGCTATATTCATATGTAAAAAAAGAAATAGCTCTTTATCTATACAGTACAACCCATAAATATGTATATGTTCATATAGATTCTCCACCATGACCAAGATGTGATACATGGTCAGTTTTTAAGTGAAGTATAGGTAGTTTGAATTCAGAGTTTTCCTTTTCCAAGATCAGTTGCTAAAGGGCACAGTCTACCCTACTATTTTACCTATAATGGGGGAGAAGGGATAGATACGCAATATTATTTTTAGTTACAGAGTTTCAGTAGAGTAGATCACATTCACCAGCTCCATGAAGATACTGAATGTTATCTAGAGGACTTACCAAGAGTAATAGCTGATAGGGATGGATAGTGAGAGAGTCACGGGAATCCATGCTGTCAGTATACCTTGTGATGATGCTAAGATTTTGGTAGTAAATATATCTGATATTATCCATTTTGATCATATTCCACTAGAAATAATAAAATTCTGGTATTTTTGGTTTAGAATGAAATTAAAAAGCTTTTTGAGTTGAATTCATTTATGGGCAATATTTTATGCTATATCTCTTCATTTTCAGTTTTGCTCAGTTGGTAGAGCATCTGCGTAGGAACCACAAGGTTCCTAGTTTGATACTGGCCCTCACCAACTCAGCATATGAGTAGCACAGGGATCTGTGTGGTAAAGTAATGAGCTGATGGTAGGTTTGGCACTCCACCTCCAACGCAAAAACAATCTCCTTGGTCTAGCGTGAGTGAAAAGGGGATAGACTTCTTTGCTGTCTGGCTGATACCGACTTTAGGCCACCCTGACAACCTTACTTTTTTTTACCTATGATTCTCTAGAGCTTCCTTTAGCTGTAAACTTAACATTACCATGATTATTATTGGGTGGGAGAAATTAGAGTGGTTTCTTGTTGCTTTCTTTCCTGTGTTTTTATGCAGACCCCATTTTTCATTAGCAGGCCATTGATTCTTGAAGTTCATCAGCTTCTTTGATGAGCATTTAAAAAAATTCTTACTGGGTTGCTAACTACCTTCACTCATTCACGCCTAACTGGGATAGGAGAGCCAGTTTAATTGCAGGCCATCCGACTCTGGTTTTTATTCCTTTTTCAAAAATGCTACATTACTTTCAGAATTAGCTCATGTAATTATATTTTCTGTCTGAAGCTTTGAAATGTGGAATTATAATTGTTATTCACTGATGTGCTGGTAGTAATGTCCTCATTTTGGTTGTTAATTCAGTAACAATGTTTCGGCTGTAATATTCTCTGGTCGTCTTCAGGTATCAGTCTTAATTTCTGGTTTGAGGCTTCAAGATACTACCATTGTATTTTTCTATGGGACAATGGTGAAATGGATATAAACACTGATTAAAATGCACCTCGTTACCTGCTAGTCATAAGTTCAATCCCTAAGTTAGGTCATACCAACACGAGTACTAACATATAAAAGAAAATTATTTATTCTATAAATATTCTATTTCTTTTTGTACTTACTTATGAAGAACTGTGAAGAGTTCCACAAATTTATTGATTTTTAATTATTGAATTATATCATTTTATCAGTAGAAATCAAAATCTAAATTTTCTTATTCTTTTTTATTATAAACATATCAACATGTATACACGATTTTAATAATTAATGAAATCTTTTTCCTGTTGACATGTACATATAAAAAAAAGATGACTCATTTATCGTTTATTTCATAGTTGAGTAACATGATATTACAGGATGACCCAGAAAAAACAGAGCCCAAATTATTTATTTATTTTCCCATTAAACTAACCCTAAACACCAACCCTAACCCTTGTTGGACTTAAACTTAAAAAAAAATTAAAATTAAAAGTTTTATTACAAAATTTGTGGGTTCTGTTTTTTCTGGGTCACTCTGTAATAGTATGTTACTCAACTAGGGGGGGGTTAGGGTTAGGGTTGGGGTTTAGGGTTAGTCTAATGGGAAAATAAATAAATAATTTGGGTTCTGTTTTTTCTGGGTCACCCTGTAATATGTTACTCAACTAGGAAATAACCCATTTATCTATATAGAAGACAATAATAGTGAGTGAAAATGAGTTAGGCAGTGTATTAAAAAGTCTATATACCCTGGTTCAGTAGATGAGACAAGTGATATCAATGGGAAAAATTAATTAGGAGGCATTATATGAGATATCCTCTGAGCATGGACAGGAGAATTAGAAAAATATGGATTCAATAAAGAGTTATATTCAAAATTCCCAGAAGAATACTCACTTTAAAGGCAACTGAAGAAAGTTGAAGTATACAATAACTGAAATTATAACAATTAATTAATAACAATTGCAGCGATTGTCTTCCCTTGTTGGGATGGAGTTGAAAGTGGAAAAGGGTTATCTTCCCTTGCCAACAGGATTTTGCCAGTAGAGGGCATACTAACTGGCTATTTAAACAGCGCCTTGAAAGAACTCACTCTCTTTCATCTGGCATCCATAAAGATGCACTACACAAGTTATGTCTCTGTCCATTAAGGCTTGGGGGCATTGCCTCCCCCACTATAAGCTTGAACCCATGTATGTACATAGCCCTTTCTAGACCCTAACCATGTGGCTCCTATACTGTAAGTGACTCTTCTATTCTCTAGTTAGTAGCCTCAAGATTAACTCAACAAGAACTCTTTCTTTCTCTCTTTAGGACGTTCGTCCTAACTGTTTTGTATCTGTATTTTACGTTACATGTGCTCAGACAATAAAGTCTGTATTGTTGTTATATGTATCTCTTTGTTAGATTTCTTTGTATATGTTCAACTACATTAGAAACTTCTCAGAAGCCTCCTAATCTATTATAAGAAGTGGTTTTTTTTTTGCTACTGCAGTTATAACCACATTTAATTCTTATACAATCAACATAAGAACATTAATCTCGACAAATGTGAATTATTACTTTATAAAAAAGCAATACAGTTATTACTTTATAAATCATCAAATTATGCTAATAGCATGGATTCCTTTCTCTGTCTCTTGGCCATCACTCTTGCTAGGTCCTATAGATGACATGCAGTGTTTGCACAGAGCTAATGAATGTAAGCTGATGAATGTAAGGGAGTCTATTCCATTTTATTAGCGTTAGACTAGGAGATTGTTTTGGGGTTTGAAAGTACTCATACAATAAAGTCTGCATTGGTGTTATATG
Organism: Doryteuthis pealeii; assembly: GCA_023376005.1. Classification (NCBI taxonomy): domain Eukaryota; kingdom Metazoa; phylum Mollusca; class Cephalopoda; order Myopsida; family Loliginidae; genus Doryteuthis; species Doryteuthis pealeii. Next base: position 27,864,482 of record CM042151.1, on the reverse strand, counting down.
TACCTCTTTGTTGGATTTCTTTGTATATGTTCACCTACGTTAGAGACTTCTCAGAAGCCTCCTAACCTATTATAAGAAGTGGTTTTTGCTACTGTAGTTATAGCCACATTTAATTATTATCAATCAACATTAAGAACATTAATCTTCACATTAGTGATTGATTTCTTAATAAATAAGCAACACAGTTATTACTTTATAAACCATCAAATCATGCTAATAGCATGGATTCCTTGTCTCTCTTTCTCTCTCGCAATCCATCCCTATTGGCCATCACTCTTACTAGATCCTCTAGAGGTATCCAGTGTTTGCACAGAGCTGATGAATGTAAGTCTTTGCTGGTTGACCGACACAATGTTATGAGTTAGTCCTTGCTTCTCCAGCAGTGTCCAGCATGTCTTGTTCATCTTACTCAGGTGGTTTGTGAGATGGGTGGCAAGTGGCTGTAGAGCTGCTGTTTTGTGGGGTGCTGCTTCCAGAATTTGTTCAAAACAGCATGCAACATCCTTGTGTAGTTTCCATGTAGCTTAAGTAATAGTTTTTATTTGATAAATAACCAATATAGTTATTACTTTATAAATAAGCAATGTTGTTATTACTTTTTGACTGAGTGTTTTGATAAAATAATTATAAGCTTCTGTGTTATTTTCATCTCTTAAATTTTCTGCCCTCAGAAGCTTTAATAACTCAAGTGTCATTGGATTAAAAAATAAATGAAGAAATAACTATCATTTTAAAAATGAACTATACTAATTTAAGTAATAATAAAGGGAGTTCTTTTTTTGTATGGAAGCCAATAAGTAAAGATAGAACCTCTCTGCTTGAGGAGTATGCAACACAAGGTCAATTTTTAAGCAGAATTTAACAGGTTGGAATTCAGAATTTTCTTTCTCCTAGACTGGTTGCCATACCAAGACTAAAGAGCCCAGTCTGCCCTACTATTTACCTCTAGCTTAGAGGAGAATAGTTGGATGCATACCTTTCCTCAGTGTATGTGAAATGCAAACAGCCTCGTCCAGGATTTGAACTTAGGTTGACGTGTCCATTTCCTATGATGCTAACCATTATATTACAATAGATTGTAATTATTTGAGTATAGCAGCAGAGAGATGTCTGTGATCAGTCTAAAAACTAAACATTTTTTTCACAATTTCTTCAGTGCTAAAATATTTGTTAATAGGTTTGTTCTTCTAATTTTATATCTTTTATAAAGTTGCTTTTTAAAAAGAAATTCAGAAAATTATGTATTTATTCTTTACTTTCGAAATTTGGAGATAAAAAAATCTAAAAAAAAAAAAAAAAAGAAGTCCACCAAAGAAACTATTTTTTGTCCCTTTTTTTTAAAAAACCTATAAATTAACATTTATGCTTTATTTGCTTTCACGTGAAGAAAGTCAGCCCAACCTCTACCCAACACACAAGCTCGATGAAATTCAATTTCTTTTTTTTTTTTTTTTTAATGAAGCTATACGCATCATTTAAATGTTTTACTTGTAGTGACAAGATTCTTTTTCTTTCATTCAGTTTCTCTTTTGTTACATTTTGTTCATTTATTTCATTTGATTTTTGATACAAAAAAAATTTCCCATTCTTTATAAAAGACTTGAAATATACATTCTTTTGAAATTCAATAGATCATGAATAGATTACATTTTTCCACTTTATTTTTTTTAGTGCCATATCTAAATTAATAATATCTTTTATTGTTATCTAATTAGTTATCTTCAAGGTATTCGTGCTTGTTTTTAGCTCAAATTATAATGATAGATAATATATATGAACATCAATTTACGCAGACACCTCTCTACATCTTGAATAGATATTCAATGACTTTAAAAGGTAAAGCTTTTAAAATACTCAATATGCTCATATATACAGGATCGGACAAAAAAACAAAAACAGTGAAAAGACTGAACCATTGCTATAAATTTTTAATGAAACTTCAATGGCTAGACACACATAAGAAGTGATTATTTTCCTTTATTATTTTTGTCAAACTTTCTTAGTTGTAATGAAATACTGTACATTTATTGTTACTAAAAGAAGTAAAGTCAGTGGAGTGGCCTATTATCGGTATTAGCTGGATAGTGAGGGAGTCAGTCTCCTTTTCCCTAGCGCTAGACTAGGTAGATTGTTTTTGGTTCTGAAAGTTGGCAAAGTGGCCTATTATTATTGTTAAGTAGATAGCCTATCCTCATTTCCCTAGCACTAGACATGGAGATGTTTATGTGTCTGAAAGTTGGCAGAATGACCTATTGTTGGTTTTAGCATGCATAGCAAAGGAGTCTATCCCCTTTTTACTAGCGTTAGACTAGGTAGATTATTTTTGGGTTTGAAAGTGGAGTGTCACACCAACTATCAATTCCCCACTTTACTGCACAGATCCAATCTGTTCTACTCATGTGCTGAGTTGGCAAGGGTCAGTATCATGCATAATATTCAACCCTAACTTTTGACTGAAAAATCTGGAAAAATAGTGCATCTTATACACAATTAAAGCCAGTAATTCTCAATTTATTAATTTCAGAGTAAAATACACAACAATCATCTTTCTTATCTATTATCTATTTCTTATTTCAGTTGTTTATTTTCATGTTAAAGTAAAAGTAAATATGTGACCATATCTACAAAATGAACATTACTTTTGATGTTCTCCTATGGGTTCCTACACATGAGTGTGGGTCAGCTAGCAAAAACCTATATAGATTAGCTCTGCATGGATACTAGATGCTGTGCAGAGGACCTTCCAAGACACAATGGCTGATAGTGGCAACTGGCGAGGAAAGTCATGAAGTTCTGTACTGTCAGCATGACTATGATGATGATGAATTGATACTAATGGATACCCTACTAAATTTCAAGTGGTCATAAATTATCCTAATTTGTCATAAAAATAAAAGTTGGTAGAGTGGCCTATTGTTGGTATCAGCTAGACAGAGAGTCTATTCCCTTTTCACTAGTGCTAGACCAGGGAGATTGTTTTTGTGTCTGAGGGGGAGTGCTACAACTACCATCAACTCCCCACTTTACCGCAGAGATCCCTGAGCTACTCATGTGCTAAGTTGGCGAGGGCCTGTATTGAACCAGGAACCTTCTGGTTCTGAGCCGGATGCTCTACCGACTGAGCTAACTGTATCAATTGTCATCAATTGTCTTAATAACATCTTTTATGTCTGCTGTCTGTTTTTTTTTGTCCAATACTGTAGGTTAAATTTTAAGAAAAAAAAAATGTGGGTTGACTTATATATGAATATCATAATTGTGTAAGATCAAAATTTGAACTTAATAGGAAGAACTAGAAGTAACACTTGGCTTCAAAAATTACTTTTTATAAATTAATGATTTTGTGAGCACAAATCAATGGTTGACCTATACATTAGATTAATTTACATATATGTATATACAAATAGTATAAATTAATTAACTAAGAAATGGGTTAACACTTTTGTGTTTCCTTTTAACATTATTCTAGATGATAAACATTCTAAAATGGCTTTTATTGATCCAATGAATTGATTGTGTAAGCTTCTGAGAGATTATTATAATCTATAGTCATTAAAAGATATAAAAGAAAAGAAAAACCCTCCTACCAAGGAGGGTATTATAAAGAGAAGTAATGATTATATATAATATATAATTTTCCCTGTTTGTGGAGACTAGAATACACTATCTGTATCCTCTGTAGGTAAAAGAATTTTCCTAGGTATAACACTAAACTGTATCTGTCTATGAGGCTCCAGTACCAGAGTTCTGAGGAGTGTGAAGTTACTTTTGTTGTTACTTTCAGTTTCACTTTGACTCAGAGAATTAGGACCATAACAGATACTATCTATAGGTTCAATAATGCCTGAAAATTACAGAATATTTGAAATCATAAAACTGTGAGTAATTTATTAGTATTAGTTACAAATTCTTGAAATCACAAAACTGTGTGCAATTTTTTGTATTAAGAATAACAACTTGAAGCTATATTTTTTTACAGAGGATTATTATTTCACTCCATTCGTTTTTTTAAACCTGCTTGGGCAGTGGTTCACTGGAGGCTGAGTGACCTCAAGTCTCCAGGACTCTTCTGAGTATTCCAGCCAATCTTAACAATGCTGTAGTCTGGATGGTCGTGATTCTTCCTCTGAATTCCAATTCATCCAGGCTCTTTTCCAGACCCTGGGGATCATTCAAGGGCCCCAATTACAATTGGTACAACATTCACCCTCATGTTCCACAGTTTTCTCAGTTCTCTGGCAATGTCCAAGTATTTCTTGATCTTTTTGCTCTCTTTCATTTTCACTCTGTGATTGGCCAGGACAGCAAAATCCACTTCCTCTTCTTGTCGATCAAAACTAGGTCTGGTCTTCGGGCCAGGATTTGGTGATTTGTCTGTATCTTAAAGTTATTATTATTATTATTTACTTGAAACCATATAATTACTTGAAATACTTGAAACCATATACAAGGATTGTTCAAAAAGTTCTAAGCCTCACACAGAAAAATGACCCACTTCTTACTAGAAAAACTAATGTCTCAATTTCTGTGCAGACAAAGTTAAGAAGCATGTGACAAATCTAAAAATAAACAAAACAGAGGCCCATACAAACCAAAGGATAGACCAAAACAAGTTATCCATGAAATTACAGAGAACTCAACATTATAGACAGACATTTTAGCTCCTTTGTAACCCTCTGAACTAATATAAGGAAAAGGAACCCTCATGTACATGAAAATCTTCAAACACAACATGTATGTGATGTAAATATATTTTGAAATGAAATGCTATTAATTGATGATAAAATTTTTTTTAGTTTCTTATTTCATTTGCAAGTATTTTAAGTATTTTTAACATCTACTATAAATCCTCCTGAAGTTGGTTTAACAAAATACCAAAACGTTGGCATATCGTCATATATATATATATATATAAAAAAATATTCATCTGAATATTTTGTTATTTCATATTTTATTGTTACACATTTCTGTATATAAATTTCGCCCAGTTTGTTGATTCTATTGTTGTCTCTTACCATTTCTTCCACCCTATCAAGCAGTTACTATGACATTCCTGGTCAGCAAGTTGGCCCTACTTCCACTATCTCCTTCTCTCCTCTCTTGCCATTCCATACACAAATATAACTGTACTTACTGAACTGCTGTAAAATAAATTGGCAGCCTAACTACTTTTTATCAAATAAATAAAATTTGCAATTAGTATTATTTGGATTATTCGGACTATTGTCTCATCTTCATTGTTATCTGTAAAATGTTTTGGCTGATGTTCCCTCCAGCCTTCTTCAGGTATTTCTTGTCGGACTTGGGAACATTCTCGAACTCAGTAACCTTCTTTTGAACTTGGGAGCCATCATGAAACTTTGAACCTAACTCTTTATTCAGTCCATGTGGGGTATCCTATTCTCATTCTGCTAACCATAGCTGGGAAACAGGTGTTAAGCTGTGTTAATTATTATTCTATGTACTGCTGCCCTTGACCAGGATTGAATCTGCAGTCTAGAGATAACTGTCACTTAGAACTGTCTTAACCTAACTCCACTACGCTATGTGTCCAATTGGACAATTCAGTGTGAATTTTGGGAACTTATAAACCTAATGTCTTGTTATGTCTAAAATATCTACCTATTCACTTATATATGATTTTTACCTTGACTCATATTCAATTCAGAGAAAAATTTGCAATATTCCATTGATTAAAAGAAAATCAGATTTAATAAATAAAATATGCTTTTTGCACAGCTTCCTTCTATCAATGAATTATGTCTTGAATCTGGAAAGAACTTATACATTTATATAATAAAAACTTTCTTATTAGTTGTGTTTTTATTTGTTTGTTTCTTTTTTTTTTCTGGATTTAAAACCTGCTTCTTGCTATTTTGTTACTGCTTTATATTTTACTAGAAGCAGCTACCCACCATTGCCTAGGTAGAGGTGGGGGAAGTTAGTCTCGCAGATCCATTAATTATTTTGGTCTTCCATAATTAATTTCCTTATGTTTTAATCTGAATGCCATTAATAACTTTTCCTTCTCTTTCTATTCAAATTCTAATTTTTAAATATCTTCATGAATATAGATAAAATCTTCATTATTTTTTCACACAAAGGCAAGCTCTGGTGATAGTTAATGTGTATATATATTTACTTTGTTGTTAATGATTTTATTTTAGAAGTTTCCTCCGAATATACACACACAATAACTGTCCTTTATATATGTATAGATAATTATTCAACTAAGTTTAGATGAGTATGTGATAAGGACAGAGAAATTACAGTCTACATTCTCCAATCTTTTAGCTGAAATTAAAGTGTAGTATATGTTCTTACCTTCAAGCAGGAGCTGGTGCCATGGTATCTTTGGATCGGATACTGAAAGAAAAAAAAAAGGGTGAGCTTGGACCTAAGAATTTAAAATCTGGTAGGAGCTTCCCAATTTCATCAAAAGGAGAATAACAGAATAATCTAAAGCATGTTTGGCAGCGGTCATGGGGATCAGGGTTGTTGTCCATGTGTATATTCAAGAAACCCCTTGTTAAAATGACCCTATGTTGCATATTACAACTGAGGGGGTGTACTTGAATATATATATATTTACCAACCCCTCTTCAAGAGCAGGATGTGACACAAGGTCAATTTCTTAAGTGGAGTTTAACAGGTTTGAATTCAGAGTTTTCCTTCTCCCAGGCTGGTTACCTAGCCAAGGTTAAAGAGCCCAGTCTGTCCTGCTATTTAGCCATAGCTGGAGGGAGAATAGTTGGATGCATACCTTTCCCAAGGGTATTAGCGCTATGTGAAATGCAAACAACCTTGTCCAGGATTTGAACTTGAGTCGATGAGTCTATTTCCTGCGACTCTATCCATTATACTACAGGCCTCCACAGTACTTGAATATAGGATAGAAAATTATGTTGCACCAGATGATAAGGATCTGATTTGAAAATTGCCTTTCAATGTGTTTGTGTTTATCCAGGCTTAAATCCAACACTTGCACAAGAAAATAGCACAAGTTCAAATGGGAATCATGCAGAAAGGAAGACTGTGTTACACCTATATCTCAAGTATCTATTCACCTAACCCCTCCACAATAGGCAGGATGTGACACAAGGTTAATTTTTAAGTGAGTATATCTGATTTGAATTCAGAAATTCTTTCTCCTTGACTGGTTGCTTAATCAAGGTTAAAGTATCTAGTCTGTCCTATTATTTACCCATATCTGGGGGGAGAACACATGGATTTGTGCCTTTCCTAAGGACATTAGTGCATAGTAAAAGGAAAATACACTTCTCTAGGATTTGAATTTTCAATATGATCTGTTTTGGTATCCATGATTCAGCACCATATGGGCACTGCTGGAAAAGCAAGGACAAACTCATAAGCAACAATCTCCTGTGGAAGCCAGCACATGGGAATGCCAGTGCATGCCTCCCACAAAGACCTACATTGACCAACCCTGCACGGATACTAGATGCTGTGCAGAGGACTTGCCCGGGGCAATAAATGATTGGGATGGTTGGTGAGAGATTATCATGGATATCTGTGCTGCTAGCATGACATGGTGATGATTCTATAAAAGAGTACAATTAAAACTGCAATAGCACTGATATATTTTTCTGTATGAATTTTATTTCCTGGACGAAAAACATTGCTGTAAAGTCTCTTATGAATAACATTGCATTGGATTTTTCATAAAAATTGTATTAATTAGTTTCCTGTGGGAATATCATTGCATTTTTGCCTCATGTAAATAATATTAGTGATTCTTTTAATCAAAACAACTTTTAAAGCAATGATAACTTTATTCTATTTCTTTCTTTTTCTTTTTACTATTAGCCTATCTATATATCAATACTGGTGTTCCTAAATCTTCCATCTGTTTTCATACTGCAATACCCTCTGGTTAAAAATGAAACCATCCAAACTGTTCAAGATGCAATCTAAAAATGTAAATCCAGATTATCTGGTGTCGCTTAATAGTAGATTTCTTATTTGTTTCATTTTATTTCATCTAATTTTAAAAATGAAACATTCTAAATGGTCTTGCGCCACTTAAATGCCCACATAAAATTAAAAATTGAAAAAAAAAAAAGAAGTTACATGTTTGTTTTATTTGTAATATTGAAATTGGGAATTACAGAATTTATTTTGGTAATTTTGATCCTATATCATCCCGGCCTCCTGCCTTAATTTAGGCTATGTTTTAATGAACCAGCATCAGGCAAATTTTGGCCTACCTTAAATATTTTCCGAATCATGTTTTTGTCACATGTTTGTCGGCAAATTAATGTAGATATTTTAAACATCTTTCCCCAAGATTTTTATTGACAAAAATGTAAATATTTATAACCTCTTGTGTGTGAGAGAGAGAGAGAGAGAGAGAGAGAGAGATTATACTTTTTACATATTGAACTATTTAGCAATAGCTCTTAAGTAAACATATCAAACAATATAATAATTAAATTATCATACTGTGGTATATACCTACAGGTGCTACTAGTGCATCAATATTATATATAGTGAGAACATCTTGAAATATTTTTGGGTGGGTGGGTGTTACAGACAGAAATAAATATACAAACACAAATTCATCATAGTTGGGGTTAGATATCAGTAAGCAGTAGCAGCTGGACCAGGAAAATGTACCTGCGAGAAAGTTTTGTAATGTTTCTCTTAGTTTTTTGTGCTTCTTCTAGTTACAGACAAAAAATAGATATACACAAATGTGGCTTTAAAGAAAAAGAAAATCACAGGAAAATACTTTTGGCTCTACAATTTCATTTCCAATTCAATGAAATAATATTTTGATATGCAAAAAAGAAAAAAATGTGATTGATTGGTTGATTGATCTTAATGGCATGTCAACACATCTTGGGCTATTCTATGCCTAGAGGTTAAGGAATTGTGTACATTTATATTTACATTGTTTCTTTCATAGTTTCTTAAGAGTTTTGCACATGCTTATATGATATCAAGTATTCCTATCTATACAGATAATATGCAAACTGATCTATTTGACCCATAGATGGTACTAGCACTCTGGGGCAGAGTAGAGTTGGGAGTAATGACAATGAAAGGGTACTCCACACTCTCTAGATCTCTAAAACTGGAGCCTCACCACCAAATGCAGTTTAAATTCATAACTAAGGACGACGCCTTTTTTGGTAGTGGTGGGGGGGTTTACTACCCTACAGGGGATACAGCATATTTTAAGCCCCACCAACAGAGATGTCTCATGGTTTGTGTTGTTTAAACTTGTGAAATTTGGACTAATGGGCAATAATCAAAATTGTGTCGTTTTTTGTTTTTTTTAATCTCGATATTATTATAAAAACTTTTACCCAATTATTATCATAACATTTTTGAAAAGTCTCAATACGGCAATATTTCATATATTTAAATTATTATATTTATTATTTATTTATTATAAATTATAAATCATAATTAAAAATTTAATTATGAATTAATATTCATTATAGATTAATAATTATAATTAATAATGATTAATAATGATATTTATAAAAAAATTATGTATAAATTATACATTGAAAACACAATATATATATATATATATATATATATATATAATTATAATCAGAAATTATAATTAGATTATACATTATATATTCATTTATTTATTATATCTTAAATACTTAAAGTAATATATCACAATATTTTAAAAACTAGCAAATATATGCACCCTTTGGGTGCAAGTATTTAGGTTTTGATGTAATAAAATATTGTATCAAATTAGAAACTATTTAGAAAATGATAAACTGAGGGGGTATAATCAGGGGGTATAAAATAGAACAGCTTTAAATCTCACTCTTCCATCATTTTCCATCACTCCCGTCTTATTTTTCCTAATTTACCTATTTATCTAGATTATGAAGTATTTAATAAAATTACAGTTCTTTCGTCTTGTTTATGGATTTCTTTTAAGATTTCTTGAAGACATTTTTACTCAGATTCATTAAGAGAAAACCAAACAATTAAAAATCAATAATACTAAGCATATATTTATTAAAATCAAATTCTTAATATCAATATGCAAATTAGTCTTCTCATTCACACTTTAAGCCGCAATTTTGTTGAATATATAAATATACTTGCATGTTATTAGTATGTAGATCCAACAGTATTAATAAGGTACAACAATTTTATCAATAATTGAGGTTTAAATAAAAAATAAATTCATGGTGAATGTGATGTCAATAACTAAGGGAATTGTGACTTGAGTAGTGATTTAGTTTTGGTTACAGACAGACAAACACACAATCTCCATTATAATAAGATGTAATTCTTTTTAAAATATTTTTTCAATCTTTTAAAAATCTCAATACATTTTATATTTAATCAAAATTGAGATTTTAAAAAATCATTTTAGGTTTAAGACTGGCTCTGCTTTAATAAAAGCATCAAACATTTTTTAGAAAATTTCTCGTAAACTTTTGCACAAAAGAATCAATATCATAATTATAAATAGCTTCTACATTTAAATGTAGTTGAGTATTTTTACAAGAAATATTTAATTTTTACAATGGAAGTGGTAAAATTTGGATATT
>CM042151.1:27821426-27848926 GCA_023376005.1 Doryteuthis pealeii | reverse complement strand
TGCATGAGTAGCATAGCTTGGGTAATCTCATCTGTACTATAAAGCATCTGGGAGCTGGCGGTAGGTGTGGCACTCACCCCAGCAAAAAACAATCTTACTAGTCTAGTGCTAGTAAAAAGGAGATAGACTCCTTCACTGTTTGGCTGATACTGACAATAGGCCACTCTGCCAACTTAACTAATTTAAATAACTATATTTTCAATGTTCCATTATTATGGTTATATTTTTTTTTGTCTTTAATTTGTATGATTTCAATTCCTATCTAATCTGTATATAATAGAGATTCAGTTTCTATATGCCTGTAACTGAAATTATGTCACTGCTCACATCACAGTAATTTCAGGAATTAAATAGGATTATAAATGAGTAATTTATTGTCTATATCATTACTACATAAAATAGAATATACCAATATTATATATATACTCAGAAAGTTAGTACACAACATTTGGCAGTCTACTGTGTTTTTTAAAACAAGTTTTAATAAATACATAACCAGTATTATTGATTTAGACTGTTTTTTTAAACATATATTTAAAGTTATCTAACATTGATTTTATGAGAAAATTATTAACAAACAAGAAATTGTAATATAAACTTGTTCTAGCTTATATTTTAAGAACTGTAAAGTACTAGGAGTATCAAACGATTATAAGTAAACAGAATTATATTAATATTAGATAGGAATATTTGAAACCATTTAACTGTATGCAAATTACTTGAAGCTATAATTGTTTACTAAGAATTATTATTATTAGTTACTTAAAACAATAATTGCTTGCAAATTATTGGTGTTAGATACAAATACTTGAAATCATAAGTGCAAATGAATATTATTGAATAGTAATAGTTACTTTAAAACATATTTGTATATACATTATTAGTACTAGTAAAAAAAATAAACATGCTAAAGTTGTGTAAAAATAAATCTTTGAAAAATAATGCCTGAAGTGGGTGGGAGTTAAAAATTCAATGTCAATAAACTGAATTTTATTCTGTTCAATTCAGTAGAAAAATAAATTCTTTAAAAATTATTTTCGATAAATAGAATTCATTCAAAAAATGTTTGTTGAATGAATGAATGTAATATATATTGTTATGCTCTTAATTCATTTTCTTAGCGATTTAATGAATTTCATATTTATTAAAGTAAGCATTAAATGAATTGAATAGCTTTATTCAATTTTTAAAGAACAAAATAAGATTTATATAAATCAAAATTAAAAAGTTATTTTAATAATCTAATACCAAATAAAATTAACATATTGATGAATGTGTATTGTTTAAACAATGAACAAAATACTACTATTAATTACTTGGTTACAATTAATTTAAATAAATAAATTGCAGATGAAAAGTAACATTAGTAATAAAAGATAACAACCATATACAGTTTTTGCATTAAAAATCAAAGTAAACAATTTTGGTTATTTCCTATAACTCCAACCTAAAAAAGGGGAACCACTCTGAATGAATTTTATCTGTTAATTAATCTACCTATTATTTTCCCATTAAACTAACCCTAACCCCACCTTTTTTCCTAGTAGATCAATAAATAGATAAATAATTTATAAAATTCATTCAGAGTGGTTCCCCTTTTTTAGGTTGGAGTTATAGGAAATAACCACAATTTTTTGAAATGTTTGTATACATGTGTAAAACAGTTATATGGTTTCACATATACTTATCCAATAATAACTTAAAAACAAATCTATTATAATAAATAGTATAAATGGACCCCCAACAGGTACTAACACTCTGGGTTAGAGTGGACCTGGGAGTAATGAAGAGGATACAGTTGAAATATTCTCATCCCAACTGACAGGGCAGGAAAAAAATAGAAGCTAATTTATTTTTTGTCATTAGATATCAGTCAATTGATGCTGACCCAAAAATCTGTGCTATTATATATCAGAAATATTCTCCCATTATGTAATTCCCTTTGCCATCATTGTGGAGTGCCTTGTAACTATTTTTACAACCGTATATATATATGCATATACATTATTTATTGTTTTGATAAGACTTAATGTATTTATCTCAATAGATTCTTTAGCTCAATGCATTAAATACTCACATTATCACCTGACGAATATCATTATCACCTCAGAAACATAATTATCACCTTAAGAATATCACCAACCAATCAAAATGGTGCTAACAGTATCTTTCTTTTAGCACAAGTTTAGAAACGAAACAATTTTCTTTCTAATATGTCCATACAAAGTGATTTCTTATAAAGAGAGGAATTTCAACTTGTTTGCAAAAATCATAGCATTTGAATAATTATCTTTCTAAATGATTTCATTATAGCAATCTTCGGAAGAAGGCTGCAAATCTGCTAAACAAAAGATTTATCAAAGTTTGTATTTACCTGACAACCTTGCCATGAGTAGGATGCAGCATAAAGTCAATTAAGCACAGTACAGTGGTTTAAATTCAGTGTTTTCCTTCTCCTAGACTGGTGAGCATTAGCATAGTGAAATTCAAACAGCCTCATCCAGATTTTTAAACTCAGGATGGTGATTGCCTTTCTTAAAATGATAAACATTATGCTAAGTGCAACTGTGACAAAGTCACAATGTAATTTCTCCACCACCAATAAATATTCAGACATCTATATAATCCCTAACTTAATATACTAATCTTATTAGTAAACCCTTGTGGTAAGAAAAACTTGGCAAATAGTTTGATAGTAAAAATATACTACCAAACATCACCCGGGGAAAAATGAAAAAAAAAAAAAAAAGGAAAAGGCCAAGAGGGTCGTACCAACTGAAAATAATCGATTAATATTATAACACTTGACCAAAAGAAAAAAAAATAATATATAAAAAAGATATATTTATAAACTGCTACGATTGTCTAAAGCTAAAATGTAAAAAGTGCTTGATACCTAAGTAGAGCAAATGATAAAGCTAAACCTAACGAGTCAGATAATCCCTTACTTACAAATTTCAAGTATTTATTACAATAGATATAAATTCAATGAATATCATTAAAGTGCCGTATACTCTATTAATCTACTCTAACTACAAAAATGCTGTTATATAATGCATAGGCACAGCCTATCATTTTTGTAAGTAGTGTAGTGTAGATTTTGAGAATAATGGTAAGGCAGTGTTATGTATTTGGTGTATTTTGTTTTATGGCATATCAACCTCAGTGGGTCCTTATATAACAAGTAAACTTCTGCCTTTAACAACCTGTACAATTGTATAATTGAAATAAATAAAATGTCAGAGTTAATAAATAAAGATATTTCAATCTTTTTGTACTGGTGGAGTATTGTATTTACACAAATTTTCTCCATATTTCATTGAGAAGTGTCATATGATTATGTAAAGAGATTAAAAATGAAATTTAATTTTGCCTATTATAGGTACAGGTTTTTAAAGGCAAAAGTTTACTTGTTACATAATGGATAGGCATTTTTTGTAGGTAGAATAAAGTAATTTAAAAGAAAGGTAAACACAGGAAAATCATTGATAGTTTGATTGATAGGTCTTGACCTCAGGTTTGTCTAGAACAAGCTCTCATTGGCTTGAAGAGTCATGCAATCAGACAAGGCTGGCAAAGTAGAATTCGAATTTAGCAGAATGGGCAGACATGCTTTTATGTATCTGCTTCTCCCACATGGGTGAGGCAAAGAATATATTGGGAAATTGGGTTAATAAAGGTATACACAACAAAATGTCTCTGTGCTGTCTCCATGATAAAAGGACAATAAAGTAATACCTACAGAGAGATGTCTGACCTGAAAGGAAACCCTGATACGAAGAACACAGACACCCAATGGAACAATATGCAGTAATCCACAGAAGCAGACATTACAAGAACTTAAGAAGCAATATACAACATGCTCAGAAAGTTCAATTTTGTTTAATGCAATATGTATAAATTCTTAAAGTGCTCTATGATACAAGTGAAATAGATAAATTGTTAAACATAATAAATAAAGATATCTTTATTTTTGGATTGAATAATTTTTATAGGGTAAAGCAATGTATATCTTGCTTCTTCGGAATACACACAACTGGTTCTTAAGCAATATGGCTGCTACACCCCCACTTGATATAAGTGAACAGTAACAGAATGTAAAATGAAGAGAAGACTTAAATTACAAAGTGTTTTCAGAAATTCACAGATTGAATAATAATAAGGTATTGAAGGAAAGACCTGTTCATTTTAATTTGTTGCCTTTTCAAAACAAAATGGAGGATTCTTTTTTTATCTCTTCCTTTTTTTTTTCTTTTTTTTGTCCTGACCTGTATCTATCCTGCATCAAACTGTAATGTCTCTTTTTCTCCGCTAAGGGATGTAAGATAGAAGAAAGAGCATATTCATTTGAATGTTATCTTGACAGTTCAAATTAATTCAGTTGAGAGAAACTTTCAATGCTGATTAGACCACGTTAAAATCAGCAAATGTGCACAAAACATTGAATAAATCATTCAAATAAGTTGAGATGTAAATTTTGATGAAAAAAAAAAGAAGGTTTATGTTGGAAGTTGTGATATATTAAACGGTAATACAGAGAATAAACTTGTGAAAAGGGGTTTACTTTTGGTTAACTCACAAATGATTGGTATCAAGTCTTGAATCAATAAAGATTACACAATCCAGTTCAGCATTAAATCCAGAAAGGTCAAAGCTCCAAACATAAAATCCAGCATTGGCAATATGTCCTTTTGGTTGGAGGAAACATCAAATGGCTTACATGAGCCCCAACCCTACAAACTCCCTTTATAGCTAGAGAGAATAATATAGTTTATTCAAGATGTGAATCTCTAGCTTAGATACTGCCTTAAAAGTAACTCCCCACCTACCAAATGTATGGATGCCAAATACATTCCAACAAAAGATGTGCAGGTGGAGAGCCATATTCAACATCCTTGAATATTAGAAAGTCATACTTCAAATTATGAACAACTAGCAGAGCTAGTTAAAATTTTGCACTTCAATTTTTCTGAAATGTCTTAAAAAATTGGCGGAGTTATGTTGATTCCAAAAATTAACATAAATCTCCAAATTTGGGTAGGGAGGGTCGCGAAAAATGGCGACATTTTGTAATCTTTTTTTGTCTGTAAAATGAGTTCTAGAGATTCCCTACTCCTAAAAATTGGTTTATAAAAGCATTTTAGCTCAAGGAATCCAAAAATGCTAACAAAAAGTCTTCAAGTTAACCAATTTTAAGTTATTAATTATTTCTGATTTGCAAAATTTTAACTGTTGTTATAGCTTCAGTTCTGAGCAAAAATCTTCTTGGTACAAATAATGTTCAATATATGTGAAATGATAATAGAAAAATTTTTTGTCATAGATGCAGTTCCATATCGGGATATTGATCTTGCTATGAAAAAATCAGAAATCATCAATAACTTAAAAATTAGTTGATTTAAAAAAAATTATGATAGCATTTTTGAATTCTTTAGGCAAAAATGCTTTTATAAACCAATTTTTAGTAGTAAGGAAGCTCTAGACTTAATTTTACAGACAAGAATAGATTACAAAAAGTCGGCATCTTTCACCAACCCAGCAAATTTGGAGAGCTAAAAATCAATGTAACTCCACCAATTTTGGGAATTGGAAGCTCAAATTTTGGAATTGTCTAACTTTAACATAGTCCACACATGGAAAAAATTCAGAAAATTGAGAGGGGTGGGTGACAGTTTTACTTTTTCTGGATGATTTTGACATGGAATTACCTGATACTTGAAGAATCTACAGATTAAAACAATATAAGTCCAAAAGAATAAATTTAAGGTTAAAATAAAAAAAACTTACAATTGTCCACCATCTTCCTAATTTTTATTTGCTTTTTATCACATCTCACTAGGGTTGTTACTTCTACAGTGAAAAAGAATAAGAATGAAGAATAAAGTCCGAGTGAGATTAAAAATAAATAAAAATAAAAAAACATTATCTATTGATAATTTTGACTAATATTATCCTTCATCTTCGTAATTCTATTCTATTTGCTTTTTATTGCATCTTATTAGGGCCGTTACTTCTACAATGGTAAAAAATTAGAATGAAGAATAAATTTTTCTGAATTTTTGAGACGAGGCTTGATGATTAGTATTATCTGCATTATTTGGACTATTGTCATCATCTTCATTTTTCAACTGATGTGCCTTCTGGCCTTCTTCAGGTATTACTTCTTGGACTCAGGAACCTTTTTGTCGTAATCGGGAGCCATCACAGAATTTTGAACCTGACCCTTTATTCAGTCCACAGGGGTATCCTGTTTTTATTCCACTAACACTAGCTGGGGTAGAGACGTTAAGCTATGTTAATTATTATTCTATGTTACTGCTGCCCCTGGCCAGGATTGAACCTGCAGTCCAGAGATAACTGTCACTTAGAACTGTCTTAACCTAATTCCTTTATCCACTTGGCCATATGTCCAATTGGACAAGAATAAATTCTTAGTGAAATTCAAACTCATATTCTCTTCTGGCTTTGGGAATTAGAAAGGTGAAGGATAAATAAAAAGCATTATCTATTATCCTTCATCTTCCTAATTCTATTTGTTTTTTATTGCATCTTATTAGGGGCGTTACTTCTACAATGGTAAAAAATAAGAATAAGTTCTAAGTGAAATTCAAACTCATATTTGGGGAATTAGGAAGATGAACAATAATATTCATTAAAATTATTAATAATAATAATTAACTGAGCTTCATCTGAAAAACTATATATATGATTGTGTTAACTTTTTCATTTATGATAATAACTGTTTTTACATTTTTTTTTTTTTTTTTTTAGATCGAAGAAATTAAATTTTCTTCTTGGCCACTATGAAATGCTTAACTATAAACAAAAAATCAACTGGCTTATGTTTGGCTTGCTGCAACTGTCTATCATGCAGACATGTGGGGTGCAGATCTTACCTACTACGTAGAAGAAGGAAAAAGTCCCGGTACCTATTTAGGAGATATTGCAGCCGATATACATTTAGTGGGATATTGTCGAGCCGGAAGAATACCACCTAGTTTCATTCAGCCAGCTGAAACAAGATATGATGGGTAGTTCACAGCTGTTCCATGTCTCCAAGAAAACAGGCAAACTCTATACAGCTCAGACACTGGATGCTGAGTTCATATGTGAACAAGACAAGGAGTGTGTGAAATGATGGATGTTGCCATTCAGAAGGATTCAGCATTTCTAAAACTGATTGAAATCAAAGTAATTGTAAGGGGATGTCAATGATCACGAGCCTGAATTTCCTTATGAGCAAATCGATCTGCAATTTTTGGAAAGTGACAGGATCGGACTGAGGAAACCGATCCCAACGCCATAGACAGAGACGTTGGGATTTCCAATTCGCTGATCATTTACGAACTAAAAAAAAGATCCAAAAGAACCCTTAAACTTTCGGTGTTCACGCACATTGATGGAACCTCGGAACTTGGCATTGAATTGGAAGAATCCTTGACAGGGAGAGAAAAAGAATTCTACAAGTTGCAGGTGATTGCGACTGACAGTGGATTCCCACCCAAAAAAGCATTTTGCAGATCCACGTCTCGGTGAAAGATGTCAACGATAACTTTTCCTGTCTTCACTCAAGAGCTGCTCAACATCACAATAATTAATCAGCCAGTGAACTTTTCACCGATCGCCACTTTGTTTGCCAAAGACGCAGATATGGGGGAAAATGGACAAGTCTCGTACCACTTCAGTTCAAAAACGTCCGGTGTTGTGAAGAGTCACTTCCACCTGAATGTTATGACTGGCGAGATTTTCCTACGCAGGAAGTTTATTTGGGGCCAAGATCTGCTGCACAAGCTGTACGTAAAAGCATCCGACGGAGGCACATTTCCTCTGAGTTCCATCGCCATGGTTCTGGTAAATGTCATCAATATCCAAAACCATCCGCCGAGTGTGGCACTAAACTTCTTCTCGGCGTCAGCAGGGAGGAAAATTAACATTTCAGAAGATGCAGCAATTGGCAGTTTTGTTGCTTATGTGAAGGTCACCGATCACGATGCGGCAGAAAATGGAGAGGTCAGCTGTGACCTTTATGACGATAAGTTCAAACTTGAAAGTTTAGGTGATAAGAAATTTAAAGTGGTTGTGAAAAAGCCATTGGACAGGGAAGCGGCTGATCACCATGATATCATCATCGGCTGTCAGGATAAAGGATCTCCTCCTCTTTACACCGAGCGAAGATTCTATGTCAAAGTAACAGATGTCAATGATGTGCCACCACAGTTTCCAACAGAGGTGTTTAAATTCTGGATTTATGAAAACCAAAAATCTAAGCTTCCAGTTGGTTCCATTAAAGCTACGGATCCTGACCTTGGACCAGGTGGAGAACTGACCTATTCTCTAATTAGCGATAGCAAACAGTTCTTACCTTTTCAGATCTCTAATAACCGAGTGATTTCCACAATCAACTCTTTAGACCATGAATTACAAAGCATTTATAAATTTCAAGTTTTGGCACAAGACAAAGGAATACCATCTCTGAACAATACAGTAAATGTCACAGTTGAGGTCAAAGATGAAAATGACAATGCTCCTATTTTACATTCCCTGGTATTAACCCTTACATAATGGATGTTGAATACCAGCCCCTCCGCACAAAAAATATATCTTTTTAAAGCCTCTGACAGTGACAGTGAAGAAAATGCTTTTTATCACATTTGAACTATCAACTGGGGACGACAAGATCTTTTTGCCATTAACAATTACACTGGACTCTTTTCTTTTGATAGAGTGGCTAAACCACAGGATGCTGGCTCTTATGAACTTGAGTTCATTGCCACAGACAATGGTACCCCAGTACTGTCAGCAACAACCACAGTAATTTTAACACTGACAGTGAGCAACAAAACAGCCGAAATGTTGAACTCTGTCCAAATTCAAAGCAGTGATTCCCTCCATCCAAACCTGTTAATCACTATCATATTAATCACTTTAACCGTGATATTGGTGATAGCAGCTTGTGTATCGATTTTTTGTAATCCAGTTCAATAATCATCAAAGTGCTCCTCTTGGGGACAAAGGAAATCCTTCAACAAGATGTGTGGGTGAGATTCGACATTTGCTGTGTCCATCTTACCAGCCTTCTCCATGGGCTGATGTTTCAGTAGCCGTGGCCGTCAAGACAGATACGATCAAAAACCCAGCGGTGGTAGAAAAAGATTGTCAACTTGTTGAGGAGATGAACAACAAAGAAACAGTTTCAAGTATGACAAAAGGAACCTATACCATTGGATATTTTAGAACAGGTATGTTCAAATATTTATTGTGTTGCTTGGTTATGAGGTGAGATCTGTAAAATAATCTATTTGTCATGATAAATGACTGAAAAATATTTATTTAGCATCAGAAATCTCAAAAGCATAGTAAAAAAAAAAAAACTCTTTGTGACCAATTTTTGGACAGACTAGGTTGATTGGTTGGTTGAGTGTTTTTTTTAATGACATGTCAACACTTGGGGTTATCTTATCCTAAAGTTTAATAACTATTTACTTATCAATGCCTCCATATGAGTAGGATGTGACACAAGGTCAATTTCTTAAGCAGAGTTTAACAGGTTTAACTTCAGTTTTCCTCCTCCCTGACTGGTTACCTAACCAAGGTTAAAGAGCCCAGTCTGCCCTACTATTTACCCATGACAGTTTGAGGGAGCAACGAAATCATAAAATATTTTGATGTTAGCTGAATGATTAATGATGTTTACCATTACACTGTACCCACT
This sequence comes from Doryteuthis pealeii, assembly GCA_023376005.1. NCBI lineage: Eukaryota > Metazoa > Mollusca > Cephalopoda > Myopsida > Loliginidae > Doryteuthis > Doryteuthis pealeii. The sequence continues at coordinate 27,839,214 of CM042151.1, read as the reverse complement.
GACCCTTGCCATCTTGTGAAATTATTGAAGAAAATAAGTCACAGGAGAAAGAAATACCTATGGGTCTAAATGAGAGAGAGAGAGAGAGAGAGAGAGAGAGAGAGAGAGAGACCTTTTTCTTCTATACCCAAAACCTATGAAAAAAATAAAATGTTTTAAGACACTCCATATACATTTTGATTTAATCAATAAAAGAATGAAGGCAATTTCAAAAATATGAAACTTATATTTTCTTGATTTAATTTTTCTAAAAGTTAATTTTCTCTTAATGAAAGATACTAGGATTTATTATTTCTAGTGGAACATTATACAATCAAAATGAATATCATTAGGCATTATCTATTACTAAACTCTACAGCACTAAAAACTTGTAACTTAATATGTGGAAGTATATAAATAAATACAATGCTTATATGAGGGTCAGCTGAAAAGTTCATAGGCTAACCCAGGATGTTCTCATGAAATGTAACCAAATGAAGTTTCATTAACATTTATGGCAATAATAAAAAGTGGTTCAGTTTTTTAGATTTTTTGTTCAGTACTATAACATATTTGATAAATTATTGTCATATATATATATATATATATATTGTGTGTGTGAAAATATCAAATATATATATGCTTATATATTGGATGGGGATGGGCCTCTCTGACTGCCTGTCTAGCCCAAGTAAGGACTGAAGAGGAGTGTTGTATGTCATGGGACCACGTAATAACCAGGTCGCAGACTGCTCAGCCCTCAGGATCTTGTCCTAAGGCATTTGGGTCACCACCCATGGCCAAGAGTTGGCCCATTGAAGGAGGTTTTTACCTCTCTACAGAAGTACAGTCAGCATATTCTACAGACCCAATCAACAGGGCTATCAGCATTAGATACATAGGCACAATACATAGAAACTATGACATGTGTTGTATATGTATTCTTATGCAAATAAATCTCCTCAAAGTCAGTAGCTTCACTGAAAGTTTGTATACATCAGGTGATATGTATTTATAAGAACTAGCAAATATATGCACCCTCTGTAAGGTGGCAAGTATTTAAGTTTTAATGTGATAAGATATTATATTAAATTAGAAAGGCTTATGAACTAGAGAAGAATGCAGATGAAAGATTTGAAACAGGGGAGATATAATTAAAAAATAGAACAATTGAAACTTACTCTTGCATCACTCCATTTTCATTGCTAAATTTTCCTAATTAACTATTAGTTAAAATAGGAAGTAAAGAATAAAATTACAGTTATTTTTTCTTGTTAATGGATTTCTTTTAAGATTTATCCCAAGATTTTTGCTCATATTTATTAAGATAAAACCAAAACAAAATTAGAAATTAATAATACTAAGCAATATATTTATTAAAATCAAATTTTAACATCAATATGCAAATTAGCCTTCCCATTTACACTTTAAACTGCTATTTTGTTGTATATATAAATACACTTGCATGTTGTTAGTATGTAGATATGGTCAACAGTATTAATAATGTAGATCACTTTAATTATAATTGAGGTTTAAATAAAAATAAAATCATTAGAGAATGTGACATAAATAACTAAGGGAATTGTTAACTTGAGTACTAATATAGTTTGGTAACGACAGTAAACACACACCATCTCCATTATTATAGATGTCCAACTTTCTTCCCTTTGATGAAGTTTGAAAATGCTTGGTCCAGTGGTTCCATATTTTTCTTGTGCCACTAGGGGTCTTTCTATCTAAATCCACGAAATCTTGTCCATTCTTATATATATCTGAGATGAAGGATGATTTGTGAGTGAAATAGAATGTTTATAAACTAGGGATTTGTCATCTCTGAGTAGCCTAATTCAGTATGAGCCATATAGTGGGAAGCCCATCCCCTTTTTCACTTGTGCTAAACCAAGGAGATTATTTTAGCAATCTGAGGTGGAGCAATACACATACCATCAGATCCTCACTTTACCACACAATCCCTATGCTACTCATACGCTGAGTTGATGAGGGCCAATATCGGACCAGGAAATTATGATTCCTAGCCAGACGCTCTACCAACCTGAGGATACCTAAAATGTATTTACTACAAAACTGATGACTTATTTAGCCTGCTGCTTATTTTTGAGGAGAGTTATTTGCATAATGAATATACATTCAACAACATGGACTATAGTAGATACGTTGGCTTATTCATAATTATGGATATAATTTAGACAGAAGAGTTTTTCAATATAATCAAAAGTAATTTATAGTCAGTTTTATTGAAGTTAAGAGAGGTTATTGAACAATTTTCTAAATCTTAAGATGAATTAATAGGAAATTCAACTTGATAGCTTATGCATTCTTTTTTTTTAAAAGGAATAATCCTGCAATTTTATTTCTTTATTTCATCTACTGAATTATCTCCTTATTTTTATCTATGGCAATACTTTGAATATCACCATTTTTATTTTTTATTTTAAGTCACAGGTGAGCTGTTCCGAGCGTTAGAGCAACGAAACAGAGCATTGAGAAAAAAGACACTTGAACAGGACCTGTTTCCTGGAGATACCCAACACGTACCCAACTGAAGGATCCCTGAATGGTAAAGACTCAGAGAAACGCAAGCAAGATTTAACAGTAAGCACTTGAAAAGAGGAGGAATTCTTCGATTGGAACAAGACCAGAAAAAAAAAAAAGTCCAAGAGATCTCCTGCCTTTGTTTCCATTTAGAAATGTTCCACAACCTTTTCCACAGGTGTACTTCTAAGCATTTATATAGACTGAGTGCAAAAATCATAGCACAAGTGGATAGCAGGGATCATTCTACCTGTACCTCTATTGTTGAGGGTGAAACAGATTTAGACGTCAGAAAGGGAGAGGTGCTTAGATGCATCTCCTTGATACTATTTTCATTTGAGCCAGAAGAGTTAGTGAGAAAAAGTAATTCACAGCATTCCATGTATATAGTATATATATATACACACACACACTCACACACTTATACCATCTATATATTATTCTATATAAATAAATTTTAATATATAGACAGACACCCACACAAATATATATATATATAATAATATATTATATATATATATATATAACTGGCCTTACTACTGTCTCGATCAACGATAGTGTTAATATACACTGAGGGTAATATATATACTATATATAATTATATATTTATATATTTATTATATATATATTGTGTGGTGTCTGTCTAATATATTTTTAAATTTATTTATATATATATATATTATTCAGATGTATATGTGTGAGTGTGTGCTGTGTATAATATCATATACATATTATTACATGGATCTTGTGAAATACTTTTTACTTCATACTCCTGGCTTCACATGAAAATATTATCAGGAGATGCAATCTAAGCACCCTACCTTCTAGACCTAAATCCTGTATTCACCCTCAAATAGAAGGTACAGGCTTAGAATGATCCCTCTATCCACTTGTGCTATGATTTTTTGCCACTCAGTCTACTATAAATCTTAGGGAGCACCTGTGGAAAGGTTGTGGAACATTTCTAAACATGAAACAAAGCAGGAGATGCTCTTGGACTTTTTTCTGTCTTTTCCCTTGAGAATTCTCCTCTTTCAAGTGTCTTACCTGTTAAATCTTGGCTGCGTTTCTTCCTGAGTCTTCCATTCAGGGGCATCCTTCAGTTGGGTACCGTGTTTGGGTATCTCCAGGAAAGGTCCTGTTCAAGTCTTTCTCATTGTCTTGTTTCAGTTGCTGCTAACCTCGGAACACTCACCTGTGACTTAAAATAAAAAAAATAAAATGTATAATCAAGATGGCGATAGATAAAATAAGGAGATAATTCAAGTAGAATAAATAAAGAAAAAAATTGAGATTATCCTTAAAAAAAAGAATGCCCAAGCCTATCAAGTTTTGAATTTCTATTAATCTCATCTTTTTAAAGATTTAAAATTGTTTCCAATAACCTCATCTTAACTTTCAATAAAACTGCTATATAAATTTACTTTTGATATATTAAAACTCTCGTCTAAATTATAATCCAATATATGATAATCCAACTATCTACTATAGTCATGTTGTTGAATGTTATTCATATTGCAAATAAACTCTCCTCAAAAATAGCAGCAGGTCTAAATAAGTCATCAGTCTTTGGTTTTAAATACATTTAGTAAATCCTCAATGTTGCTAGAGCGTCTGTCTAGAATCACTAGTTCCTGGTCCCGATATTGGCCCTCACTTTCAACTTTCAGGTATGGGTAGCAAGGATCTGGTAGTAAAGTGAGGATCTGATGGTATGTGTATTGCTTCCACCTCAGATCGCTAAATAATCTCCTTGGTTAGCACTAGTCGTGAAAAGGGATGGGGCTCCCTCACTTATGCTCATCTGACATTAGGTACTCAGATGACAAAATCCTAGTTTATAACATCATATCACCACAAATCATCCTTCACTTCAGATATATTTAAAAAATGGACAAGATTCTGGATTTAGATAGAAAGACCCCTAGGGCACAGAAAATATGGAAACCACTTAGGGGGTACCAAGCATTTTAAACTTCATCAAAGGGAAAGAAGTTGGACATCTTTTATAATAATGGAGATTATGGTTTATCTGTTCTGTTCACCAAAACACCTATATTAGTAGCTCAAGTTACAATTCCCTTAGTTATTTATGTCACATCTCTATGATTATATTTTATTTTAAACCTCTAATTATTATTTAAATGTGATCTACATTAAATAACTGTGACCATATCTAACATACAACACATGCAAGTGCTATTATTATATAGTACCATACAAATAAATAAGCAGTCTAAATTTGTAAAATGGGGAGGCTAATCTTGCATATTGATCGTTAAAAATTTGATTATTCAACTACTATATGACTTCAATAGTATCTCATCCTAATTTCTAATTGTGGTTTTACCTACATAAAATCATGAGCAAAAATTCTTGCAGAGGCACTAAAACGGTGCTCTAAAAGAAATCACTTAACAAGAAAAAATAACTGTAACTTTATTCTTTACCTTCCTCATTTTAACTAAATAGTTTAAATTAGGAAAATTTAGCATATGATAAGATGGGGCCAGTGATCAAAGTAGTTTCAATTGTTCTATTTTTAATCTATATCTCCCTCTGTTTCAAATCTTTTTTTTTCATCTGGCTATTCTTTATCTAGTTTCATACCTTTCTAATTTAATATAATATCTTATCACATTAAACTTAATATACTGTGGCACCTGTACGGAGGTTGCATCATATTTGGCTAGTCTTATAAATAACATATCACCGTGTATTACAAACTTTCAGTGAGCTACTGACCTTTTGAGGAGATTATTGCATAAGAAATAACATATACAACAATGTCACTAGCATCTATTCTATATATTTGTGCCTATGTATCTAATGCTGATACCCTGTCGATTGGTCTGCTAGAATATGTGGACTGCTACTGTTCTGTGAGAGGTAAAAACCTCTTCAATGGGTGCCAACCTCTGGCCCTGGGTGGTGACCCAAAATCGCCTTAGGACAACGATCCTGAGGGCTGAGCACGTCTGCGACCTGCGTTAATTACGTCCGGCTCCCAATGACCATACAAAACGACTCTCTTCAAGTCCTTACTTGGCTAGACAGGCAGTCAGAGAGCCCCATTCCCCACTCCCAATTATATAAGCTATATATATGTTGATATTTTACACACCACCATATAATAGTATAATACTATATATATATGAACAAATAATATCAAATACTGTACTATTATAGTACTGAACAAAAAAATCTAAAAAAATGACACTTTTTATATATTGCCATTAAATGTTTAATGCAAACTTCATTAGGTTACATCTATCATGAGGAACATCCTGGTTAGCCATATGACTTTTCAGCTGACCCTCATTTATACAGCATTGTATTTATTTAACTATACTTCCACCATATTAAAGTTACAAGTTTTTAGTGCTCGTAGAGTTAGTACATAGATAATGCCTAATGATATTCATTTTGATTGTATAATGTCTCCACTAGAAATAATAAAAATACCTCAGTATCTCTTCATTTAAGAAGAAAATTAACTTTTTTAGAAAAATTAAATCAAGAAAATATAAGTTTCATATTTTGAATAATTGCCTATCATTCTTTTTTATTGATTAAATTCAACAATGTATATGGAGTGTCATCTAAAACATTTTATTTTTCACTTAGGTTTTTTGGGATATAGAACAGAAAAAGGTCTCTCTCTTCACTCTCTCTCCTCCTCTCTCTCTCTCTCATACTTATATGACCCATTAGGTATTTATTTCTCCCTGTGACCGTATTTTTCTTCAATAATTCACAAGATGGCACAGGGCCAGTGGGTACAGTGTAAGTAAACATCATTAATCTTCAGCTAACCACTCAAAACCTATATTATGATTCGTTGCTCCCCTCAATACTGTCATGGGTACAATAGTTAGTGCAGACCCTGGGCCTTTAACCTTGCGTTACGGTAACCAGTCAGGCAGGAGCGAAAACTTAAGGTTAAACTGTCTAAACGTCGCATTAGAATCTGACCTTGTGTCACATCTCTACTCACTATGCTCAGGCATTGTAGTAAATAGTTACCTAATGATAAACTCTCGCTCACGATACAGACTAACGCCCTCCGCCGCAATACCACAGTGTTGACATCGTCAATCTCAATCACAGGAAACCACTCAACCAACCAATCACCTTATGCGTCTGGCTACCAAAAATCTGGTCACAAAAGAGTTCTTTTTTTACTAGCTTTTGAGCATTTCTGACTGCTAAATAATATTCTTTCAGCTCATTATATCACTGAATAAATTTAGATATTATTAAGATCTCACCTCATAACAAGCACACCAATACAATATTGAACATACCTCGTCTAAAGTTATCCACATGGTATCGCGTTCCTTTGTTGTCATCTTGAAACTGTTTCTTTGTTGTTCATCCTCACAAGCTGACAATCTTTTTCTACCACCGCTGGTTTATTGATCGATCTGTCTTCTTTGACGGCCCGTGCACTACGCAACATTCAGCCCATAGGAGGAAGGCTGGTAAGCATGGACACAGCAAATTGTCGAATCTCACCCACAGCACTCTTGTTCGAAGGATATTTCCTTATTGTCTACCCAAGAGAGCACCTTTTGCATGATTTATTGAACTGGATTTAACAAAAACTGCGATAACAAGCTGCTATCACAATAATCACCGGTTAACATCATAGGTTAACTACCCGAAGTGAAATTAGACAGTTCTGCGCATGGGGGACATCACTGCTTGCATTCTGACAGAGTCTCAAACTTTTCGGCCTGTCATTTCGAGTTTGACTCAGTGTCAAGTGTTAAAATTTACTCGTGCGTTTGTGCTGCACAGTACTGGCAAAACGCCGCTACCTTGTCCATGATTGGCAGTGAACTCAAGTTCCAATAACAAGAGCCCAGCATCCTGTTGGTTCCTTGCCACTCTATCAAAAAGGAAAAGAGTCCAGTGTAATTGTTCAATGCGCAAAATAGATCTTTTGTCGTCCCCAGTTTGACTTAGTTCAAAATGTGATTATAAAACGCATTTTACTTCACTGTCACCTGTCAGGAGGCCTCTTTAAAAACAGATTATATTTTTTGTGCGGTAGGGCTTGGTAGTTCAACTCCAATTATGTAAGGGTTCTATACAGGGATTGTAAAATAGGGAGCTTTAGTTCATTTTCATCTTTTGACCTCAACGTGACACTTTACTGTTATTGATTCAGAGATGTGTTATTCCTTTTGTCTTATGTCCAAAACTATGAAATTTATAACTATGCTTTGTTATTCATGGTTAAACGAGTAAGATTGTGGAAATCCACTCCGGTTATTAGACGATCTGAAAGAAGAACTGTTTGCTTATCGCTAATTACGAGAATAGTCAGTTTACTCACCTTAGGTCCCAGTCAGGAGAGATCGTTAGCTTTAACCGTTGGAACCAACTAGAAGCTTAGATTTTTGGTTTTCATACACCAGAATGTTAAACACCTCTGTTGGAAACTGTGGTTGGCACACATTGACATCTGTTACTATTGACATCAGGAAATCTTATCGCTCGGTTGTCAAGAGGAGGAGATCCTTTATCCTGACAGCGATGCAGTATCATGGTTGATCAGCCGCTTCCCTGTCCTTCCAAGGCTTTTTCACAACCACTTTAAATTTCATTATCACCTGAAACTTTCAAAGTTTGAAATTATCGTCATAAACGTCACAGGCCTGACGCTCTCCATTTCTCTGCCGCATTCGTGATCGGACCTCACATAAGCAAAAAACTGCCAATTGCTGGCATTCTTCTGATAATTGTTAATTCTTCCTCACCTTGGCTGACGCGAGAAGAAGTTTAGTGCCACAACTCGGACGGATGGTTTTGGATATGATGACCATTTACCAGAACCATAGGCGTGGAATCAGAGGAAAATGTGTCCTCCGTCGGATGCTTTACGTACGCTTGTGCAGCAGAATCTTGGCCCCAATAAACTTCCTGCGTAGGAAAATCTCGCCAGTCAATAACATCAGTGGAAGTGACTCTTCACCAACACCGGCACGTTCTTGAACTGACCAGTTTGGTACTGAGACTTGTCATATATTCCCCATATCTGCGTCTTGGCAAACAAAGTGAGGCGATCCGTGTGAAATTCCACTGGCGCTGATTAATTATTTGTGCTGCTTGAGCAGTGCTTGAGTGAAGGACAGGAAAGCTTATCGTTGACCATCTTTCACCGAGACAGCTCTGGATCTGAAAATGCTTTCTTTTGAGGTGGGAATCCACTGTCAGTCGCCCAATCACCTGGCGAACTTTGTAGAATTCTTTTTTCTCCCATGTCAAGGAGTGTCTTCCAATATCAATTGCCAAGTTCCGAGTGGTTCATCAATCGTGCATACGTGAAACCCGAAAGATAAGGGTTCTTTTGGACTTTTTTTAGTTCGTTAAATGAGGTCAGCGTACATTGGAAATCCAACGCTTCTCTGTCTATGGCAGTTGGGCGATCGGTTTCCTCAGTGCGATCTGTCGACTTTTCCAAAAATTTGCAGAATCGAGTTGCTCATAAGGAATTCAGGCTCAGTGATCATTGCATTTCCCTTACAATTAACTTGATATTCAATCAGTTTAGAAAATGCTTGAATCCTTCTAGATATGGCAACATCCCATCCATTTCACACACTCCTTGTCTTGTTGGTCACATATGAACTCACGCATCCAGACAGACTGTCTGAGCTGTATAGAGTTTGCCTGTCTTTCTTGGAGACATTGGAACAGCTGTGAGCACACATTCCATATTCTTCGTTTCAAGGCTGGCCTGAATGAAACTACGGTGGTATTCTTCCGGCTCGACAATATCCACCTAAATGCTATATCGGCCTGCCAATTATCTCCAATAGGTACCGGGACTTTTTCCTTCTTCTACTAGTAGTAAGATCTGCACCACCGGACATGTCTCTGGCATGATACGACAGCTTGCAGGCAAAGCCCACAAACATAGCCAGTTGAATTTTTTTTGGTTATAGTTAGATTTCATTAGCTGGCCAAGAAGAATTGATAATTCCTTTCGATCTAAAAAAAAAAAAAAAAAAATATATGTAAAAACAGTTATTATCATAATGAAAAAGTTTAACACCAACCTCAATATTATACGTTTTTCAGCATGAAGCTCGTTAATTAATTATTCATTAATAATTTTCACATGAATATTATACTTTGTTCATCTTACCCAAGTCAATTCCCCGAAATATGAGTCTTGAATTCACTTAGAACCTCTATTTCTCTATTATTTTTCACCATCTGTAGACAGTAACGCCCCTAATAAGATGCTCATATAAAAAACAAATAAAGACTTAGCAGATGAAGGATAATAGATAATTGCTTTTTATTTATCCTTCACCTTTCTTATTCCCAAAGCCAGAATAGGAATATGAGTTTTGAATTTTCAACTAAGAACCCTTTCATCTTGTCCAATTAGGACATATGGCCAGTGGATAAAGTGAATTAGGCTGTCTAAGCGACAGTTCTAAAGTGACAGTTATCTCTGGACTGCAGCGTTCAATCCTGGCCAGGGCAGCGCTAACACTAGAATAATAATTAACCATAGCTCTTAACGCTCTCTACCCAGCTAGTGTTCAAGTGGATAAAAAACGATACCCCTGCATGACGAATTTCAAAAGGGCGTCAAGTCAAAATTCTGCTGTAGGCTCCCCGCATTACGACACAAAGAGTTCCTAGCTCCAAGAAGTAATACCTGAAGACAGGCCGAAGGCATCAGTGACAAATTGAAGATAGATGACCAACAGTCCAAATAATGCATCGTATACTACATCCATTCAGCCTCGTCTTCCAAAAATTCAGAACACAATTCTCTCTTCTTCATTCTAATTTATTTACCCATTGTAAAGTTAACCGGCCCTATAAGACTGCATAAAAAGCAAATCAGAACTAGAATTACGAAGCCGATGAAGGATAATATTAGTCGCAAATTATTCCAATAGATACATGCTGATTTTTTATTTTTATTCATATTTAATCTCACTCGGTGACTTTATTCCATTCCATATCTTATCTCTTTTTCACTGTAGACGCAACACCACCTAGTGAGAACTGTGATAAAAAGCAAATAAAAAATATAAGGAATACATCGGTGGACAATTGTAAGTTTTTTTTTATTTTAACCTTAATTTATTCTTTTGGACTATCATTGTTCTTATCTTGTACGATTCTTACAAGATATCAGGTAAATTCCATTGGTTCAATCATCCAAGAAAAATAAGCTAAAAACTGTCCAACCCACCCCTCTCAATTTTTTCTTAGAATTTTTTCCTGTCGTTGGACTATGTTACAAGCTTGACCCCCCCCCAAAAATTTCTCCCAACAAATTTGAGTTCCATTCCCAAAATGGTTGGAGTTACATCATTATATTAGCTTCTCAAATTGCTGAGGGTTGGTGAACGATGCGTACTTTTCTTAAATACTATTCTTGTCTTGCTATAAATTTAGTCTAGAGCTTCCCTTACTACTAAAATTGGTTAATAAAGCATTATTTTGCCTTAAGAATTCAAAAAATGCTTATCATAATTTTTTTACAATCAACAATTTTTAAGTTTATTTGATGATTTCCTGATTTTTTTCATAGCAAGATCAAAATCCCTATATGGAACCTGCATCTATGACAAAAAATTTTCTATTACCATTTCACATTATATGACATTTTTACCAAGAACGATTTCTTGCTCACGACTGAAGCCCTATGAACACAACAGTTAAATTTTGCAAATCTAGAAAATTAATAACTTTACAAATTGGTTACACCACTTGCAAGACTTTTTGTATAGCATTTTTGGATTCCGTTGAAGCTAAAAATGCTTTTATTAAACCAATTTTTAGGCGTAGGGAATCCTCTAAGACTCATTTTACAGACAAAAAAAGCATTTAACACAAGTCGCCATTCTTTGCGACCCTCCCTACCAAAATGGAGAGTTCTATGTTATTTTTTGTATCAAATACTCCCCCAATTTTATTAAGACATTCAGAAAAAATTGAAGCTGCAAATTTACTAGCTCTGCTAGTTGTATAATTTGAAGTATGGACTTTCTATCTTCAGGATGTTGCAATATGGCTCCTCCACCTGCACATCTTTTGTATGAATGTATTTGGCATCCACTACATTTGTCGATTTAGTATCTAAGCTAGAGATTCACATCTTGAATAAAACTATATTACTTCTCCTCTAGCTATGAAAGGAGTTTGTAGGGTTGGGGCTCAATGTAAGCCATTTTGTGATGTTTCCTTCCAACCAAAGGAATATTGCAATGCTGGATTTTATGTTTGGAGCTTTGACCTTCTCTGCGATTTAAGCTGAACTGGGATTGTTAATCTTTCATTGATTCACAGACCCTGATACCAATCATTGTGACACGTTAACAAAGTAATACCCCTTTTCCAGTTTATTCTCTGTAATTACGTTTAACTATATCACAACTTCCAACAATAAACCTTCTTTTATGTTTTCATCACACTCTTAATCTCAACTTATTTGAATGATTATTCAATTGTTTGTTCGCACATTTGCTGATTTTAAGTCCGGTCTAATCAGCACTTTGAAAGTTTCTCTTCAACTGAATTTATTTTGAACTGTCAAGATACATTCAAATGAACATGCTCTTTCTTCTTCTAATCCTTTTAGCGGAGAAAAAGAGACATACAGTTTGATGCAGGAAGATTAAGGCAGACAAAAAAAGAAAAAAAAAAGGGAGAGATAAAAAAAGTAATTCCTCCATTTAAGGGTTTGAAACGGCCAACAAACTTAAGAATGAACAGCGTCTTTCCCTTCCACAATACCTTTTTATTATTCAATCTTCGTGAATTTTCTGGAACAACACTTCTGTAATTAGTCATTCTCTTCATTTTACCATTTGTTACTGTTTCAATTATATCAATGTGGGCGCTGTAGCACCATATTGCTTAAGAACCAGTTGTGTCGTATCCACGACAGAAGCAAGAATATACATTGCTTTTACCCTATAACAATTATTCAACCAAAAATCTAAAGATATCTTTATTTTATCTATGTCTTAACAATTTATCTATTTCACTGTGTATCATAAGAGCACTTTAGAATTTTACCATATTGCATTAAACAATAATTGACTTCTCTGAGCATGTCTGTATATTGCTTCTTAAGTTCTGTGTAATGTCTGCTTTCTGTTGGATTACATAGCATTATTGTTCCATTGGGTTAAACTGTGATTCTTCGTATCAGGGTTTCCATTCAGAGTCAGACATCTCTCTGTAGGCATTACTTTATTGTCCTTCTTATCATGGAGACAGCACAGAGACATTTTTGTATGTGAATTACCTTTAATCTAACCCATCTTCCCAAAATTATTTTCTTGCCTCACCCATGTTGGGAGAAGCAGCATAACTAAAAGCCATGTCTTGCCCATTCTGCTAAAATTTCCGAACTTTCTACTTAGTGCCAGCCTTGTCTGATCTGCATGACTCTTCAAGCAGATGAGAGCATTTTCTAGACAACCTGAGTACCAAGGACCCTAATCAATCAAAATATCAATGATGTTTCTTGGTCTTACCTCTCTTTTAAATTACTATTATATCTACCATACAAAAAATGCCCTATCCATTGATGTTAACAAGTAACTTCTTGCCTTAAAAAACCATCTGTAGCCTATAATAGGCAACAATTTTAAAATTTATTTTTAATCTCTTTACATAAATCATATGACACTCTCAATGAACATTATGGAGAAAATTGTGTAAATACAATACTCCACCAGGTACAAAAGATTGAAATATCTTTATTTATTAACTCTGACATTTTATTATATTCTCCAATTATACAATTGTTACAGGTTGTTAAGCCAGAAGTATACTTGTTATATTCAGAGGACCCCACTGAGGTGATATCTGACATAACAACAAAATACCACCCACCAAATACATAAACACTGCCTCTACCATTATTCTCAAAATCTACACTACATACATTAACAATAAAACCTAGCCAACCCGTCCCCCGCAAACCGGGCAGCCGACACAGCATCCCCCCAACCCCACAACAACTCCGGCCCCTAGTCGCGAACCCACCCAACTCCACGAACGAACCACAGACCCAACGGCGCCCTCAGCGCCAACCACCCTACACACACACGTCAGCACCCACAAGCAGCACACCACCCGGGCCACGCGCCAAACTCCGCACCTCGGTGCCTAAACCGCCCTCCCGAACCACCGAGCATACACACGCCCACAGCGCTAGATACTAGGCCTGTGGCCTATTGCATTACTATAACAAGCAACTTTTCTGTAGTTAGAGCTAGATTAAATACGAGGCTGAATACCGGCACTTTAAATGACTATTCATTGAAATTTATATCTATTGCTAATAAATACTTGAAATTTGTAAGGTAAGGGATTATCTCGATCGTCTAGGTATGTTTATCATTGCTCTCTTCAGGTACTCAAGCACTTTTTACAATTTTAGGCTTTAGACCAATACTGAGCAGTTTATAAATATATCTTTTTATATATATTATTTTTTCTTCTTTTGGTCAAGTGTTATAATATTTAATCGATTATTTTCAGTTGGATACGATCCCTCTATGGCCTTTCCTTTTTTTTTTTTTTTTTCATTTTCCCCGGGTGGATGTCTTGGTCAGTTATTTTTACTAATCAACTATGCCAAGTGTTTTCTTACCACAAGGGCTTTTACTAATAAGATTCGGTACTCCGTACCCGCACTCCAAGTACCGTAACCCAGACCACCCACCGCCCATGCACACTAACCACACTACGCCGGACAGACCAAAGAGCCACCACCTCACATACTTAAGTTAGGGATTATATAGACCTGGTCTGGGAATACATTTATTGCGTGGCTCTGGGAGGGAAATTACATTGTCGATACTTTGTCACAGTCTGCACCCCCTTAGCATATGCTTTATTCATTTTAAGAAAGGCACAATACACCATCCTGAGTTTCTAAAAATTCTGGATGAGGCTGTTTTAAGAATTTCACTCATGCTAATGCTTTCACCAGTCTAGAGAGAAGGAAAAACACTAACTAAAACTACTGATACTGTGCTTAATTGACTCTTATGCTGCATTCCCTACTCATAGGCAGCGTTGTCAGGCTCTAAATACAAACTTTGAACTGACAGATTCTGCAGCCTTCTTCGGAAGATTGCATATAATGAAATCAATTTAGAAACTCCTTATTCAACATGCTCATGTTTTGCAAACAAGTTGAAATTCCATCTCTTTATAAGATAATCAGTAGGAAAGAAGAAAATGTTTTCGTTTCTAACGGCAAAAGAAAGATACTGTTAGCACCATTTTGAATTGCGTTGGTGATATTTCTTAAGGTGATAATTATGTTTCGAGGTGATTAATATGATATTCGCAGGTGATAAATGTGAGTATTAAATGCATTGAGCTAACAGAATCTATTTAGGATAAATAATTAATCTTATCAAACAATAAATAATTGTATATGCACTATATATATACGGTTGTTAAAAATAGTTACAAGGGCACTCCACAATGATGGCAAGGGAATTACATAAGAGAAATAGTTCTGATATATAATAGCACAGATTTTTGGGGCAGCATCAATTGCTAGATATCTAATGACAAAAACATAATTAGCTTCTAATTTTTATTCCTGCCCTGTCAGTTGGATTGAGAATATTCAACTGTACCTCGTTCATTACTCCAGCGCTCCACTCTCAACCCGCAGTGTTAGTACCTGTATGCGGGGTCCATTTATACTATTATTATATAGATTTGTTTTTAAGTTATATTGGATAAGGTATATGTGAAACCATATAACTGTTTTACACTGAGTATATTACAAACATTCTCAAAAAATTGTGGGATATGATTTCTAATAACTCCAAACCCTAAAAAAGGGGAACCACTTCTGAATGATCTTTATAAATATTTATTAACGTATTTATTCCGATCTACTAGGACAAAAAGGTGGCGTTAGGCTTCAAGTTTAGGAAAATATAGGTAGACTTAATACACAGAATAAAATTCATTCAGAGTGGTTCCCCTTTTTTAGGTGGTTAAGGAAATACACCAAAATTGTTCTACTTTGATTTTTAATGCAACAAAACTGATACTATGGTTGCTTATCTTTATACTAATTTACTTACTTCATCTGCACAATTCTTTTATTTAATTAACTTGTAACCCAAGTAATAATCAGTAGTATTATTGTTCATTGTTTAAACAATACAACATTTCATCAATTATGTTTTTTAATTTATGGTATTAGAATTATTAAAATAACTTTTTAATTTTGATTTATTATAAATCTTATTTTTGTTCTTCAAAAATTAATACAAGCTATTCAATTCATTTAATGCTTTACTTTAATAAAATGAATTCATTTAAATCGCTAAAGAAAATAATTAAGAGCACATAACAATAGCTTCATATTACATTCATTTCACTTAACACCACAATCATTTATGAACTGAATTTATTATAATCGCAAAATAATTTTAAGGAATTTATTTTTCTACTGAATGAAACAGAATATAAAATTTCAGCTTTTTGACATTGAATTTTAACCATCCCACCCCTTCAGGCATTATTTTTCAAAAGATTTATTTTTTACACACACTTGTAGCATGTTTATTTTTTTACTACAGCTACTATATAACTGATAATACACATATGTTTTAAAAGTAACATTACTATTCATAATATTCATTGCCACTTGATTTCAAGTATTTGTATCTCAACACCAATAAATTTGCAAGCAATTATTGTTCTAAGTAACTACATAATAATAATTCTCTACGTAAACCACATTATAGTCCTTCAAGTAATGCATACAGTTAAATGTTTCAATATTCCTATCTAATTATTAACTATAATTCTGCTCTTACTTATAAATCGTTTTATTACTCCCTCAGTACTTTACAGTTCTTAAAAAATATAACAGCTGACAAGTTTATACTTTACAATTTCTTGTTTAGTTAATTAATTTTCTCAATTAAAATGCAATGTTAGATAACTATGTACAATATATGTTTTAAAAAAACGCTCTCAATCAATATTACGGTTATGCCCTATTTACTTAAAACTTGTTTTAAAAAACACCAGACTAGCTGGATCAAATGTTGCGCTGTACTAACTCTTCTCAGGTAATATATATATTGGATATTCCATATTTTATTAGTCAATGATATACGACATAACATTACTACTTTATAATCCATATTTAATTCCCTGACATACTGCTTGACTTGTGAGCCAGTGACATAATTCTCAGTTACAGTCATATAGAAACTGAATCTCTACTTATATACGATTAGATAGGGAATTTGAAATCATACAAATATAAAGACCAAAAAAAAAATTTAATAACCATAATAATGGAACATTGAAAATATAGTATTTAAATTTAGTTAAAGTTGGCAGATTGTGGCCTATTGTCAGTATCAGGCAAAACAGTGACAGGAGGGTCATATCTCCTTTTGTCACAAAGGCACATAGCCAACCTAGTAGATTGTTTTTTGCTGGGTGAGTGCCACACCTACACCGCCAGCTCCCAGATGCTTCTTATAGTACAGATGAGTTACCCAAGCTATGCTTACTCAATGCACTGAGCTGAGGAGACTAATATTCGCATTCCAAAACTTGCAATTTACCCTAGAGTGGATGCCTTCTACATGACGAGCCGTAAACCACATATCTTTGAGAATCTGCTGTTTATGCCTCAAAGATACTGTGGTTTTAAACTTAACTGACCGCGAAAAAAACATGTAAAAAGTCTTTTAAATAAATAATTAGTGATTATATCTTTTTATTTCAATGTAATATATCAACACTAAATTTCATTAAATTCAGTTAATTCCCTGGCTTTTTGGATTTTTATTTTTCTTTCGGCGGGCTGGGTAACAATACGACTGGGATGGAATTATATGATGTCCATTACAGATTCGCATTTAACTGAATGAATTTATATCAAACTTTGTCTGGCATAAATGAAACCACCAGGTTATTATGCCGTAAAACAAACCAAACCAACAAACATCCCTTCTAGACATAAACCTCCCTAGATAGGTGTGACATGCCATTAAAATCAATGTCAACTCATCAAATTATGGTGGACCTTTCTTTTACAAAATGCAGCACACCTCCATTACAAGACATCACAACCTGGACACGTAAGATTTAACTTGCATGATTTTTATAAGCGTTGGCTTTATATGTAAATTTTTAACTCTCTTTTTACAGTACATGATAACAAGGCTGAATAACCTCGTGACCTGCTCGTCTCACACTC
>CM042151.1:27758233-27821326 GCA_023376005.1 Doryteuthis pealeii | reverse complement strand
AAAAAAGAGAGAGATATACAGTATTTTTTGTAGGTAGAGTAGAGTAATACAGCACTTTAATGATATTACTTGATTTATCTCTATTGTAATAAATACTTGAAATTTAGTAAGTAAGGGATTATCTGACTCATTAGGTTTAACGTTTATCAATTTACCCTACATAGGTATAAGCACTTTTTCCTTTAAGCTTAGACATCTAGCAGTTTATAAATATAATATTTTTTCAATATATAATTTTTATAATATATCTTTTATATATTTTTTTTTCTTTTGGCCAAGTGTTATAGTAATTAATCGATTATTTTCGTTGGTACAACCGCTCTAGGTCTTTTTCGCTTTTTTTTTTTTTCATTTTTCCCTGGGGCGATGTTTGGTAACATATTTTTACTATCAACTATTTGCAAGTTTTTTCTTACGAACAAGGTTTACTAATAAGATTAGTATATTGTTAGGGATTAATATAGATGTCTGAATATTTTGGATGTGGTTGGAGGAGGAGGAAATTACATTGTGATTACTTTGTCACAGTTGCACTAGCATAATGTTTATCATTGTAGAAAGGCAATCAGTATCCTGAGTTTAAAAATTGGATGAGGTTGTTTGATTTCACTATGCTAATGCACACCAGTCTAGGAGAAGGAAAACACAGAATTTAAAACCACTGTACTCTGCTTAATTGACCTTTTATGCTGCATCCTGACTCATGGCAAGGTATGTCAGGTAATACAAACTTTGAATAAAATCTTTTGTTTAGCAGATTTGCAGCCTTCTCCGAAGATTACTATAATGAAATCATTTGAAAGAATAATTATTCAAATGCTATGATTTTTGGCAAAAAGTTGAAATTCCTCTCTTTAATAAGAAATCACTTTGTATGGGACATATTCAGAAAGAAATTGTTTCGTTTCTAAACTTGCTGCTAAAAGAAAGATACTGTTAGCACCATTTGATTGGGTTGGTGATATTCTTAAGTTCGTAATTAATGTCTTCTATTCTGAAGGTGATAATGATATTCTCAGGTGATAATGTGAGTATTTAATGGCATTGAGCTAAAGAATTCTATTGGAGATAAACTAATTAAAGTTTTATCAAACAATAAATAATAGTATATGCATATATATACAGTTGTAAAAATAGTTACAGGCACTCCACAATGATGGCAAAGGAATTACATAATGGGAGAATATTCTGATATATATAGCACAGATTTTTGGGTGCAGTGTCAATTGACTGATTCTTATTGACAAAGAATAAATTAGGCTTCTATTTTTTCCTGCCTGTCAGTGAGGGATGAGAATATTTCAACTGTACCTCTCATTACTCCCAGGTCACTCTGACCCAGAGTGTTAGTACCGTGTTGGGGGTCCATTTATACTATTTATTATAATAGATTTGTTTTTTTAAGTTATTATTTGATAAGTATAATGTGAAAACCTTATAATGTTTTACACATGTTACAAACATTTCAAAAAAATTGTGGTTATTTCCTATACTCCAACCTATAAAAAAGGGGAACCACTCTGAATGATTTATAAATTATTTATCTATTTATTGATCTACTAGGAAAAAAGGAGTGGGGTTAGGGTTAGGGTTAGTTTAATGGGAAAATAATAGTAGATTATTAACAGATTAAAATTCATTCAGAGTGGTTCTCCTTTTTTAGGTTGGAGTAATAGGAAATAACGCAAAATATGTTTACATTGATTTTTAACATGCAAAAACTGTTTACGGTTGTTATTTTATTACTAATGTTACTTTTCATCTGCAATTATTTATTTAAATTAATTGTAACCAAGTAATTAATGAGTAGTATTTTGTTCATTGTTTAACAATGCACATTCATAAATATGTTAATTTTATTTGTATTAGATTATTAAAATAGCTTTTTTAATTTTGATTTAATAATAAATCTTATTTTTGTTCTTTAAAAATTGAATAAAGCTATTCAATTATTTAATGCTTAACTTAAATACAATTGAATTTATTAAAACTTGCTAAGAAAATGAATTAAGAGCAATAAAATATTATTCAGCATTCATTTATTCCATTGTATCAAACTTTTTTGAAAAATTTTATTTATCGACCAAATAATTTTTAAAGAATTTATTTGTTCTAAGCAGAATTGAACAGAATAAATTCAGTTTATTGACATTGATTTTAACTCCCACACACATCAGTAATATTTTTCAAAGATTTTTTTACACCACCCGAGCATGTTTTAATGTGTTTTTTTACTAGTACTGAATAATGTATATACAAATATGTTTTAAAGTAACTATTACTTTATTTCAATAATATTCAATTTTGCACTTATGATTTCAAGTATTCTTTGTATCTTCCACCAATAATTTGCAGAGCATTATTGTTTTCCAGTAACTAATTAATAATAATCCTTAGTAAACAATTATAGCTTCAAGTAATTGCATACAGTTAAATGGTTTTCAATATGTCCTATTAATATTAATATAATGTCTGTTTACTTGATAATCGTTTGATACTCTAGTACTTTAACAGTTCTTAAAATATAAGCTAGAACAAGTTTTATATTACAATTTCTTGTTTGTTTAATATTTCTATAATAAAATCAATATGTTAGATAACTTTAAATATATGTTTAAAAACACAGTCTAAAATTCAATTAATACTGGTTATGTTTTATTAAAACTTGTTTAAAATAAAGCAGTAGACTGACCCAAATGTTTGTAACTAACTTTCTGAGATATATAATAATAATATTGGTATATTCTATTTTATGTCGTAATGATATCGACAATAAATTACTCATTATTTAAATCCTATTTAATCTCCCTGAAATTACTGTGATAGTGAGCAGTGACATAATTCAGTTACAAGGCATATAGAAACTGAATCTCTATTATATACAGATTAGATAGGAATTGAAATCATAACAAATTAAAGACAAAAAAAAATATAACCCTCATAATGAAACATTGAAATAATAGTTATTAAATTAGTTAAGTTGGCAGAGTGCCTATTGATCAGTAATCAGCCAAACATGAAGGAGTCTATGCTTCCTTTTTACTAGCACTAGAACTAGTAAGATTGTTTTTTGCTGGGGTGAGTGCACACCTCACCGCCAGCTCCCCATATGCTTTTTAAGTACAGATTGAGATTACCCAAGCTATGCTACTCATGCACTGATTTGAGGACGGACTAATATTGCATTCCAGAATGCAATTCCTAAGGTGGATACACTAATTGTATCTAGCTAAACGCAATATCTTTGAGAATCCTGTGTTTATGCCTCAAAGATATGTGGTTTAAATTAATGACCTGAAAAAAATGTAAAGTTTTTAAATAAAATAATTAGTGCATTTTATATCTTTTATTTATTAATATATCAACACTGAAATTTCAATTAAATTCAGTTAATTCCCTGTTTGGATTTTTTTTTCTTTCGCGGGGTAACATACGATAGTGGAATTTATGTCCATTAAGTTCGATTTAACTGTTAATGATTTAATTTCAAAACTTGTCTGCATTAAATGAACCACCAAGGTTGATATGCATAAAACAAACCAAACACCAAACCATGCCTTCTAGGCATAAAACATCCTTAGATAAGGTTGACATGCCCATTAAAATCAATCAATCTCAATTATGGTGGATCCTTCTTTACAAAATCGCAGCACCCTCATTACAAGCACAGCACAACCATGAAAGTAGGTATTAACATTGATGATTTTTATAAGCGTTGGCTTTATGTAAATTTTAACTCTCTATTGGTAAGTACATGATAACAGCGTGAAATAAACCTCGTGACCTGCTGTCTCACACTCTGCTCTTAACTCTGGCAAATTTAAAGCTGTTTGACCAGAGAAATTTTAATTTGTCATTTTCGTTCAGAAACAGAGAGCATGTAGATAGAAACAAGTGATAATAAACCCCTTAACTACCAAATTCCAAATATACTAGTAACTTTCATGCATATCTATTTATGGGAACAGAAATAAAGAATGTGAACAACCAATTTGGGGGAAGTGATTTAAAATGAAGTTTTAAAGGAAATTCTGTAATATTAAGTGTTATGTATGAAGTAAAATGTCCAAGAAGGATTGATCTTAAAAGATGGTGACTTCATACAGCTACATCACCACCAGGCATGCACAACAGCACAAATTCCTTGACTCTCTCTCATCATCCATCCTATCAGTCCATCATTCTTGGTAAAGATTTCATCTGTTATCACGATGCACGCCCGAGTGTCATGAACTTAGGTAGCAGTTGATAATGGTGTGTTTACTTGGAACTGCTTGCAAGAAGTGGGAGGTAGCTGGCCTCTAGAACGTTACTGTTTTGCTACAGTGGTAACAGTGTAGTTGTTGAGTACATTATAAGTCGAGCACAATCGCAGGCAAATTCTCTTGTGTAAGATATTCGAGCATAACTAGCTGCACTTTAAGCACACACTTCTTGTCTAATTATTGTTCGCTGAGAAGTATGTTCATCGATGATAACTGTCATTTACTGATTCTGCAACACGATTACTTTTTAGTTTTCACAAATTCTACGTTAGATATTTGCACTATTCTAATATCGGAATAGAAGAACTAAATTTTATTTAGCCCAAATGATTTTACTCTTAACGCTGAATCGAATTGTTCCTCAGCGATTATTGTCTAAAATTGAAATATTACAAGTATTATCAGATTTTTTTGTGTTTTTTAAACAATTGAGTGGTACTTGTTTCAGTTATCAGATATTTCAAGAAATATAAAAAGATATTTTTCCATCTTGTTTGTTTATATTTATGTATATGTGTTAGTAAATATTCCTAACTTGAATGGGATATGAGAAGAAGACTAACTTTTTTTTTTTTCTAATCGAATGTAAAGATTAATTTGAAAAGTAAAATTTCACTTTATCAAAACTTATGTGTGAAGAAAATGTAAATGAAACAGTTTTTGACATAATTACAAATATAAACAATTAAACTTACATTTTTGTAATATAGATACAGCTTAAAGTAGTGCAAAGAGTTTAATCAGTACTATCTATACATATATAAAAGGGGCACGTTTGAATTACTGTGTATAGAATTGCGATTGTATAGTCCTGAGAAAACTAGAACATAAAACATTTAACAACAGCAATAAAATACAATATAGTACAACATTCCCTTGCTAGCCAGATTTGTATGCATTTTTGAACAAAAATAATTAAATTTGGATTTATATTCATGAAGATAATAAAAAATAGAAATTTAAGAGTAACAGTAGAAATCTTTTTTAAATATATTTTATATTTTAAAAAGGAGACAAGCTTAAATTTTTCTTTTCAAAGAGACTGTGCATTTTTTTTTTCTGAACACCCCACCAGGTCAGATCAAAGGAAGGTCTTTTTTTACATGGGGATTTTAATTGGGCATCCAGCGAGAATTCAACTCATGATTAGTAAGTATTGATCTCGAGACTAACTTTTTTTTATCCCTCTCTACCCACAGGTAATGCTGGGGTAACATGCTTCTAGTTTAATTTATAATTTATTAGCTTAGAGAATATTTTGCGTTTACAAACACAAGCAGTAAAATTCATTTCATGGCTTAGTTAAAGGTCATAATATTATATTATTTGAGCACCTTTTGTTTCCCACTTTTAAAGTTTTATAACAATTCTAGCATTTATAATTACTTTAAACCATGACAATATATAATAAAAAGTTGTAATATTCCCACAATATTTTCAAAATAATGAAAAAAAACATGAAATTATTATCTGATGAACTTCATACAGGCATGAAGGCCACATCATAATAAATATAGCATAATAAATTCATATATAACACTCTACGCCATTTTCGGTTTTACACAACTTATTTCTGCTTCCAGTTTAGTTGGAACCATTTTTACCCAGTATATCTATTCACCGATTATTTATCGTTATCTAGATACATTAATATCTTACCATACAGAATCCAAGCAGCATCACTGGTTTTTGTTTGCAGTCATACACAGAGATTGCCATTCTATAATTAGCGCTGTTCACCACTTGTGCAGAGGACAGTTTTTTAAAAATGCAGCCCTACCACCATCGTCCTATGAAGCAGACAGAAGCGATGCTAACAGCAGATGCCAAGTATAGTTTGCTTTCAGGCCTTCTTTCATTAATGTTTTCAAAAACATAATAACAACTATCATGATCGGAACGCTCTATTCCATCACAGAAAACATCCTACTCAGAATCATAGTAGTATCCATATCCTTGAAACTGATTAATATGACAGTTGAAAGTACCATGTACTCAGGTATAAAATAGAGACTCTTTTTTTTTTAAATTTAAACTGCCTTCGATCTACAAGTTTATTATATATACTCGTTACGGGGAGTAACGAGCAGCAGGAGTCTTTCTGACGGAGGACTATACAACAAAAAAGGCCAATCAAAAAACTGAACAACAAATCAATGTACATCACAAAGAAATATTAGTATTATATATACTCATATATCTATATATTAGTATACAAGTTCATTATAGTTTATAAAGTAGCACTAATAAGTGGGGAGAATATCCTACCTTGGTTTCTCCTTAATGGATTTATCAAGAAATTCTGAATGAAGTCTGTAAGGAAAAACCTAGGTAGATATTCTATGACTCAGTTAGGCTTACATTTTATTGCTAATTGGCTCTACTTATTGTATTTGCCTTGGCAGACTCTTACGGTATTCTGTTTTTCTTTTGCCTTATTAAGTAGTTGCGCGAACATGATTATTTTACAGGGTGGTGTATTATGATTTCGGGTGTTTTTTTGGGGGAGGGTTCTATTCTCCAGATAAAAGTTCCGATGTCTCATTGTTGTAAGTGTACAAAAGTTTATACATAACGAGCTGAAAGGAGTATTTTATTTTATACCTGTTGGAAGTTTAGAACTGAATATAAAAGTGTGTTGTGTATATATAGACTATACTTATATAGCCTAGACTAAAAGGCCAGTCTATATAGGATTTCTATTTGAACCAAAATATATCCTACACATGGTCCTAATTCAAAGAATAAGCAATTTCCTATCCCAATTTCTTAATGAATAAATCAGACTTAGTGAATTCATTCGACGTGACAGGCATTCATAATTCTATTCGATAAGGCATAACCAGATTGGTGCAGTAGAATTGTCTTGTTGTCAACTGAATATGCTTTTGAGGATGAGAAATCTTGAATTAATTTTTACTTATTGTAGACTTTTTTTGTCTGTTGTCTTTCATTTATTTCTTTATAATACACATAGGTTTTCGAACAACTATCCGGCTCCCAGCCCTTCTTGAGTTGTTTCTTGTCAGGACTCTATCAGTCCGTTACATGTTTTAATTGGGAACTTCTTCATATATTTATTAATGAATGACTTAATAAGGATCACTTATGTAAAAGTGGTGTGGAGTCCACTTATTCATTAGTTACATATCACTTTCCTAGGATCTAGATCTAGACCTGTTAGGGTCCCATCTTGGTCAAACTGAGATTTTGTTTAAAAATTATTCGTATTCATAGGAATACATGAAAAGCCATAATGACTGTGATGCAAACAAAATTAATCTATTATTATTATATAAACGGAATGATTTATTTTGAAACCATATTGATTGTGTATAATCTAATTTTGTATAAGATAAGAGACTTGAAATCAGGAAAAAAATTGTATCAAATTCCAAGCATCAAATAACCATAAGAGGTTAATATACCATTAAACAAATAGTAAGATTGACAAGGGTGGCCTAATGTTGGTAATCAAGCCAGACAGCAAAGGAGTCAATCCCTTTTCAAACTAATGCCAGACCCAAGGAGATGTTTTTGATCTGAGGTAGAAGCAACCACACCAATCATAAACAGTTCTCATTTTAACTGCACAGATCCTGTTCTACTCATACACTGAGATTTGGCAGGGCATGTACAAACTAGGAACACTTGCATTTCCTAGGTCAGTGCCTCTACCGATAGCTAATGAAACCAAACTAAAGTGTATGAGAACTATTTCTAATCGGAAAGTAACTTTAATGTTTTATTAAAGCAGACATGATTTAACTCTTAACATCACTATTGAGAATTTTTTCGCTAAGTCCACGGAGCCCGATTCCTATAAGGATTTATGCTTAATAATGGCTAAAAATTGCCTTTTAATTTTAAAGTTAGCTTGTTATTTCCCTTAAAATAAAGACTTCCAAATATGTTTTGAATATTACAATTTAAATAAAGGGCTAATCGTTTGGGGTGAATTAGGAAAACATGTGATTCCGGCCGGTCGTGAATAGGTGGTTATAGATGTTAAGAGTTAAAAACACTTCCAATAATCATAATCACTATTTACTTCCATCTTTCATGCATTTAGGCAACCTAATCATCAGATGGAATTAATCTTTAGTAATTTTTCACGTTTTACAACGAGTGGCTGAAAAGTTCATGGTTGACCAAGATAACTTTCATGGAAATGTGACAATGGGGTTTTTTTTTCAACAATAGTCCCCTGCCCTTGAGGTTCAACAAGCACTCCTTCCATTGTTTGCAGTGCTTAGTCGCATTGGTAAAAAAAAAGTCATCACTGCAGATATTGAATGTTATTATATAAATTTTTCAGCCCCCCTCATATATTCATTCTTTTTTTTTTCTTGCATGAAAGAGTGGTTTCTGGTGGGTATGGTGAAAATGGAGGGGAGGTATTGGTGTATTTTTTTTTATAGAATATCCAAATTTTAACCCACTTCCATTGTAAAAATTAAATATTTCTTGTAAAAATACTCAACTATACAATTTAAATGTACGAAGCTTTTATAATTATGATATTGATTCTTTTGTGGCAAAAGTTTACGAGAAATTTTCTAAAATGGTTTGATGCTTTTAATTAAAGCAGAGCCAGTCTTACCTAAAATGATTTTTTAAAATCTCAATTTTGATTAAATATAAAATGTATTGAGATTTTTAAAAGATTGAAAAATATTTTAAAAGAAATTACATCTTATTATAATGGAGATTGTGTTGTTTTGTCTGTCTGTAACCAAAACTAAATCACTACTCAGTCACAATTCCCTTAGTTATTGACATCACATTCACCATGAATTTATTTTTTATTTAAACCTCAATTATTGATAAATTGTTGTACCTTATTAATACTGTTGGATCTACATACTAATAACATGCAGTATATTTAATATATTCAACAAAATTGCGGCTTAAAGTGTGAATGAGAAGACTAATTTGCATATTGATATTAAGAATTTGATTTTAATAAATATATGCTTAGTATTATTGATTTTTAATTGTTTTGGTTTTCTCTTAATGAATCTGAGTAAAAATGTCTTCAAGAAATCTTAAAAGAAATCCTAAACAAGACAAAGAACTGTAATTTTATTAAATACTTCATAATAATAGATAAATAAGGTAAATTAGGAAAAAATAAGACGGGAGTGATGGAAAATGATGGAAGAGTGAGATTTTAAAGCTGTTCTATTTTATACCCCCTGATTATACCCTCAGTTTATCATTTTTCTAAATAGTTTCTAATTTGATACAATATTTTATTACATCAAAAACCTAAATACTTGCACCAAAGGGTGCAATATTTTGCTAGTTTTTAAAATATTGTGATATATTACTTTAAGTATTTAAGATATAATAAATAAATGAATATATAATGTATAATCTAATTTAAATTTTGATTATAAATTATATATATATTATTATATATTATATAATATTGTGTTTTTCAAATGTATAATTTTACATAATTTTTTTATAAATATCATTATTAATCATTATTAATTATAATTATTAATCTATAATGAATATTAATTAATAATTAATTTTTAATTATGATTTATAATTTATAATAAATAAATAATAAATATAAATAATTTAAATATATGAAATATTGCCGTATTGAAGACTTTTCAAAAATGTTATGATATAATTGGTAAAAGTTTTAATAATAATATCGAGATTCAAAAAAAACAAAAAACGACACAATTTTGATTATTGCCATTAGTCCAAAATTTCACAAGTTTAAACAACACAAACCATGAAGACATCTCTGTTGGATGGGGCTTAAATATATGCTGTAATCCCCTGTAGGGTAGTAAACCCCACCACTACCAAAAAAAGGCGTCGTCCTTAGTTATGAATTTAAAACTGCATTTGGTGGTGAGGCTCCAGTTTTAGAGATCTAGAGAGTGTGGAGTACCCTTTCATTGTCATTACTCCCAACTCTACTCTGGCCGCCAGAGTGCTAGTACCATCTATGGGTCAAATAGATCAGTTTGCATATTATCGTATAGATAAGATACTTGATATCATATAAGCATGTGCAAAACTCTTAAGAAACTATGAAGAAACAATGTAAATATAAAAGTACACAATTCCTTAACCTCTAGGCATAGAATAGCCAAGATGTTGTTGACATGCCGTTAAGATCAATCAACCAAATCAATCACATTTTTTTCTTTTTTGCATATCAAAATATTTATTTCATTGATTGGAAATGAAATTGTAGAGCCAAAAGTATTTTCCTGTGATTTTTTTTCTTTAAAGTCACATTTGTGTATATCTATTTTTATTCTGTAACTAGAAAGAAGTACAAAAAACTAAGAGAAACATTACAAAACTTTCTCGCAGGTACATTTTCCTGGTCCAGCTGCTAACTGCTACTGATATCTAACCCCAACTATGATGAATTTGTGTTTGTATATTTATTTCTGTCTGTAACACCCACCCACCCAAAAAATATTTCAAGATGTTCTCACTAATATAATATTGATGCACTAGTACACCTGTAGGTATATACCACAGTATGATAATTTTTAATTATATATTGTTTGATATGTTTACTTAAGAGCTATTGGCCTAAATAGTTCACAATATGTAAAAAGTATAATCTCTCTCTCTCTCTCTCTTTCTCTCTCTCTCTTACAAGAGGATTATAAATATTTACAGATTGATTTATCAATAAAAAATCTTGGGGAAGAGATGTTTAAAACTATCTACATTAATTTTGCCTAGCAAACGATTGAACAAAAAACACGATTCAGAAAATATCTCAGGTAGGCAAAAATTCGCCTGATGCTGTTCATTAAAACATAGCCTAATTAGGGCAGGAGGCCTGGGATGACATACAGATCAAAATTACCAACATACAAATTCTGTAATTCCCATTATCCTATTACAAATAAAACAACGTGTAACTTCTTTTTTATTTTTTTCAATTTTTTAATTTTATTTGGGCAATGTTAAGTGGCGGCAAGACCATTTGGAATGTTTCAATTTTTAAAATTGGGTTGAGAATAAAAAATGGAACAAATAAGAAATCTACTACTTATTAAGCGACACCAGATAATCTGGAATTTCCATTTTATAGACTTGCATCTGAATTTTGGATGGTTTCATTTCTAACCAGAGGGTGTTGGCAGTAGGAAACAGGATGGAAGATTTTAGGAATCACTCCAGTATTGATAATACTAGATAAGGCTAAAGAGTAAAAAGAAAAAGAAAGCAAATACGAATAAAGTTATCATTGCCTTTAAAGTTGTTTTGATTCAAAAGAATCACTAATATGTATTTAACATGAGGCAAAATGCATGATATCCACAGAACTAAATTTAATACAATTTTTTATGAAAAATCAATGCAATGTTTATTCATAAGAGAACTTTACAGCATTGTTTTTTGCGTCAGGAAATAAAAATTCATACAGAAAAATATATCAGTGCTTATTGCAGTTTTAAATTGCACTCCTTTTTATGATCATGCACCATGTCAATGCTATCCCCCCGAGCACAGATATCCTGACAATCCTCACCAATCCTCCCAATGCAATTTATGCCTGGGCAATGTCCTGCTGCATTCAGCATCTCGTATCGCGTGCAGAGTTGGTCAATTGTAGGGTCTTTGATGGGAGGCT
Source organism: Doryteuthis pealeii (assembly GCA_023376005.1). Classification (NCBI taxonomy): domain Eukaryota; kingdom Metazoa; phylum Mollusca; class Cephalopoda; order Myopsida; family Loliginidae; genus Doryteuthis; species Doryteuthis pealeii. Next base: position 27,809,431 of record CM042151.1, on the reverse strand, counting down.
GCATTAGCATTCCATGTGCTGGTTCCACAGGGAACGTTGCTTATGAGTTTTGTCCTTGCTTTTCCAGCCAGTGCTAGTGCTGAGTAATATGGTGCTGATCATTGGATAGCCACCAAACAGAAAAAATCAGGGTGGAAATTTTAAATTCAAAATCCTAGAGAAGTTGTATTTTCCTTTAATTATGCATAATGTCCTTAGGAAAGGCACAAATCTATTGTGTCTCCCCCCAGATATGGGTAAATAATAGGGACATTCTAGATACTTTAACCTTAATTAAGCACCCAGTCAGGACGAACAGACATTTCTGAATTCAACTCAAAGATCTACTCACTTAAAAATTAAACCTGTGTATATCCTGCCTATTGTGGAGGGGTTAGGTGAATAGATACTTGAGATATGAGGTGTAACACAGTCCTTACCTTTCCTGCGGATTCACGTTTGAACTTGTGCTATGTTTTCTTTTGTGCAAGTGTTGGGATTTAAGCTGGATAAAACACAACACATTGGAAGGCAATTTTCAAATCAGATCCTTATCATCTGGTGCAACAGATAATTTTCTATCGCTATATTCAAGTACTGTGAGAGGCCTGTAGTATAGATGGATAGCGTCGCAGGAAAATAGACTCATTGACTCAAGTTCAAATCCTGGACAAGGTTGTTTGCATTTCACATAGCGGCTAATAACCCTGGGAAAACGGTAATGGCCATCCAACTACTCTCCCTCCAGCTAATTGGCTAAATAGCAGGACAGACTGGGCTCTTTAACTGGCTAGGTAACAAGCCTGGGAGAATGGAAAACTCTGAATTCAAACCCTGTTAAACTCCACTTAAGAAAATTGGACCTTGTGTCACATCCTGCTCTGAGAGGGGTTGGTAATATATATATTATTCAGATCACCCCTCAGTTGTAATATGCAACATATCGGTCATTTTACCAGGGGTCTCTTGCATATACACATGGACACAACCCTGATCCCATGACGCTGCAAGCATGCTTTAGGAATATTCTGTTACCTCCTTTTGATGAATTGGGAAGCTCCTGCCAGATTTTAAATTCTTAGGTCCAAGCTACTCCTTTTTTTTTTCTTTCAGTATCCGATCCAAAGATACCATGGCACAACTCCTGCTTGAAGGTCGAACATATACTACAAGCTTTAATTTCAGCTAAAAGATTGGGAGAATGTGACTGTAATTTCCCTCTGTCGCCTATACAATACTCATTAAACTTAGTGAATAATTATCTATACCAATATATAAAGGACGTTATTGTGTGTGTATATTCGGAAGGAAACTCTAAAATAAAAATCATTAACAACAAAGTAAATATATATAACACATTACTATCACCCCGAGCTTGCTTTGTGTGAAAAATAATGAAGTAATTTTTTCTATATTCATGAAGATATTTTAAAAATTAGAATTTGAATTAGTAAGAGAAGGAAAAGTTATTCGTGCATTCAGAATTAAGAACATAAGGAAATTAATTATGGAAGACCAAAATAATTAATGGATCTGCGAGACTACCTTCCCCACCTCTACCTAGGCAATGGTGGGTAGCTGCTTCTAGTAAAATATAAAGCGCAGTAACAAAATAAGCAGAAGAGGTTTAAATCCAGAAAAAAAAAAAAACAACAAATTAAGACACAACTATAGTAAAGTTTTTATTATATAATGTATAAGGTTCTCTTCCAGTCAAGGATATATATATCATTTGATAGAAGGAAGCTGTGCAAAAAGCATCTTTTTATTTTATTAAATCTGATTTTCTTTTTATCAATAGAAATTGAAATTTTCCTGAATTGAATATAGTCAAGGTAAAAATTCATATATATAGTGAATAGGTATCGATATTCTAAGGCATAACAAACATTAGGTGTATAAGTTCCCAAAAATTCACAACTGGAATTGTCCCAATTGGACAATAGCGTAGTGGGATTAGTTTAAGACATTCTAAGTGGGACAGTTATCTCTAGACTGCAGATTCATCCTGGTCAATTTTGGCAGCAGTAACATAGAATAATAATTAAGCAACAGCTTAACACCTGTTTTCCAAGCTATGGTTGGCAGAATGAGACTAGGATACCCCACATGGACTGAATAAAGGGTTAGGTTTCAAAGTTTCATGGATTGGTTCCCAAGTTCAAAAAGAAGGTCTGAGTTTCGAGAATGTTCCCATAGTTTCGACATAGAAATACGTGAAGAAGGCTGGAGGGTAAACATCAGTCGAACCAGTTGTAGCAGATAAACAATGAAGATGAGGAAATGTCCGAATATGCCAACTAATACTCATTGCAATTTTATTTTATTGATAAAAGTAGCTTAGACTGCCAATTATATTTTACTGCAGTTTCAATAAGTAACAGTTTATATTTGTGTATGGAATGGCAAGAGCGGAGAGCAGAGATAGTGGAAGTAGGAGCACACTTGCTGACCGCAGGAATGTCATACTAAACCTGCTTGATGGGTGGAAGGAAATGTATAGAAGCAAACAATAGAATCTAACAAACCTGGGCGAAATTTATATACAGAAATGTGTAACAATAAATATGAAATAACAAAATATTCAGATGAATATTTTTTTATATATATAAATTTCGGCCCAGTTTGTTGATTCTACTGTTGCCTCTTACCATTTCTTCCAACCCTATCAAGCAGTTAGTATGACATTCCTGGTCAGCAAGTTGGCCCTACTTTCACTATCTCCTTCTCTCCTCTCTTGCCATTCATACACAAAATATACCTGTACTTATTGAACTGCAGTAAAATAAATTGCAGCTGAACTACTTTTTTATCAAATAACAAAATTTGCAATTATGTATTATTTTGGATTATTCGGACTATTGTCCTCATCTTCATTGTTTATCTGTCAAGGTTTCGAACTGATGTTCCCTCCAGCCTTCTTCACTATTCTTGGTCGGACTTGGGAACATTCTCGACTCAGGAAACCTTCCTTTTTGACTTGGGAACATCATGAAACTTTGAACCTACCCTTTAAATTCAGTCCATGTGGGGTATGCTATTCTCATTCTGCTAACATAGCTGGGAAAACAGGTGTTTAAGCTGTGTTTATTAATTACTTCTATGTTAACTGCTGCCCTTGACCAGGATTGACTCGCAGTCTAGAGATAATGTCATTAGAACTGGTCTAACCTAACTCCACTACGCTAATGGTGGTCCAATTGACAATTCAGTGTGAATTTTGGGAACTTATAAAACTCATGCTTGTTATGGCTAGAAATATCTACAATATTCACTTATATATGAATTTTTCCCTTGACTCATATTCAATTCAGAGAAAAATTTGCAATGTTCTATTGATTAAAAGAAAATCAGATTTTAATAAAATAAAAGATGCTTTTTGCACAGCTTCCTTCTATCAATGAATTATATCTTGAATCTGGAAAGAACTTATACATTTATATAATAAAAACTTTCTTATTAAGTTTGTGTTTTAATTTGTTTGTTTTCTTTTTTTTTTCTGGATTTAAAACCTGCTTCTTGCTAATTGTTATGTTATATAGAAGCACCTATGGCTAGAGAGGTGGGGGAAGTAGCGCTAATATTATATGTCTCATTATAATCCTTAGTTTTAATTCTGATGCCACTATAATATCCTCTCCACACATAATTCTATATTTTTAAATATTTCATGATATAGATAAATTCATTATTTTCACACAAGGCAAGCTCTGTGTAAGTTAAGTGTATATATTACTTTGGTTGTTAATGATTTTATTTTAAAGTTTCCTCCGAATATACACACAAATAACTGTCCTTGTATTATGTATAGTAATTATTTCCAACTAAGTTTAAGATGAGTATTGATAGGGACAGAGAAATTAAGTCTACCATTCTCAAATTTTTTAGCTGAAATTAAAGTGTGTATATGTTCTTACCTTCAAGCAGGAGTTGGTGCATGGTAATCTTTGATCGGATACTGAAAGAAAAAAAAAAGGGGGAGCTTGACCTAAGAATTTAAAATCTGGCAGAGCTTTCCCAATTTCATCAAAAGGAGAGTAACAGACTAATCTAAAGCATGTTTGGCAGCGGTCATGGGATCAGGGTGTTGTCCATGTGTATAGCAAGAGACGCTTATTAAAATGAACCATATGTTGCATATTACAACTGAGGGGTGTACTTGAATAATATATATATTTACCAACCCTCTTCAAGAGCAGGATGTGAAACACCAAGGTAATTTCTTAAGTGGGGTTTAACAGGTTTGAATTCAGAGTTTTCCTTCTCCCAGGCCTGGTTACTTAGCCAAGGTTAAAGAGCCGCAGTCTGTCCTGCTATTTAGCATAGCTGGAGGGAGAGTAGTTGATGATACCTTTCCAAGGGTATTAGCGGCTATGTGAAATGCAAAAACCTTGTCCAGGATTTGAACTTGAGTCAATGGTCTATTTCTGCGACTCTATCCATTATCTAAGGCCTCCACAGTACTTGAATATAGGAATGAAATTATGTTTGCACCAGATGATAAGGATCTGATTTGAAAATTGCCTTTCATGTGTTTGTGTTTATCCAGGCTTAAATCCAACACTTGCACAAGAAAATAGCACAAGTTCAATGTGATCTGCAGGAAGGAAGACTGTGTTACACTATATTCAAGTATCTATTCACGCTAACCCTCCACAATAGGCAGGATATAAACAAGGTTAATTTTTTAATGTGAGTAGATCTGATTTGAATTCAGAAATGTCTTTCTCCTTGACTGGTTCTTAATTAAGGTAAAAGTTATCTAGAATGTCCTATTATTTACCCATATCTGGGGGGAAACACAATAGATTTTGTGCCTTTCTAGGACATTAGTGCATAATAAAAAGGAAAATACCTTCTCTAGGATTTGAATATTCAATATGATCTGTGTTGGTATCCATGATTCAGCACCATATTACTCAGCACTGAGCACTGCTGGAAAAGCAAGGACAAACTCATAAGCAACGTTCTCCTGTGGAAGCCAGCACATGGGAATGCTAATGCAGGCCTCCCACAAAGACCTACATTGACCAACTCTGCACGGATACTAGATGCTGTGCAGAGGACTTGCCCAGGGCAATAAATGATTGGGATGGTTGGTGAGAGATTGTCATGGATATCTGTGCTGCTAGCATGACATGGTGATGATTCTATAAAAGAGTGCAATTAAAACTGCAATAGCACTGATATATTTTTCTGTATGAATTTTATTTCCTGGACGAAAAACATTGCTGTAAGTCTCTATGAATAACATTGCATTGGAATTTTTCATAAAATTGTATAATTTAGTTTCCTGTGGGAATATCATTGCATTTTTGCCTCATGTAAATAATATTAGTGATTCTTTTAATCAAAACAACTTTTAAAGCAATGATAACTTTATTCTATTTCTTTCTTTTTCTTTTTACTCTTAGCCTATCTATATATCAATACTGGTGTTCCTAAATCTTCCATCTGTTTTCCTACTGCAACACCCTCTGGTTAAAAATGAAACCATCCAAATTGTTCAAGATGCAATCTAAAAATGTAAATCCAGATTATCTGGTGTCGCTTAATAGTAGATTTCTTATTTGTTCCATTTTATTTCACCCAATTTTAAAAATGAAACATTCCAAATGGTCTTGCGCCACTTAAATGCCCAACATAAAATTAAAAATTGAAAAAAAAAAAAGAAGTTACACGTTTGTTTTATTTGTAATATTGAAATTGGGAATTACAGAATTTATTTTGGTAATTTTGATCTTATGTCATCCAGCCTCTGCCTTATTTAGCTATGTTTTAATGAAACCAGCATCAGGCGAATTTTTGGCCTACCTTAGATATTTTCTGAATCGTGTTTTTGTCACATGTTTGCTTGGCAAATTAATGTTAGATATTAAAACATCTTTCCCAGATTTTTTATTGATAAATCAATGTAAATATTTTATAATCCTCTTGTAAGAGAGAGAGGAGAGAGAGAGAGAGAGAGATTATACTTTTTACATATTGAACTATTTAGCAATAGCTCTTAAGTAAACATATCAAACAATATAATAATTAAATTATCATACTGTGGTATAATACCTACAGGTGCTACTAGTGCATCAATATTATATATAGTGAGAAATTTGAAATATTTTTGGGTGGGTGGGTGTTACAGACAGAATAAATATACAAACACAAATTCATCATAGTTGGGGTTAGATATCAGTAAGCAGTAGCAGCTGGGACCAGGAAAATGTACCTGCGAGAAAGTTTTGTAATGTTTCTCTTAGTTTTTTGTACTTCTTTTAGTTACAGAATAAAAAATAGATATACAAAATGTGACTTTAAAGAAAAAGAAAAATCACAGGAAAATACTTTTGGCTCTACAATTTCATTTCCAATTCAATGAAATAATATTTTGATATGCAAAAAAGAAAAAATGTGAATTGATTGGTTGATTGATCTTAACGGCATGTCAACACATCTTGGGCTATTCTATGCCTAGAGGTTAAGGAATTGTGTACATTTATATTTACATTGTTTCTTTCATAGTGTTCTTAAGAGTTTTGCACATGCTTATATGATATCAAGTATTCTTATTATACAGATAATATGCAAACTGATCTATTTGACCCATAGATGGTACTAGCACTCTGGGCAGAGTAGAGTTGAGTAATGAACAATGAAAGGGTACTCCACACTCTCTAGATCTCTAAAACTGGAGCCTCACCACCAAATGCAGTTTAAATTCATAACTAAGGACGACGCTTTTTTGGTAGTGGTGGGGGGGTTTACTACCCTACAGGGGATACAGCATATTTTAAGCCCCACCAACAGAGATGTCTCATGGTTTTGTGTTGTTTAAACTTGTGAAATTTGGACTAATGGGCAATAATCAAAATTGTGTCGTTTTTTGTTTTTTTTAATCTCGATATTATTATAAAAACTTTTACCCAATTATTATCATAACATTTTTGAAAAGTCTCAATACGGCAATATTCATATATTTAAATTTATTATATTATTTATTTATTTATATAAATTATAAATCATAATTAAAAATTTAATTATTAATTAATATTCATTATAGATTTAATAATTATAATTAATAATGATTAATAATGATATTTATAAAAAATTATGTATAAATTATACATTGAAAACACAATATATATATATATATATATATATATTATATAATTATAATCAGAAATTATAATTAGATTATACATTATATATTCATTTATTTATTATATCTTAAATACTTAAAGTAATATATCACAATATTTTAAAAACTAGCAAATATATGCACCCTTTGGGTGCAAGTATTTAGGTTTTTGATGTAATAAATATTGTATCAAATTAGAAACTATTTAGAAAATGATAAACTGAGGGGGTATAATCAGGGGGTATAAATAGAAACAGCTTTAAATCTCACTCTTCCATCATTTTCCATCACTCCCGTCTTATTTTTTCCTAATTTACCTATTTATCTAGATTATGAAGTATTTAATAAAATTACAGTTCTTTCGTCTTGTTTATGGATTTCTTTTAAGATTTCTTGAAGACATTTTACTCAGATTCATTAAGAGAAAACCAAACAATTAAAATCATAATACTAAGCATATATTTATTAAAATCAAATTCTTAATATCAATATGCAATTAGTCTTCCTCATTCACACTTTAAGCCGCAATTTTGTTGAATATATAAATATACTTGCATGTTATTAGTATGTAGATCCAACAGTATTAATAAGGTACAACAATTTTATCAATAATTGAGGTTTAAATAAAAAATAAATTCATGGTGAATGTGATGTCAATAACTAAGGGAATTGTGACTTGAGTAGTGATTTAGTTTTGGTTACAGACAGACAACACACAATCTCCATTATAATAAGATGTATTCTTTTTAAAATATTTTTTCAATCTTTTAAAAATCTCAATACATTTTATATTTAATCAAATTGAGATTTTAAAAAATCATTTTAGGTTTAAGACTGGCTCTGCTTTAATAAAAGCATCAAACATTTTTTTAGAAAATTTCTCGTAAACTTTTGCACAAAAGAATCAATATCATAATTATAATAGCTTCTACATTTAAATGTAGTTGAGTATTTTTACAAGAAATATTTAATTTTTACAATGGAAGTGGTAAAATTTGGATATTCTATAAAAAAAAAATACACCAATACCTCCCCTCCTTTTCACCATACCCACCAGATACCACTCTTGTCATGCAAGAAAAAAAAAGATGAATATATGAGGGTGGGCTGAAAAATTTATATAATAACATCATATCTGCAGTTGATGACTTTTTTTTTTACCAATTGGACTTAAGCACTGCAAAATCAATGGAAGGAGTGCGTGAACCTCAAGGGAGGGGACTATGTTGAAAAAAAAACCCCATTTGGTCACATTCCATGAAAGTATCTTGGTCAACCCATGAACTTTTCAGCCAACTCTTGTAAAACGTGAAAAATTACTAAAAGATTAATATTCATCTGATGATTATGTTGCCTAAATGCATGAAAGATGGAGTAATAGTTGATTATGATTATTGGAAAGTGTTTTTAACTCTTAACATCCTATACCACCTGATTCCACCCGGCCGGAAGTCACATGTTTTCCTAATTCACCCCAAACGATAGCCTTTATTTAAATGTAATATCAAACATATTTGGAAGTCTTTATTTTAAGGGAAATAACAAGTAACTTTAAATTAAAAGGCAATTTTTAGCCATTTATTGATAAATCCTTATAGGAATCGGGCTCTGGACTTGGAAAATTCTCAACAGGATGTTAAGAGTTAAATCTGTCCTGCTTTAATAAAAACATTAAGTACTTCATTAGAAATGTTCTCATACACTTTTAGTTTGGTTTCATTAGCTCAGTCGGTAGAGCACTGACCTAGGAATTGCAATGTTCCTAGTTTGTTACATGCCCTTGCCAACTCAGTGTATGAGTAGCACAGGGATCTGTGCAGTAAAATGAGGAACTGATGATTGGTGTGGTGCTCTACCTCAGATTCAAAAACAATCTCCTTGGTCTGGCATTAGTGAAAAGGGGATTGACTCCTTTGCTGTCTGGCTGATACCAACATTAGGCCACCCTGTCAACTTACTTATTTGTTTAATGGTATATTAACCTCTTATGGGTTATTTGATGCTGGAATTTGATACAATTTTTTTTCCTGATTTCAAGTCTCCTTATCTTATACAAATAATTTATACACAATCATATGGTTTCAAATAAATATTCCTGTTTAATAATAATAATAATAATTTTGTTTGCACACAGTCATATGGTTTCATGTATTCCTATTGAATACGAATAATTTTTAAACAAATCTATTTGACCCATAGATGGGACCCTAACAGGTCAGACTAGATCTAGGAGTAATGGTAATGAATAGTGGACTCCACACACTTTTACATAATGGATCCTATTAAGTATCCATTAAGTAAATATATGAAGATTCCCAATTAAAACATGAAGGCTGATGAGTCTGACAAGAAACACCTCAAGAAGGCTGGAGGGTATATTGTCGAAAACATTGTGTATATAAAAATAAAGATGAAGACAACAGTACAAAAAAAGTCTAAATAATAAAAATTATCAAGTCTCATCTCAAAAATTCAGATAAACAAGACAATTCTATGCACCAATCTGGTTTGCCTTATCAATAGAATATGAAGCTGTCACTCAATCACTAAGTCTATTTATTCATTAAGGAAATTGGATAGGAAATTGCTTTATTCTTTGAATTAGACCATTTTAAATATTTTGGTCAAATAGAAATCTCATATGATGTGCCTTTTTGCTGGGTTATATATATATATATATATACACACACACTTTTTTATCATTTCTAAACTCCAACAGTATAAAAAAAAACTCTCAGCTCTATAATTTGTAATTACACAATACAAACTTTTATCTGGAGAAAACCCCCCCCAAAAAAACCCAAATCATATACACCACCTGTAAATAATCAGTTGGCACTATTATAAAGGGCAAAAGAAAAAAATACTGTAAGAGCTGCCTAAGTCAAATACAATAAGTAGAGCCAATAAATAATAAAGTAAGCCTAATGAGTCATAGAATATCTACCTAGGTTTTTCCTAAAGGATCATCAGAATTTTCTTGATAATCCATAAGGAGAAACCTAGGTAGATATTCTCCACTTATTAGGCTTACTTTATATATATATATATATATATATATATATATATATATATATATATTTCTTGTAGGTACATGATTTGTTGTTCAGTTTTTTTTATTGGCCTTTTTTTGTTGGTGAACGAGATATTATAACTGTAGATGAAGGCAGTTTAAATTTAAAAAAAAAAGTCTCTGATGTTATAACCTGAGTACATGTACTTTCAACTGTCATTAATCATTTTCAAGGATATGGATACTACTATATTCTGGAGTTAAGGATGTTTTCTGTGATTGAATAGGAGCGTTCATCATGTGTAGTTGTTATCATGTTTGAAAACATTAATGAATAATGCCTGAAAGCAAATATACTTGGGATCTGCTGTTAGCATCCTTCTGTCTGCTATAGACGATGGTGTAGTCCGATTTTTAAAAAACTGCCTCTGCACAAGTGGCTGAACAGGCTAATTTAGAATGGCAATCTCTGGTGTAGTGACTGCAAACAAACAGTGATGCTTGCTTGGGATCTGTAGGTAAGATATTAATGTATCTAGATAGATAAATAATTGTGAATAGATATATGGGTAAAATGTCCAACTGAATGGAAGAGAAATAAGTTGTGAAAACCAAATTGGTAGAGTGTTTATATATTATTATGTATATTTATTATGATGTTTCATCCTGTATGAAGTTCATCAGATAATAATTTCATTTTTTTTTCTTTTTTGGAAAATATTGTGGAATATTACAACTTTTTATAATATTGTCATGGTAAAGTAATTATAAATGCTGATTGTTATAAAACTTTAAAAAGTGGGAAACAAAAGTGCTCAAAATTATACTTATGACCTTTAACTAAGCCATGAAAATTTTACTGTTGTGTGTAAAGCAAAATATTCTCAGTAATAAATTATAATTAAACTAGAAGCAGTTACCCAGCATTACCTGGGTAGAGAGGGGATAAAAAAAAGTTAGTCTCGTAGATCAATTATTACTAATCATGAGTTGGATTCTCGCTGGATGCCCAATTAAAATCCCCATGTAAAAAAAGACCTTCCTTTGATCTGACCTGGTGGGGTGTCAGAAAAAAAAAATGCACAGTCTCTTTGAAAAGAAAAATTAATGTCTCCTTTTTAAAATATTAAATTAAAAAAAAATTTCCTACTGTTACTCTTTAAATTCTATTTTTTAATTATCTTCATGAATATAAATCAAATTTTAATTATTTTTGTTCAAAAAGCAAAATCTGGTGATAGGGAATGTGTATATATGTATTTATTTTGTTGTTAAATGTTTTATTTTCATAGTTTCTTCAGGACATACATGCATTCATACACATCAACTGCCCTTTATATATGTATAGATAGTACATTAACTCTTTGCCTACTTTAAGCTGCTATATATATACAAAAATGTAAGTTTAATTGTTTTATTTGTAATTATGTCAAAAACTGTTTCATTTACATTTCTCACAACATAAGTTTTGTAAAGTGAAATTTTACTTTCAAATAAATCTTTTACATTCATTAGAAAAAAAAAAGTTATCTTCTTCTCAGTATCCATTTCAAGTTGGAATTTTTAACACAATACAGAAATAAACCAATGGAAAAGTATTCTTTTATATTTTGAAAATTGTAACTAAAATGTACCACAATTGTTTAAAAAAAAAAAAAAATTTATATACTTGAAATTCATAGAAAATGGGAAATTATCAGCGAAGAAATCATTTTGGGCTAATAAATTTAGTTTCAGTTATAGAATGCAAATATTCTGAATTGTAAAAAAAAAATGTTCAGAATGACTATCTTATGAATATTCAGGATAATTAGGAAAGAAGTTTAAAGCATAGTTATGCTCGAAACTACACAAGAATGCTGCGTGCTGTTTTGTACAAAAAGCAGTACACTACAAAACAGTAGCTGTAAGGCCACTTACCTCCCATCTTGCAAACCATCCAAGTAACACAAACAATATCAGCTCTGTACAGACACTGGGTGCATCGAGATGATTTACCAAGAATGATGGCTGATAGGGATGGATGATGAGAGAGAGTCAAGGGAATTTGTGCTGTTGGCATGCCTTGATGATGATGAAGCACATTTTAAGACATTTCTTGGACATTTTACTTCATACATAACATTAATATACAGAATTCCTTTAAAACGTCATAAATACTCCCCCAAATTGGTTTTCACATCTTATTTCTGTTCCATAAATAGATATGCATGAAAGTTAGTATATTTGGAATTGGTAGTTAAGGGGTTAATTATCCTTGTTTCTATCTAATGCCTCTGTTTCTGAACAAAATGACAAATTAACATTTCTTCTGGTCAAACAGCTTATATTTGCCAGAGTTAATAGCAGAGTGTGAGACAGCAGGTCACGAGGTTATTTCAGCTTGTTATCATGTACTTACAAAAGAGAGTTAAAATTTACATAAAAGCCAACGCTTATAAAAATCATCAATGTTAATCTTACTTTCAGGTTGTGCTGTCTTGTAATGAGGGTGCTGCATTTTGTAAAGAAAGGTCCACCATAATTGAGATTGATTGATTTTAATGGCATGTCAACCTATCTAAGGATGTTTTATGCCTAGAAGGGATGGTTTGGTTTGGTTTGTTTTATGGCATATCAACCTTGGTGGTTCATTTAATGCAGACAAAGTTTTGAAATAAATTCATTCAGTTAAATCGAACTTAATGGACATAAATTCCACTATCGTATGTTACCCCGCCGAAAGAAAAAAAAATCCCAAAACCAGGGAATTAACTGAATTTAATGAAATTTTCAGTGTTGATATATTAATAAATAAAAGATATAATGCACTAATTATTTTATTTAAAAACTTTTACATTTTTTCAGGTCAGTTAATTTAAACCACATATCTTTGAGGCATAACACAGATTCTCAAAGATATGTGGTTTAGCTCAGTCATTAGTGTATCCACCTAGGAATTGCAAGTTTCTGGATGCAATATTAGTCCTCCTCAACTCAGTGCATGAGTAGCATAGCTTGGGTAATCTCATCTGTACTATAAAGCATATGGGAGCTGGCGGTAGGTGTGGCACTCACCCCAGCAAAAAACAATCTTACTAGTCTAGTGCTAGTAAAAAGGAGATAGACTCCTTCACTGTTTGGCTGATACTGACAATAGGCCACTCTGCCAACTTAACTAATTTAAATAACTATATTTTCAATGTTTCATTATTATGGTTATATTTTTTTTTGTCTTTAATTGTTGATTTCAATTCCTATCTAATCTGTATATAATAAGATTCAGTTTCTATATGCCTGTAAACTGAAATTATGTCACTGCTCACTCACAGTAATTTCAGGAATTAAATAGGATTATAAATGAGTAATTTATTGTCGATATCATTACGACATAAAATAGAATATACCAATATTATATATATACTCAGTTAGTACACAACATTTGGCAGTCTACTGTGTTTTTTTTTTAAAACAAGTTTTAATATACATAACCAGTATTATTGATTTAGACTGTTTTTTTAAACATATATTTAAAGTTATCTAACATATTGATTTTATGAGAAATTATTAACAAACAAGAAATTGTAATATAAACTTGTTCTAGCTTATATTTTAAGAACTGTAAAGTACTAGGAGTATCAAACGATTATAAGTAAACAGAATTATATTAATATTAGATAGGAATATTTGAAACCATTTAACTGTATGCAAATTACTTGAAGCTATAATTGTTTACTAAGGATTATTATTATTAGTTACTTAAAACAATAATTGCTTGCAAATTATTGGTGTAAGATACAAATACTTGAAATCATAAGTGCAAATGAATATTATTGAATAGTAATAGTTACTTTAAAACATATTTGTATATACATTATTAGTACTAGTAAAAAACAATAAACATGCTCCGGGTGGTGTAAAAATAAATCTTTGAAAAATATTACTGATGTGGGTGGGAGTTAAAAATTCAATGTCAATAAACTGAATTTTATTCTGTTCAATTCTGTAGAAAAATAAATTCTTTAAAAATTATTTTCGATAAATAAAATTTATTCAAAAAATGTTTGTACAATGAATAAATGAATGTAATATATATTGTTATGCTCTTAATTCATTTTCTTAGCAATTTAATAAATTTCATATTTATTTAAGTAAGCATTAAATGAATTGAATAGCTTTATTCAATTTTTAAAGAACAAAATAAGATTTATATAAATCAAAATTAAAAAGCTATTTTAATAATCTAATACCAAATAAAATTAACATATTTATGAATGTGCATTGTTTAAACAATGAACAAAATACTACTATTAATTACTTGGTTACAATTAATTTAAATAAATAAATTGCAGATGAAAAGTAACATTAGTAATAAAAAATAACAACCGTAAACAGTTTTTGCATTAAAAATCAATGTAAACAATTTTGGTTATTTCCTATTACTCCAACCTAAAAAAGGAGAACCACTCTGAATGAATTTTATCTGTTAATTAATCTACCTATTATTTTCCCATTAAACTAACCCTAACCCTAACCCCACCTTTTTTCCTAGTAGATCAATAAATAGATAAATAATTTATAAAATTCATTCAGAGTGGTTCCCCTTTTTTAGGTTGGAGTTATAGGAAATAACCACAATTTTTTGAAATGTTTGTATACATGTGTAAAACAGTTATAAGGTTTCACATATACTTATCAAATAATAACTTAAAAACAAATCTATTATAATAAATAGTATAAATGGACCCCCAACAGGTACTAACACTCTGGGTCAGAGTGGACCTGGGAGTAATGAAGAGGATACAGTTGAAATATTCTCATCCCTACTGACAGGGCAGGAAAAAAATAGAAGCTAATTTATTCTTTGTCAATAGATATCAGTCAATTGACACTGACCCAAAAATCTGTGCTATTATATATCAGAAATATTCTCCCATTATGTAATTCCTTTTGCCATCATTGTGGAGTGCCTTGTAACTATTTTTACAACTGTATATATATGCATATACATTATTTATTGTTTTGATAAGACTTAATGTATTTATCTCAATAGATTCTTTAGCTCAATGCATTAAATACTCACATTATCACCTGACGAATATCATTATCACCTCAGAAACATAATTATCACCTTAAGAATATCACCAACCAATCAAAATGGTGCTAACAGTATCTTTCTTTTAGCACAAGTTTAGAAACGAAACAATTTTCTTTCTAATATGTCCATACAAAGTGATTTCTTATAAAGAGAGGAATTTCAACTTGTTTGCAAAAATCATAGCATTTGAATAATTATCTTTCTAAATGATTTCATTATAGTAATCTTCGGAAGAAGGCTGCAAATCTGCTAAACAAAAGATTTATCAAAGTTTGTATTTACCTGACAACCTTGCCATGAGTAGGATGCAGCATAAGGTCAATTAAGCAGAGTACAGTGGTTTAAATTCTGTGTTTTCCTTCTCCTAGACTGGTGTGCATTAGCATAGTGAAATTCAAACAACCTCATCCAGATTTTTAAACTCAGGATACTGATTGCCTTTCTTACAATGATAAACATTATGCTAAGTGCAACTGTGACAAAGTATCACAATGTAATTTCCTCCTCCTCCACCACCACCAATAAATATTCAGACATCTATATAATCCCTAACAATATACTAATCTTATTAGTAAACCCTTGTGGTAAGAAAAAACTTGGCAAATAGTTTGATAGTAAAAATATGCTACCAAACATCGCCCAGGGAAAAATGAAAAAAAAAAAAAGGAAAAGACCTAGAGGGTAGTACCAACCGAAAATAATCGATTAATACTATAACACTTGGCCAAAAGAAAAAAAAAATATATAAAAGATATATAAAAATTATATATGAAAAATATATATTTATAAACTGCTAGGATTGTCTAAAGCTAAAATGTAAAAAGTGCTTGATACCTATGTAGGGTAAATGATAAAGTTAAACCTAATGAGTCAGATAATCCCTTACTTACAAATTTCAAGTATTTATTACAATAGATATAAATTCAACGAATATCATTAAAGTGCTGTATTACTCTACTCTACCTACAAAAATACTGTTATATAATGCATAGGCACAAATTATCATTTTTGTAAGTAGTGTAGTGTAGATTTTCAGAATAATGGTAAGGCAGTGGTATGTATTTGGTGTATTTTGTTTTATGGCATATCAACCTCAGTGGGTCATTTTGTAACAAGTAAACTTCTGCCTTTAAAAACCTGTACAATTGTATAATTGAAATAAATAAAATGTCAGAGTTAATAAATAAAGATATTTCAATCTTTTTGTACTGGTGGAGTATTGTATTCACACAAATTTGCTCCATATTTCATTGAGAAGTGTCATATCATTATGTAAAGAGAGTAAAAAAGAAATTTAATTTTGCCTATTATAGGTACAGGTTTTTAAAGGCAAAAGTTTACTTGTTACATAATGGATAGACATTTTTTTGTAGGGAGAGTAAAGTAATTTAACAGAAAGGTAAACACAGGAAAATCATTGATAGTTTGATTGATAGGTCTTGACCTCAGGTTTGTCTAGAACAAGCTCTCATTGGCTTGAAGAGTCATGCAATCAGACGAGGCTGGCAAAGTAGAATTAGAATTTAGCAGAATGGGCAGACATGCTTTTATGTATCTGCTTTTCCCACGTGGGTGAGGCAAAGAATATATCGGGAAATTGAGTTAATAAAGGTATACACAACAAAATGTCTGTGCTGTCTCCATGATAAAAGGACAACAAAGTAATACCTACAGAGAGATGTCTGACCTGAAAGGAAACCTTGATACGAAGAACACAGACACCCAATGGAACAATATGCAGTAATCCACAGAAGCAGACATTACAAGAACTTAAGAACCAATATACAACATGCTCAGAAAGTTCAATTTTGTTTAATGCAATATGTATAAATTCTTAAAGTGCTCTATGATACAAGTGAAATAGATAAATTGTTAAACATAATAAATAAAGATATCTTTATTTTTGGATTGAATAATTTTTATAGGGTAAAGCAATGCATATCTTGCTTCTTCGGAATACACACAACTGGTTCTTAAGCAAATATGGCTGCTACACCCCCACTTGATATAAGTGGACAGTAACAGAATGTAAAATGAAGAGAAGACTTAAATTACAAAGTGTTTTCAGAAATTCACAGATTGAATAATAATAAGGTATTGAAGGAAAGACCTGTTCATTTTAATTTGTTGCCTTTTCAAAACAAAATGGAGAATTCTTTTTTTATCTCTTCCTTTTTTTTTTTCTTTTTTTTGTCCTGACCTGTATCTATCCTGCATCAAACTGTAATGTCTCTTTTTCTCCGCTAAGGGATGTAAGATAGAAGAAAGAGCATATTCATTTGAATGTTATCTTGACAGTTCAAATTAATTCAGTTGAGAGAAAATTTCAATGCTGATTAGACCATGTTAAAATCAGCAAATGTGCACAAAACATTGAATAAATCATTCAAATAAGTTGAGATGTAAAATTTGATGAAAAAACAAAAAAGGTTTATGTTGGAAGTTGTGATATATTAAACAGTAATACAGAGAATAAACTTGTGAAAAGGGGTTTACTTTTGGTTAACTCACAAATGATTGGTATCAAGTCTTGAATCAATAAAGATTACACAATCCAGTTCAGCATTAAATCCAGAAAGGTCAAAGCTCCAAACAGAAAATCCAAAATTGGCAATATGTCCTTTTGGTTGGAGGAAACATCAAATGGCTTACATGAGCCCCAACCCTACAAACTCCCTTTATAGCTAGAGAGAATAATATAGTTTATTCAAGATGTGAATGGTCTGAATCTCTAGCTTAGATACTGCCTTAAAAGTAGCTCCCCTCCTACCAAATGTATGGATGCCAAATATGTGCAGGTAGAGAGCCATATTCAACATCCTTGAATATTAGAAAGTCATACTTCAAATTATGAACAACTAGCAGAGCTAGTTAAAATTTTGCACTTCAATTTTTCTGAAATGTCTTAAAAAATTGGTGGAGTTATGTTGATTCCAAAAATCAACATAAATCTCCAAATTTGGGTAGGGAGGGTCGCGAAAAATGGCGACATTTTGTAATCTTTTTTTGTCTGTAAAATGAGTTCTAGAGATTCCCTACTCCTATAAATTGGTTTATAAAAGCATTTTAGCTCAAGGAATCCAAAAATGCTAACAAAAAAGTCTTAAAGTTAACCAATTTTAAGTTATTAATTATTTCTGATTTGCAAAATTTTAACTGTTGTTGTAGCTTCAGTTCTGAGCAAAAATCTTCTTGGTACAAATAATGTTCAATATATGTGAAATGATAATAGACAATTTTTTGTCATAGATGCAGTGCCACATCGGGATATTGATCTTGCTATGAAAATATCAGAAATCATCAATAACTTAAAAATTGGTTGATTTAAAAAAAATTATGATAGCATTTTTGAATTTTTTGGACAAAAATGCTTTTATAAACCAATTTTTAGTAGTAAGGAATCTCTAGAATTAATTTTACAGACAAGAATAGATTACAAAAAGTCAGCATCTTTCACCAACCCCACCAAATTTGGAGAGCTAAAAATCAACATAACTCCACCAATTTTTGGAATTGGAAGCTCAAATTTTGGGAATTGTCTAACTTTAACATAGTCCACACATGAAAAAAGAAATTCAGAAAAATTGAAGGGGTTGGTTGACAGTTTTACATTTTTCTGTATGATATGACATGGAATTACCTGATACTTGAAGAATCTACAGATTAAAACAATATAAGTCCAAAAGAATAAATTTAAGGTTAAAATAAAAAAATTTACAATTGTCCACCATCTTCCTAATTTTTATCTGCTTTTTATCACATCTCACTAGGGTTGTTCTCTTACAGTGAAAAAGAATAAGATGAAGAATAAAGTCCTAGTAAGATTTTAAAAAAAAAAAAAAAAATTATCTATTGATAATTTTGACTAATATCATCCTTCATCTTCCTAATTCTATTTGCTTTTTATTGCATCTTATTAGGGCAGTTACTTCTACAATGGTAAAAAATTAGAATGAAGAATAAATTTCTCTGAATTTTTGAGACGAGGCTTGATAATTAGTATTATCTGCATTATTCGAACTATTGTCATCATCTTCATTTTTATCTGTACAACGTTTCAACTGATGTGCCTTCTGGCATTCTTCAGGTATTACTTCTTGGACTCGGGAACCTTTTTGTCGTAATTGGGAGCCATCACAGAATTTTGAACCTAACCCATTATTCAGTCCACAGGGGTATCCTGTTCTTATTCCGCTAACCATAGCTGGGGTAGAGGCGTTAAGCTATGTTAATTATTATTCTATGTTACTGCTGCCCCTGGCCAGGATTGAACCTGCAGTCTAGAGATAACTGTCACTAAGAACGGTCTTAACCTAACTCCTTTATCCACGAGGCCATATGACCAATTGGACAAGAATAAATTCTTAGTGAAATTCAAACTCATATTCTCTTCTGGCTTTGGGAATTAGAAAGGTGAAGGATGAATAAAAGCATTATCTATTATCCTTCATCTTCCTAATTCTATTTGTTTTTTTATTGCATCTTATTAGGGGCGTTACTTCTACAATGGTAAAATAAGAATAAGTTCTTAAGTGAATTCAAAACTCATATTTGGGGAATTAGGAAGATGAACATAATATTCATTAAAATTAATTAATATAATAATTACTGAGCTTCATCTGAAAAACTATATATATGAATTGTGTTACTTTTTCATTTATGATAATAAACTGTTTTTTACATTTTTTTTTTTTTTTTAAGATCGAAGAAATTAAATTTTTCTTCTTGGCCACTATGAAATGCTTAACTATAACCAAAAAAATCAACTGGCTTATGTTTGGCTTGCTGCAACTGTCTATCATGCAGACATGTCGGGGTGCAGATCTTACCTACTACGTAGAAGAAGGAAAAAGTCCTGGTACCTATTTAGAGAATATTGCAGCCGATATACATTTAGTGGATATTGTCGAGCCGGAAGAATACCACCTAGTTTCATTCAGCCAGCTGAAACAAGTATGATGGGTAGTTCACAGCTGTTCCATGTCTCCAAGAAAACAGGCAAACTCTATACAGCTCAGACACTGGATGCTGAGTTCATATGTGAACAAGACAAGGAGTGTGTGAAAATGATGGATGTTGCCATTCAGAAGGATTCAGCATTTCTAAACTGATTGAAATCAAAGTAATTGTAAGGATGTCAATGATCACGAGCCTGAATTTCCTTATGAGCAAATCGATCTGCAATTTTTGGAAAGTGACAGGATCGGACTGAGGAAACCGATCCCCAACGCCATAGACAGAGACGTTGGGATTTCCAATTCGTTGTCATTTACGAACTAAAAAAAGATCCAAAAGAACCTTTAAAACTTTCGGTGTTCACGCACATTGATGGAACCTCTGGAACTTGGCATTGAATTGGAAAGAACTCCTTTGACAGGGAGAAAAAAAGAATTCTACAAGTTGCAGGTGATTGCGACTGACAGTGGATTCCCCCAAAAAGCATTTTGCAGATCCAACGTCTCGGGTGAAAGATTCAATGATAACTTTCCTGTCTTCACTCAGAGCTGCTCAACATCACAATAATTAATCAGCCCAGTGAACTTTCACCGATCGCCACTTTGTTTGCCAAAGACGCAGATATGGGGGAAAATGGACAAGTCTTCCTACCACTTCAGTTCAAAACGTCCGGTGTTGTGAAGAGTCACTTCCACTGAATGTTATGACTGGCGAATTTTCCTACGCAGGAACGTTTATTTGGGGCCAAGATCTGCTGCACAAGCTGTACGTAAAAGCATCCGACGGAGGCACATTTCTGAGTCCATCGCCATGGTTCTGGTAAATGTCATCAATATCCAAAACCATCCGCCGAGTGTGGGGCACTAAACTTCTTCTCGGCGTCAGCAGGGAGGAAAATAACATTTCAGAAGATGCAAATTGGCAGTTTTGTTTGCTTATGTGAAGG
Source organism: Doryteuthis pealeii (assembly GCA_023376005.1). NCBI lineage: Eukaryota > Metazoa > Mollusca > Cephalopoda > Myopsida > Loliginidae > Doryteuthis > Doryteuthis pealeii. The sequence continues at coordinate 27,788,328 of CM042151.1, read as the reverse complement.
TCACCGATCACGATGCGGCAGAAAATGGAGAGGTCAGCTGTGACCTTTATGACGATAAGTTCAAACTTGAAAGTTTAGGTGATAAGAAATTTAAAAAAGTTGGTTGTGAAAAAGCCATTGGACAGGGAAGCGGCTGATCACCATGATTCATCATCGGCTGTCAGGAATAAAGAATCTCCTCCTCTTTACACCCGAGCGAAGATTCTATGTCAAAGTAAAGATGTCAATGATGTGCCACCACAGTTTCCAACAGAGGTGTTTTAAATTCTGGATTTTATAACCAAAAATCTAAGCTTCAGTTGGTTCCATTAAAGCTACGATCCTGACCTTGGACCAGGTGGGAGAACTGAACCTATTCTCTAATTAGCGATAGCAAACAGTTCTTACCTTTTTCAGATTCTTAATAACCGAGTGATTTCCACAATCAACTCTTTAGACCATGAAATTACAAAGCATTTATAAATTTCAAGTTTTGGCACAAGAACAAAGAATACCATCTCTGAACAATACAGTAAAATGTCACAGTTGAGGTCAAAGATGAAATGACAATGCTCCCTATTTTAACATTCCCTGGTATTAACCCTTACATAATGGATGTTGAATACCAGCCCGTCCGCCAAAAAATATATCTGTTTTTTAAAGCCTCCTGACAGTGGACAGTGAAGAAAATGCTTTATCACATTTGAACTATCAACTGGGGACGACAAAGAATCTTTTTGCCATTAACAATTACACTGGACTCTTTTCTTTTGATAAGAGTGGCTAAACCACAGGAATGCTGGCTCTTAATGAAACTTGAGTTCATTGCCACAGACAATGGTACCCAGTAACTGCAGCAACAACCAAGTAATTTTAACACTGACAGTGCACAAAACAGCCGAAATGTTGAACTCTGTCCAAATTCAAAGCAGTTGATTTCTCCTATCCAAACCTGTTAATCACATCATATTAATCACTTTAACCCGTGATATTGGGTGATAGCAGCTTGTGTTATCGATTTTTTGTAATCCAGTTTCAATAATCATCAAAGTGCTCCTCTTTGGGGACAAAAGGAAATCCCTTCAACAAGAATGTGGTGGGGCTGGAAGATTCGACATTTTGCTTGTTCCATCTTACCAGCCTTCTCCATGGGCTGATGTTTCAGTAGCCGTGGCCGTCAAGACAGATACGATCAAAAAACCCAGCGGTGGTAGAAAAAGAATTGTCAACTTTGTTGAGAGAGATGAACAAAAGAAACAGTTTCAAGTATGACAACAAAGGAACCTTACCATTTGGATATTTTAGAACAAGGTATGTTCAAATATTTATTGTTGTTGCTGGTTATGAGGTGAGATCTGTAAAATATCTATTTGTTATGATAAATGACTGAAAAATATTTATTTTAGCATCAGAAATCTCAAAAGCATAGTAAAAAAAATACTCTTTTGTGACATTTTTGTACCAGACTAGGTTGATTGGTTGGTTGAGTGTTTTCTTTTAATGAATGTCAACACTTGTTGGGTTATCTTATCCTAAAGTTTATAACTATTTATTATCAATGCCTTCCATATGAGTAGGATGTGACACAAGGTCAATTTCTTAAGCAGATTTTAACAGGTTAAACTTCAGTTTTCCTCCTCCCTGACTGGTTACTAACCAAGGTTTAAAAGAGCCCAGTCTGCCCTACTATTTACCCATGACCGTTTTGAGGGAAGCACGAATCATAAAATTTTGATGTTAGCTGAATGATTAATGATGTACCATTACAACTGTACCCACTGACCCTTGCCCATCTTGTGAAATTATTGAAGAAAAATAAGTCACAGGAGAAAAGAAATACCTATGGGGTCTAAATGAGAGAGAGAGAGAGAGAGAGGAGAGAGAGAGAGAGAGAGAGAGAGAGAAGGAGACCTTTTTCTTCTATACCAAACCCTATGAAAAAAAAAAATGTTTTAAGACACTCCATATACATTTTGATTTAATCAATAAGAATGAAGGCAATTTCAAAATATGAACTTATATTTTCTTGATTTATTTTCTCTAAAAGTTAATTTTCTCTTAAATGAAAAGATACTAGGATTTTATTATTTCTAGTGAACATTATACAATCAAATGAATATCATTAAAGCATTATTCTATTACTAAACTCTACAGCACTAAAAACTTGTAACTTATATGTGGAAGTATATAAATAAATACAATGCTTATATGAGGGTCAGCTGAAAAGTTCATAGGCTAACCAAGACGTTCTCATGAAATGTAACCAAATGAAGTTTCATTAACATTTATGGCAATATAGTGGTTCAGTTTTTTAGAATTTTTTGTTCAGTACTTATAGTAAACATATTTGATATTATTTGTTCATATATATATATTATATATATTATATATATATAATGTGTGTTGTGAAATATCAAATATATATATGCTTATATATTGGATGGGGATGGGGCTCTCTGACTGCCCGTCTAGCCCAAGTAAGGACTGAAGAGGGAGGTTGTAATGTCATGGGACCACATATAACCAGGTCGCAGACTGCTCAGCCCTCAGGAATCTTGTCCTTAGGCATTTTGGTCACCACCCATGGCCAAGAGTTGGCCCCATTGAAAGGAGGTTTTTACCTCTCTACAGAAGTACAGTCAGCATATTCTACAATCCAATCAACAGGGTTATCAGCATTAGATACATAGGCACAATACTAAGAAACTATGACATGTGTTGTATATGTTATTCTTATGCAAATAAATCTCCTCAAAGTCAGTAGCTTCACTGAAAAGTTTGTAATACATCGGTGAATATGTTATTTATAAGAACTAGCAAATATATGCACCCTCTGTAAGGTCAAGTATTTAAGTTTTAATGTGATAAGATATTATATTAAATTAGAAAGGCTTATGAAACAGATAAGAATGCAGATGAAAAGATTTGAAACAGAGGGGAGATATAATAAAAAAATAGAACAATTGAAAACTTTCTCTTGCATCACTCCCATCTTTCATTGCTAAAATTTCCTAATTTAACTATTTTGTTAAAATAGGAAGTAAAGAATAAAATTACAGTTATTTTTTTCTTGTTAATGGATTTCTTTTAAGATTTATCCCCAAGTTTTGCTCATATTTATTAAGATAAAACCAAACAATTAGAAATTAATAATACTAAGCATAATTTATTAAAATCAAATTTTTAACATCAAATGCAAATTAGCCTTTCCCATTTACACTTTAAACTGCTATTTTGTTGTATATATAAATACACTTGCATGTTATTGTATGTAGATATGGTCAACAGTATTAATAATGTAGATCACTTTAATTAATAATTGAGGTTTAAATAAAAATAAAAAATCATAGAGAATGTGACATAAATAACTAAGGGAATTGTGAACTTGAGTACTATATAGTTTTTGGGTAACAGACAGATAAACACACAATCTCCATTTATTAAAAAATGTCCAACTTCGTTCCTTGATGAAGTTTAAAATGCTTGTATCAGTGGTTCCTATTTTTTGTGCCTAGGGGTCTTTCTATCTAAATCCAGAATCTTGTCCATTTTTTATATATCTGAATGAAAGGATGATTTTGTTGGTGATAGAATGTTGTAAACTCGGATTTGTCATCTGAGTAGCCTAATGTCAGTATGAGCCATATAGTGAGGGAGCCCATCCCTTTTTCACTAGTGCTAAACCAAGGAGATTATTATTTAGCATCTGAGGTGGAGCAACACACATACCATCAAGATCCTCACTTTACCACACAGATCCCTGTGCTACTCATATGCTGAGTTGGTGAGGGCCAAATCGGACCAGGAACTTAGTGATTCCCTAGCCAGACGCTCTACCAACTGAGGATTTACTAAAATGTATTTACACAAACTGATGACTTATTTAGCCTGCTGCTATTTTTTGAGGAGAGTTATTTGCATATGAATATACATTCAACAACATGACTATAGTAGATAGTTGGATTATCATAATTATGGATATAATTTAGACAGAAGAGTTTTTAATATATATTAAAAGTAAATTTATAGCAGTTTTATTGAAAGTTAAGATGAGGTTATTGAAAACAATTTTAAATCTTTAAAAGATGAATTAATAGGAAATTCAAAACTGATAGGCTTAGGGCATTCTTTTTTTTTTTTAAAAGGAATAATCTGCAATTTTATTTTCTTTATTTATTCTACTGAATTATCTCCTTATTTTTATCTATGGCCATCTTTGATTATAACATTTTTATTTTTTTTTATTTTAAGTCACAGGTGAGTGTTCCGAGGTTAGCAGCAACGAAACAGACAATGAGAAAAAGACACTTGAACAGGACCTTTCCTGGAGATACCCAAAACACGTACCCAACTGAAGGATCCCCTGAATGGAAAGACTCAGGAAGAAACGCAAGCCAAGATTTAACAGGTAAGCACTTGAAAAGAGGAGAATTCTTCAGAGGGAAAAGACAGAAAAAAAAAGTCCAAGAGATCTCCTGCCTTTTTTCATTTTAGAAATGTTCCACAACCTTCCACAGGTGCTTCCTAAGATTTATAGACTGAGTGCAAAAATCATAGCACAAGTGGATAGAGGGATCATTCTACCTGTACCTCTATTTGAGGGTGATACAGATTTAGGTCAGAAAGGGTAGGGTGCTTAGATTGCATCTCCTGATAATATTTTCATTGAGCCAGAGAGTTGTGAGGAAAAATAATTCACAGATCCATGTATATATGTATTATATTATACACACACTCACACATATACATCTATATATATATATATATCAAATAAATTTAAATATATAGACAGACACACACACACACACATATATATATATATATATATATATATTACCTCAGTGTATAGTTAACACTATCTTGATGAGACAGTAGTAAGCCAGTATATACAGTATTATGAGGAGAGTGCTTAATATCTGTGATAGAGCAATATTAATAATAAATAAATATATATAATTTTGCATGGAAACTAATCTGTAGATTAGTTTTCATGCAATTAAATATATACAAAAAAATATTTATTTATTATTAATATATATATATACATATATATATATACATACATAGAGAGAGAGAGACATACACACATTTACATATGAATATACAAATAGCTTTAAAAAGTGTATGCATATCAATATATATCAGGATATATCGGTTGCACTACTCAAAGATTGGAGGTTAGAGTGAACTAATATATTCTCTCTACTATCCGCACCAATAACTTGAACTGCTCTGTAACATCGAGCAATCAAAATTTGCCCTTTGAAATTGGGTGACATCTCTTTGATAATCCTGCTTGTGCCACAGCATATAATCCCTCAATGTTCTCTATCTTGGAAGCCTCAACCAACGAGTTACACCTAACTGTACTTGAGGCCCTCCTCATGAGTAAATTTCTTCTTACTCTTTGTGCACAAAGGCAATTTTATTCCTTACTCCTTTTTAGTTGAACTGTTCTTAATGCCAACAACAACACTTAAGAAAGAAGGTATACGATAATTTTTTTTCGTCTTGTTTCTTCCATTCCTGGTTTTCTGCTTTCTGTTGTAATTCCTCTTTTATTACTTGTTCTGTCATGGAATTCTTCCCTGATGAAACTTTTAAAAAATTGTCCCTTTTTTAAGAATATCCTGATATATTTTAAAATGCAAACACTTTTTAAAGCTATTCTTAAATTTGTTGTACCTCCAACTTTTATATGTAATTCATTATTATTTTGTGGATAATGTGGGTGCTATATTTCCAAGCAAATAGTGCTCAGTATCATTGATAGAGCGTTTATATTAGATTTAAGGTAGCGTGGATATGGAGTCAACATCAGGCTACTGATAATTTCTCACCTATGCAACATCCATATACATGTGAATATATATATACATAGACACCACATGTACAAGATACATTTATACACACAGATACATTTTAACTATTACAACGTTTGATATGTTTACTTAAGAACTATTGCTAAATAGTTCAATATAAAAAGTATAATAATCTTGATTTAACTCTCTCTCCCACATTTTTTTTTCTTTCATTCCTTCTTTTTTCATCTTTTAATCATGTTTGATTGAAACAGGTTAGCATTGTTGCTACCAAGTGTTCACCCCCTCTCTCTATCATTCCTCTACTATTTTTTTCTTTCTTTCTTTCTTTCTAAATAAACATGTACATACATTTATACTAATGTACACACACACACACATATATGTATTTATGCATTTATAAATGCACACACATACACATAGATTTGTTGTGTTGAAACCCGAGAAAATTACATAAATCAAAAAAACAGCTTGATCTTTCAGACATGAAAAACATTCAATTCTCAAAAAATCTAAGTTAATTGGCTTTAATAAATATTTACTCAATATATATTTTTTTTTTCAGAAATTCACTATTTTCATTATAAACTGTTATGATAATAAATGGTTAATATTTTACATTTACTGACCCTCTTTTTATAGAATCCAGGATGATTTTTCATTTTTTTTCTTTCTCTCAATATGTTTTATATATCAGAAATATGATCCTTACTTATTCTAATGCTTTAGTTACATAGCTAAAAAAACTCAAAACAAAACAAAATAAAACTATGCATGAGACATCATAAACTAAGGATTATTGACAAAAACATCAAGGGTCAATCTAAACAGAGAATCAAGTTGTACTAAATATGGACAGTAACATATAGACAAGTATACAAGCAAAATGAGCTGGGAAATAGTATCAAACAGGGGACTGACAGTGATCTGGGCCATGGGTAACATATTCATAATCCTCTTAACTCATCCCACTCTAACAGGAATTTCATGTAGATATGTACCCTCTCAATATAATATTATTTTTTAAAGCTCTAAGATTTCAAAAGAAATTAGTGTTCAGTTCCAGTGCTACAGAGTACACTTATGAACATCTCTAGCAGATATATAATAGAATAGCAATGATTCATTGTATTAAAATATTTTAGCTTTAACACATTGATTCATTCAGGCCACTTTAAAAAATATACTTTTACTACTATAGCCTCTTAGTGCTTTGGACCTGTCTGTTTGTCCAACAGTTCAGTCCATCTCCAGTGTTCATATTTTAAAATCTATTATAGGTACTAGCAAAAATATGTGCCCTCTGGGCACAAGTATTTCAGTTTTAATCTGATTAAATATTACTAGCAAAAAAACACCCTCTGGGCAGTGTAAAAAATATTTTTTAAATATTGCTTCAGGGAGTAGGAAAATCATTTAGATAAATAAAATTTAATATTTAAAAAAAATTAATTACTTACTTAAAAAACATCATATTCACTCCACTCCATGCCACTGACTATTTTGTCTTGTTTTACGCCAGAACATTTCTAAAAATTTCTGATTTAATTTTCAGATTCTTATCTAATAGAAAATTACAAAATCGTCAGTCAAATATTCGGATTTCATAATAAGGTGGGGCAACCTAGTAATAAAATAAAAAATTTCCCCTAATATATTTCAGGAAAAAAATATTTTAAACATAGATTCATCTAAAGGTGAATAAGTATCCACATTTTTATAAATTAAAATACTCATTAATTACTTACTGAATTCCCTGAAATGACTGATGTAAGCAGTGACATAGTTTTCGGTTACAACAAATAAGAGACCAAATCTCCATTATTAAAAGAAGATACTGAATAAGAAAGATAATAGAACATAAAAAAGATACACTTATTTTTACTTTATTCTAAATGGATTTCATATAAAATTTACATAGGATTGCTTAAGACATTTGAGAAGAAAAACAATAATATCATAAATCAATATCCAAGTAATCATTTATTAACATGGTTTTATTAAACGGTATGCAAATTATTCACAAAAAGTATTTTACTATGTAACATTTATTTCCTTAATGATATTAAACACATTGTAAAATAATCTTAACACATTAAAACCATTGGCTCTTTTAAGGCAATCTATCTGAGACTTTAATAGAGACATTTATATAAATTGTCCATTTCCTATGATGATAACATTGCACCTTGGCAAGTGTTGCAGATCATTTCAGAACAGTCGGTTGACTAGAAGCTATTGTGAAACCTGTTAAAATTTTCACCATAATACAAAAATAACTGCTAAAGATGACCTCAGGAACTCATTAGGTAATGATTTAAATCTTTACAATCTAGTCTACCTTCTTAAGTTTAAGTAGAAGGTTGAGTTAAAGGAAGGCTTAAATGACAGAGACAACAGATAGAAGGAAAAAGATATTGCACATTTTCTCAGACAATTTGGACTACTAGGCTTGTCTAGTAAGATATCATTTCTTAGCTTTGTGCTCTAGCTATAATTTAACAATCTAATGAATTGGTATTCATACGCTTACTTTGAAACATAATTGGAAGGAATAGGTAATTACTAAAAGCTTAGCTTTAGTTTGTGACACAAGGCTGGAAGTTTGGTTGGTTTGGTTAGTTGCAACCTGTTCCATCCCACTAAGGACAATGGATAGTGTCCCCCAAAAAAAAAAAATTATCTGCATCTTGCGCAAGTGACTGAGAAGGCCAACCCCTGAGTGAAGTCTTTGGTGCCTGACTGCACACAAACTGTGATGCTTGTTTGGGGTTGCTCTTTTCTCCCCTTTTTTTCTGGTTCTCCTTTGCTGTGGAGCGCTATTTCTCCTTTCTGCCACAACTCCTCTTCTTACTTATTTAGCATTAAGGCACCAGGCTAACTCCATTTTCTGCAATCTTATCTCCTAGATGTTTGTGTCAATGGGGCATATCCCTATGTCTCTCCCATAGACATCTTTAAAAGCATAGTCATGGTCTAACTACAAATTGGAAGCCTTTTTCGAATTTAACATAAGAAAGGGTTTTTCCAGTATGTAGCCCCTTTTTCCATCCTCCTGACATGAACCAAGCCAGTGAAGGCACCTCTTGCAAGGATGGAGAACATGCTGTTCATTGTTGGATCACAAGCCGGAAGTAAATGGGGCACTCCTCTTGCCAGGGATACAGTTAATGTATTCTAAGTCGAACTTACAAGGCAGTTAAATACAAGTTTTTACCCCATGAAAAGGTAACAATGAACTGCTTAACTGCAAAATCAAGCTGGAACATCAGTGAAGTTATTGGGATTAAAAAGGTCACAATTTAAAAAGAGTGATGAACGAGTCTCCTAAAAGAGAATATTATAAAGAAATAGCATTTTGGAGAGTTTTTAATGAATAAGCATAAATGTAAAAATGAAAAGCTAACACCCATGGGAATTAATTGGGACTAAAAATTTACATTTTAAAAATAAGCTACAAGAAGACTCCTAAAAAGAGAAAATATAGTAGAGAATAGCATTATAAAGAGTTTATGAATATCTTAATATTCATTAAAAAACAATCTAAATGTTTTTAGTTGAAAGAAAAATAGTGGTACTGTTTACTTAGGTCATTATCCCAGTTTGCCTCTCTCAGTTTTGTGAGAAGTTCCTGTGGTGCAGTGACAAACATGGCTTGACTGCAACAATCAATAGAGTTGTTTGAACTCCAGTCTGCTATTACATTCCACTTTTGTACTAATATCCTTTGGATAACCCCCTCATCCCAATAGCTATGGTTAATAGTAAAACCACTACTGTTCTTCTACAACTTTGCTTTGGGTATGAAATAAACTCACAAAGGGTTAGATATGCCATTAAATACAAAGGAAACCAAACCAACTCATACAGTTGTCTTTGCTGTTAATTTAAATAGCAGACTTTAATTTAGAACTAATTCCTTCCCAAAATTCCACAAAAAAAATTGTTACATTTTTTATGTAAAAATATTGGTTGGGTCAGTGAACAAAGTCCAAAATTGAGTTTATCTTCCCTTGCTGTGGTTTCCGTTCGCGCGATAGGTTGGCCGTTGGTATCTGGCCACTAAGTGAATGTAATGGATGGAAACTGGAGTTTTCAAACACTCTATGATGGTTGCAGTCAAGCATGTTTGGTCACTGCCCACCACAAGGAACTCTACAAAACTGAGAGAGCAAAACCTGGATATGCACCTAGTAAAACATTACACTATTCTTCAACTAAAAACATTTAGAATTGGTTTTTTATGAAATTGATATTCATAAACTCTTTATAATGCTATTCTCTAACTAATATTTCTCTTTTTAAAGGAGTCTCTCTTGTAGCTTTATTTTAAAAATTTGTTAAATTTTTAGTCCCCAATAAATTCCACTTGGTGTGTTAGCTTCAATTTTTACATTTATATTTCGATATTCATAAACTCTCAAAATGCTATTCCTATAATATTTCTCTTTTAAGGAGACTCTGTCCATCCAGTCCTTTTAAATTGTGACTTTTTTTAAATTCCAATAATTCACCTGATGTTCCGCTTGAATTTTTGCAGTTAGCAGTCTCATTGTTCCTTTTCATGGGGTTAAAAACTTGTTATTTTAACTGCCCTTGTAAGTTCGACTTAGAATACATTAACTGTATCCTGGCAGAGGGAGTGCCCCATACTCCGGCTTGTTGAATCCAACATGACAGCCATGTTTCTCCATCTCTTGCAAGAGGTGCCTTCACTGGCTGGTCATGTCAGGGAGGTGAAAAATGGCTACATAACCCTGGAAAACCCTTTTCTATGGTAAATTCCGTAAAAGAGCCTTCCAATTTGGTAAGGTAGACCATGACTAATCTAAAGGATGTCTAATGGGAGAGACCATGAGGATATGCCCCATTGAACAAAACATCTAGGAGAATGATGCAGAAAATGGAGTAGCCTGGTGCCTTAATGCTAAATAAGGTAAGAAGAAGGAGTGTGTGGCAGAAAGGAGAATAGCCTCCACACAAAGAGAAACCAGAAAAAAGGGGTAGAAGACACCCCACAAGCAACACAGTTTTGTGTTGCCAGTCCAGTGCAACCAAGAGCTGTCACTTCAGGGAATTGGGCCTTCCAGTCACTTGCCGCAGATGCAGATAATTTTTTTTTTTGGGGGGGGACACATGCCATTGTCCTTAAGTGGAATGGGACAGGTTGGCCAACTAACCACCAACCAACTTCCAGCCTTGTGGTCACACTAAGCTAAGCTTAGTAAAATACTTATTCCTTCCAATATGTTCAAATGTAAGCGTATGGAAATACCAATCATAGTATTGTTAAATTATAAGCTAGAAGCACAAAGCTAAAGGATGAATATCTTACTAGACAAGCCGTAGTTTCCAAATGTTTGTCTGAGAAAGAATGTTTTGCAATATCTTTTTTCTATCTTTATCTGTTGTCTCTTGTCATTAGCCCTTCCACTCTACTTAAAAACTAAGAAGGTACTAGATTGTAAAAGATTTAATCATGTACCTAATGAGTTCTTGAGGTGCCTCTTAAGCAGTTTTATTTTTGTATATTGTGAAAATTTTACAGGTTTCAAATTCACAATAGGCTTCTAACAACCGACTGTTCTGAAATGATCTGCAACTTGGCCAAGGTGCAATGGTTATCATCATAGGAAATGGACATTTATATACAATGGTCTCCTATTAAAGTTCATGATAGATTTGCCTAAAAGAGCCAAATGGTTTTAATGTTGTTTAAGATTTATACAATGTGTGTTACATATCATTAAGAAATAAATGTTTAACATAGTTAAATAACATTTTTGAATAATTTGTGCATACCGGTTTAATAAAACCATGTTAATAAATGATTACTTGGTATTATTGATTTATGATATTTATTGTTTTTCTTCTTCAAATGTCTTAAAAGCATCCTATGTATAATTTTAATATGAAATCCATTAGAATAAAGAAAAAATAAGTGTAATCTTTTTTTATGTTCTATTAATCTTTCTTAATTCAGTATCTTCTTTTATAATGGAGATTTGGTCTCTATTTGTTTTGTAACCGAAACCTATGTCTGCTTACATCAAGTTTTTCAGGAATTCAGTAGTATTAATGAGTTTTAATTTATAAAATGTGGTACTTATTCACCTTTAGAATGAATCTATGTTTAAATATTTTTTTTTCCTGAAATATATTAGGGGAAATTTTTTATTTTTATTTTACTAGGTTGCCCCAATTAATTTATGAATCCGATATTTGCTTGTTCGATTTTTGTAATTTTTTATAAGATATAAGAATCTGAATAATAAATCAGAAATTTTAGCAATGTTCTGTCGTAACAAGACAAATATGTCAGTGGCATGGAGTGGATGGAAATAATGATGTTTTTAAGTAAGTAATTAATTTTTTAAAATATTAACAATTTTATTTTATCTAAATGATTTTCCCTTAACTCCCTGAAGCAATATCTTAAAAAATATTTTACACTGCCCAGAGGGTGTTTTTTTTTGCTAGTAATATTTAATCATATTAAAACTGAAATACTGTTGCCAGAGGGCACATTATTTTTCCTAGTACTATAATAGATTTTAAAATATGAACACTGGAGATGGACTGAAACTGTTGGACAAATCAGACAGGGGTCAAGACTAAGAGGCCTATAAGTATAAGTATAATTTTTTTTTAAAGTGGCCTTGAAAGAATCAATGGTGTTAAACTAAAATATTTAATACAATGAATCATTGCCTATTCTTATTTATATAGTCTGCCTAGAGATGTTCAATAAGTGTACTCTGTAGCACTGGAACTGAAAAACTAATTTCTTTTGAAATCTAGAGCTTAAAAACTAAAATATTATATTGAGAGGGTCATACTAATGAAATTCCTGTTAGAGTTGGGATGAGGTTAAGAGGATTATGATAGTTACCATGGGCCCAGATCACTGTCAGTCCCCCTGTTGATACTAATTCCCACTCATTTTGCTTGATATACCTTGTCTATATGTTACTGTCCCATATTTAGTACAACTTGAATTCCTCTGTTTAGTGAACCTTGATGTTTTTTTTGTCAATAATCCTTAGTTTATGAATTCTCAATGCATAGTTTTTTATTTTTGTTTTGTTTTGGAGTTTTTTTTTTAGCTAAGTAAACTAAAGCATTTAGAATAAGTAAGGATCATATTTCTGATATATAACATATTGAGAAGGAAAGAAAAAAATGAAATCATCCTGGATTCTATAAAAGAGGTCATATGTAAAAATTATTAACCATTTATTTATCATAACAGTTTATAATCGAAAATAAGTGATTTCTGAAAAAAAAATATATATTGGAGTAAATATTTATTAGCCAAACTTAGATTTTTTTGAGAATTGAATTTTTTCATGTCTGAAAGTAAGCTGGTTTTTTTGATTTATGTAATTTTTCTCGGTTTCAACACAACAATCCTATGTGTATGTTGGTGTGCATTTATAATCAATAAATACATATTGTGGTGTTGTGTGTGTACATTAGTATAAATTGTATGTAACATGTTTATTTAGAAAGAAAGAAAGAAGAAAAAAATAGTAGAGGAATGATAGAGAGAGGGGGTGAAACACTTGGGTAGCAACAATGCTAACCGTTTTCAATCAAACATGATAAGATGAAAGAAGGAATGAAAGAAAAAAAATGTGGGAGAGAGAGTTAATCAAGATTATTTTATCTTTTTAATAATTTGAAAAACTAATTTAGCAAATAGTTTAAGTAAACATATCAAACGTGTAATAGTTAAAATGTTCTGTGGTATATGTATTAAATCCTGTTGTTGTACATGTGTGTGTCATGTATTATATATTCCCACATGTATATGGAATGTTGCATAAGGTGAGAAATTATCAATAGCCTGATGTTGACTCCCATATCCCGCTACTTAATCTAATATTAAACGCTCTATATGATCGGAGCACTATTTGCTTGGAAATAAGCACCCACATTATCCACAAAATAATAAATAATTTACATATAAAAGTTGGGTACAACAAAATTTAAGAATAGCTTAAAAAAGTGTTTTGCATTTTAAATATAATCAAGGATATTCTTAAAAAAGGGAACAAATTTTTAAAAAGTTCATCAGGGAAGAAATTCCCATGACAGAAAAGATAAGAAGGAATTAACAAAACAGAAGCAGAAAAACAGGAATGGGAAGAAACAAGAACGAAAAAAAATTAATCGATACCTTCCTTTCTTTAAGTGTTTTGTTGCATTAGAACAGTTCAACTAAAAAGGAGTACGGAATAAAAATTGCTTTGTGCACAAAGAGTAAGAAGAAATTTACTCATGAGGAGGGCCCTCAAGTACAGTTAGGGTTCCGTTTGGTTTGAGGCTTCCAAGATAGAGAAGCATTGAGGGATTTATATGCTGTGGCACAAGCAAGGATTATCAAAGAGATGTCACCCAATTTTCAAAGGGCAAATTTTTTTGATTGCTCGATGTTCAGAGCAGTTTTCAAGTTATTGGTGCGGATAGTAGAGATAATATATTATTCACTCTAACTCCAATCTTTGAGTAGTGCCAACAGATATATCTGATATATATTGGATATGCTACACTTTTTAAAGCTATTTGGTAATCTATTAAATTGTGTGGTATGTCTCTCTCTCTCTATGTATGTATATATATATATGTAATATATATATATTAATAAATAAATAAATATTTTTTTGTATATATTTAATTGCATGAAAACTATCTACAGATTAGTTTCCATGCAAAATTATATATATTTAATTTTATTATTAATATTGCTCTAATACAGATATTAAAGCACTCTCCTCATAATACTGTATATACTGGGCTTTTACTACTGTCTCTCAAAAGTGTTATATACACTGAGGTTAATATATAATATATATATATATATTATATGTGTGTGTGTGTGTGTCTGTCCTATATATTTTAATTTATTTTATATATATTAATATATAGATGGTATATGTTGTGAAGTGTGTGTATATATATTATATACATATTATACATGGATCCTGTGGAATTATTTTCCTCACTACTCTCTGGCTCAATGAAAATATTATCAAGGAGTATGCAAATCTAAGCACCCTAACCTTCTGAACCTAAATCTGTATTCACCTCAAATCGAGGTACAGGTAGAATGATCCTCTATCCCACTTGTGCTATGATTTTTGCACTCAGTCTATATAAATTTAGGAAGCAACGTGGAAAGGTTGTGGAACCATTTCTAAAAATGAAACAAGGCAGGAGATCTCTTTGGACTTTTTTTTTTCTGTCCTTTTCCTCTGAAGAATTCTCCTTTTTCCAAAGTGCTTACTGTTAAAATTTGGTTGCGTTTCTTCTGAGTCTTTCCATTCAGGGATCCTTCGTGGTACGTGTTTGGGTATCTCAGGAAAGGGTCTGTTCAAGTGTCTTTTTCTTCAATTGTCTGTTTCGTTGCTGCCTAACCTCGGGACAACTCACCTGTGACTTAAAATAAAAAAAATAAAAATGTTAATAATCAAAAGATGGCCATAAGGATAAAATGGAGATTTCAAGTAGATAATAAGAATAAAATTTGCAGATTATCCCTTTTAAAAAAAAAAAGAATGCCCTAAGCTATCAAGTTTTGGAATTCCTATTAATCACTCTTTTTAAAGATTTAAAAATTGTTTCAAATAACTCAATCTTAATTTTCAATAAACTGCTATAAATTTACCTTTTAATATATATTAAAACTCTTCCTGTCTAAATTATTCATAATTAATGATATCCAACTATCTACTATAGTCATGTTGTTGAATGTATATTCATATGCAAATAACTCTCCTCAAAATAGCAGAAGGCTAAATAAGTCATCAGTTTTTGTAGTAAATACTTTAGTAAATCCTCAGTTGGCTAGAGCCGTCGGCTAGAATCACTAGTCTGGTCCGATATTGGCCTCACACTCAGCAATAATGAGTAGCACAGGATCTGTTTGTGGTAAAAGTGAGGATCTGAAAATGGTAGTGTGTTGCCTCCACCTCCAGATGCTAAAATAATCTCCTTGGTTTAAGCATAGTAAAAAGGGGATGGGCTTCCCTCACTATATGGGCTTCCATACGACATTAGCTACTCAGAATGAAAAATCCGAGTTTTAAACAACATTCTATTCACCACAAATCATCCTTCATTCAGATATATAATGGACAAGATTCTGGATTTAGATAGACAGACCCCTAGGGCACACAATAGGAACCCTGGACTACAGCAAATTTTTTCCAAACTCATCAAAGGAACGAAGTTGGACATTTAATAAATAATGGAGATTGTGGTGTTTTATCTGTCTGTTACCAACATATTAGTACTCAGTTCCAATTCCTTAAGTTTTTTATGTACATTCTCTATGATTTTTATTTTATTTAAACCTCAATTATTAATTTAAAGGATCTACATTATTAATACTGTTGACATATCTACATACCTAAATAACTGCAAGTGTATATATATATACAACAAAATAGCAAGTTTTTAAAGTGTAAATGGGAAGGCCTATTGCATTGATTGTTAAAAATTTATTTTAATAATTTGCTAGTAATTATTTAATTTCAATTGTTTTGGTTTTTCTAATAAAATATGAGCAAAATCTTGGGATAAATCTTAAAGAAATCCCATTAACAAGAAAATAACTGTAATTTATTCTTTACTTTCCTATTTTAACAAAATAGAAATTAGAATTAGCATGGAAAGATGGGAGTGAATGCAAGAGAAAGTTACAAATTGTTCTTTATTTTTTATTCTATCTCCCTCGTTTCAAAATCTTTTCATCTGCATTCTTATCTAGTTTTTCATAAGCCTTTTAATTTTAATATAATATCTTATCACATTAAACTTAAATACTTGCCCTTTCAACAGAGGGTGGCATATATTTGCTAGTTCTTATTAATTAACATATCACTGATGTTATACAAACTTTTTCAGTGAAGCTACTTGACTTTGAGGAGAATTTATTGCATAAGAATACATATACACACACATGTCATAGTTTCTATGTATTGTGCCTATGTAATCCTAATGCCTGATAACCCTGTTGATTGGATTTTGTAGAATAGCTGACCTGTAACTTCTTGTAGAGAGGTAAAAACCTCCTTCAATGGCCAACTCTTGTGCCATGGGTGGTGACCAAATGCCTAAGGACAAGATCCTTGAGGGCTGGCAGTCTGCGACCTGGTTATTATGTGGGTCCCATGACATACAACACTCCTCTTCAGTCCTTACTTGGGCTCGACGGGCAGCAGAAGAGGCCCCATCCCCATCCAATATATAGCCTATATATATTTTGATATTTTCACACACACATAATATATAATATAATAATATATATATATATGACAAATAATATCAAATATGTTTATATAGTACTGACAATCTACCAAAACTGAACCACTTTTATTATTGCCATAAATTGGTAATGAAACCTTCATTTGGTTACATTCATGAGAACGTCTTGGGTTTAGCCATG
Source organism: Doryteuthis pealeii (assembly GCA_023376005.1). Classification (NCBI taxonomy): domain Eukaryota; kingdom Metazoa; phylum Mollusca; class Cephalopoda; order Myopsida; family Loliginidae; genus Doryteuthis; species Doryteuthis pealeii. The sequence goes on along the minus strand of CM042151.1, from coordinate 27,771,075 downwards.
GAACCTTTTCAGTGACCCTCATATAAGATTGTATTTTATTTAATATACTTCCACATATTAAGTTACAAGTTTTTAGTGCTGTAGAGTTTTTAGTAAATAGATAATGCTTAATGATATTCAATTTTGAATTGGTATAATGTTCCACTAGAAATAATAATTCCTAGTATCTTTCCATTTAGAGAAATTAACTTTAGAAAAATTAAATCAAGAAAATATAAGTTCATTTTTTTTGAAATTGCGCTTCCATTTCTTTTTTTATGATTAATCAAAATGTAATATGGGAGTGTCTTAAACATTTTATTTTTTTTCATAGGTTTTTGGGGTTATAGAGAAAAAAGGTCTCTCTCTCTCTCTCTCTCTCTCTCTCTCTCTCTTCTCTCTCTCTCTCTCTCATTTAGACCCATAGGTATTTCTTTTTCCTGTGACTTATTTTTCTTCAATAATTTCAACAAGATGGCAAGGGTCAGTTGGGTACAGTGTAAATGGTAAACATCATTAATCTTCAGCTAACATCAAATATTTTAACTGTTTCGTTGCTAACTCAAAACTGTCATGGTAATAGTAAAGGGCAGACTGGGCTCTTAACCTTGGTTAGGTAACCAGTCAGGAGAGGAAAACTGAAGTTAAACCTGTTTAAAACTCTGCTAAGAAAATTGAACCTTGGTGTCCACATCCTACTCATGATGAGGCAATTGATAAGTAAATAGTTATTAACATTTTTTTTAAGGGAATAAGATAACCAACAAGTTGTTGACATTCATTAAGAAACACTCAACCAACCAATCAACTCTGTCTGGTACAAAACTTGGTCACAAAGGAGTATTTTTTTTTACTAGCTTTTGAGTTTCTGATGCTAAATAAATATTATTTCAGTCATTTATCATAACAAATAGATTTTTTACAGATCTCACCTCATAACCAAGCAACACAATAATTTTGAACATACCTGTTCTAAAATACCATGGTATAGGCTTCCCTTTGGTTGTCATACTTGAACTGTTTCTTTGGTCTGTTCATCTCCCTCAACAAGTTGAACAATCTTTTTCTACACCGCTGGGTTTTTGATTTTCGTATCTGGTCTGGACGGCCACGGCTACTGAAACATCAGCCCATGGAGAAGGCTGGTAGATGGACAAGCAAAATGTCGAATCTCACCCACACATCTTGTTGAAGGATTTCCTTTGTCCCCAAGGAGGAGCACTTTGAATGATTAATTGAACTGGATTAACAAAATCGATAACAAGCTGCCCTATCACCACTAATCACGGTTAAAGTGATTAATTATGAAGTGATTAACAGGTTGGATGGAGGGATACTGCCTTTGGATTTGGACCAGAGTTCAACAATTCGGCTGTTTGTTGCCTCACTGTCAAGTGTTTAAAATTACTTGGTTGTTGCTGACAGTATGGGGTAACCATTGGTCCCCTGTGGAATGAACTCAAGTTCATAATGAAGCCAGCATCCTGTGGGTTTTAGCCACTCTATCAAAAAAGAAAAGAGTCCCCAGTGGTTATTGTTAATGGCAAAAAAGATTTTTGTCGTCCAGTTGATGTTAAATGTGATAAAGCATTTTCTTCACTGTCATGTCAGAGGCTTTAAAAAACAGATATATTTTTTGTGCGGAGGGCTGGTTATTCAACATCCATTATGTAAGGGTTAAATACCAGGAATGTAAAATAGGGAGCATTGTTCAATTTTCATCTTTGACCTAAACTGTGACATTTATCTGTATTGTTTCAGAGATGGGTATCCCTTTGTCTTGTGCCAAACTTGAAATTTATAAATGCTTTGTAATTCCCATAGGCTAAAGGTTGACTTGTGGAAAATCAAACTCGGTTTTAGAGATCTGAAAAGGTAAAGAACTGTTTTTGCCTATCGCTAATTAGAGAATAGTCAGTTCTCCACTGGTCAAGGTCCAAAGGATCCGTAGCTTTAATTGGAACCAACCTGGGAAAAGCTTAGATTTTGGTTTTCATAAATCCAGAATTTTAAACACCTCTGTTGAACTGTTGGCACCATCATTGACACTGTTTTACTTTGGACATAGAATCTTCGCTCGGTGGTAAAGAGGAGGAGATCCTTTATCCTGACAGCCGATGATGATATCATGGTGATCAGCCGCTTCCTGCGTCCAATGGCTTTTTTCACAACACTTTAAATTTCTTATCACCTAAACTTTCCAGTTTGACTTATCCGTCATAAAGGTCCACAGCTGACCCTCTCCATTTTCTGCGCATCGTGATCGGTGGGGACCTTCACATAAGCAACAACTGCCAAATTGCTGCATCCCTTCTGAATGTTAATTTTCCCTCCTGCTGACGCGAGAAGAAGTTTAGGTGCCAAACACTCGGCGATGGTTTTTTGGATATTGGATTTGAACATTTACCAGAAACATGCGATGGAATCAAGAGGAAAATGGTGCCTCCGTCGGATGCTTTTACGTACAGCTGTGCCAAGCAGATTTGGCCCCAATAACTTCCTTGGTAAGGAAAATCTCGCCAGTCCCAAAACATCCAGGTGGAAGTGACCTCTTTCACAACACCGGACGTTTTGACTGAGGTGGTACGAGACCTTGGTCCATTTTCCCATATCTGCGTCTTGGCAAACAAAGTGGCGATCGGTGAAGTTCACTGGGCTGATTAATTATTGTGATGTTGAGCAGCTCTGAGTGAAACAGGAAAGTTATCATTGACATCTTTCACCGAGACGTGGATCTGCAAAATGCTTTTTTGGGTGGGAATCCACTGTCGTCCCGGCAATCACCTGCCTTGTAGAATTCTTTTTTCCTCCCTGTCAAGGAGTTCTTCAAATTCAATGCCAAGTTTCCCCCGAGGTTCCATCAATGTGGCGTGAACAGAAGTTTTAAAGGGTTTCCTTTTTGGATCTTTTTTTTAGTTCGTAAATGAAATCAAGAATTGGAAATCCAACGTCTCTGTCTATGGCGGTGGGGATCGGTTCCTCAGTCCGATCCTGTCACTTTCCAAAATTGCAGATCGATTTGCTCATAAGGAAATTCAGGCTCGTGAATCATTGACATCCTTAACAATTACTTTGATTTCAATCAGTTTTAGAAATGCGAATCCTTCTGAATGGCAACATCCATTCATTTCACAACACTCCTGTCCTGTTCACATATGAACTCACATCCAGTGGGCTTGAGCTGTATAGAGTTTGCCTGGTTTTCTTGGGACCATGGAACAAGCTTGTGAATCCCATCCATATCCTTGTTTCAGCTGGCTGAAATGAAACCTAGGTGGTATTCCTTCCGGCCTCGACATATCACTAAATGTATATCGGCTTGCAATATCTCCTAAATAAGGTACCAAGGGACTTTTTCCTTCTTCTACGTAGTAGGTAAGGAATCTGCACCCCCGACATGGTTCTGCATGAATAGAACAGTTTCAAGCAAGCACTAAGCCGTGAATTTTTTTTGGTTATAGTTAAGCATTTCATAGTGGCCAAGAAGAAAATTTAAATTTCTTCGATCTAAAAAAAAAAAAAAAATGTAGAAAAACAGTTATTATCATAAATAAATTAACCCAATCATATATATAGTTTTTTCAGATCGAAGCTCAGTTTATTATTATTATTAATAATTTAATGAATATTATTGTTCAATTTCCTAATTCCCAAATATGAGTTTGATTTACTTAGAACTATTCTTAATTTTTTTACCCTTGTAGAAGTAAGCCCTAATAAGAATGCAATAAAAAACAAATAGAATTAGGAAGAATGAAGGATAATAGAATAATGGGCTTTTAATTCATCTTCACCTTTCTAATTTGCCCAAAGCCAGAAGGAAATTGAGTTTGATTTCACTAAGAATTTATTCTGTCCAATTGGTCCATCATGGCCCTCGTGGAATAAAGGAGTTAGGTTAAGAAACGTTCTAGTGACCAGTTATCTCTAGACTGCAGGTTCAATCCTGGCCAGGCAGCCAGTAAACATTAGAATTAAATATTTAACAATAGCTTAACGCCTCTACCCCAGCTATGGTTTTAGCGGTACAGAAGGATACCCTGTGGACTGAATAATGGGTTAGGTTCAAAAATTCTGTGATGGCTCCCAAATTACGCAAAGGGGTTTCCCGAGTCCAAGAAGTAATACTGAAGAATGCCAGAAGGCACATCAGTTGAAAACGTTGTACAGATAAAATGAAGAAGATGAAATAGTTCGAATAAAATGCAGAATAATCCTAATTATCAAGCCTGGTCTCAAAAAATTCAAAGAGAAATTTATTTCTTCATTTAATTTTTACCATTGGTAGAAGTTAACTGCCCTTAATAAGAATGCAATAAAAGCAAAATAGAAATTAGGAAGATGAAGGATGATATTAAATCAAATTTATCAATAGATTATTTTTTTTTTTTTTTTTTTAAAATCTTACTAGGCACTTTATCTTCATCTTATTCTTTTCACTGTGAAGTAACAACCCTTAGTGAGATGTGATAAAAAGCAGATAAATTAAGGAAAGATGGTGGACAATTGTAATTTTTTTATTTTAACCTTAATTTATTTCTTTTGGACTTATATTTGGGTTTTTATCTGTAGATTCTTTCAAGTATCAGGTTAATTCCATGTCATATCATACAGCAAACATGTAAAACTGTCAACCAACCCTTCAATTTTCTGAAAATTCTTTTTTCATGTGTGGAACTATGTTTAAAGTTAGACAATTCCACAAATTTTGACTTCCAATTTCAAAAATTGGTGGAGTTTTTGTTGATTTTTAGGCTCTCAAATTTTGGGTGGGGTTTGGGTGAAAGATGCCTGACTTTTTGGTAATCTATCTTGTCTGTAAAATTATTCCTAGAGATTCCTTACTATAAAAATTGGTTTATAAAAGCATTTTTGTCCAAAAATTTCAAAAATGCTATCATAATTTTTTTTTAAATCAACCAATTTTTTAAGTTATTGATGATTTCCCTGGATATTTCTAGCAAGATCAATTATCCGATGTGGCCTGCATCTATGACAAAAAATGTCTATATATTTCACATAATATTGAACATTATGTTTGTACCAAGAAAGATTTTTTGCTCAGAACTTGAAGCTACAACAGTTTTAAAATTTTTGCAAATCAGAAATAATTAATATTATTGGTTAACTTTAAGACTTTTTGTTAGCAATTTTGGATTCCACTTGAGCCTAAAATGCTTTTATAAACAATTATAGGAGTAAGGGAACTCTAGACCCATTTTACAGACAAAAAAAGATTACAAATTGTCGCCATTTTTTCGCGACCTCCCTAACCAAAAATTTGGAAGGATTTTATGTTGATTTTTTGGAACAACCATAACTCCACCCAATTTTTAAGACTTCAAAGAAAAATTGAAGTGCACATTTTAACTAGCTCTGCTAGTTGTTCATATTTGAAGTATGACTTTCTAAATAATTCAAGGATGTTTGAATATGGCTCTCTACCTGCACATCATTTGGCATCCATACAATTTGGTAAGGAGGGGAGCTACTTTAAGGGCATACTAAGCTTAGAGATTTCAGACCATTCACATCTTTGATAAACTATTTATTTCTTCTGCTTATTAAAGGGAGTTTGTAGTTTGGGGCTCAATGTAAGCCCATTTGAATGTTTCCCTCCACCAAGGACCAATATTGCAATTTTTGGATTTTCTGTTTGGGAGCTTTTGAACCTTTCTGGATTTAATTGCTGAACTGGATTGTGTAAATCTTTATTGAATTCAAGACTTGATACCAATCATTTGTGAAGTTAACCAAAAAGTAAAGCCCTTTTTCCAACAAGTTTATTCTACTTGTATTACTGTTTAATATATCAAACTTCCAACATAAACTTCTTTGTTTTTACATGCAAAATTTTAATCTCAACTTATTTGAATGATTTATCAATTTTGTTTTGTGCACATTTGCTGATTTTTAACATGGTCTAATCAGCCCATTGAATTTTTCTCTCAACTGAATTAATTTGAAACTTCAAGATAAATTCAAATGAATATGCTCCTTTCTTCTATCTTCATCCCTTAGCGGAGAAAAAAGAGACATTACAGTTTTGATGCAGGATCAGATACAGGTCAGACAAAAAAAAGAAAAAAAAAAGGAAAGAGATAAGAAAAGAAATTCTCCATTTTTGTTTTGAAAAGGCAACAATTAATGAAACAGGTCTTTCCCTTCAAATTACCTTATTATTATTCAATCTGTGATTTCTGAAAACACTTTGTAATTTAAGTCCTCTCTTCATTTTACATTCCTTTACTGTCCACTTAATTCAATGGGGGTGTGCAAGCCATATTTGCTTTAAGACCAGTTGTGTGTATTCCCGAAGAAGCAAGAAATATGCATTGCTTTACCTATAAAAAATTATTCAATCCAAAAATAAGATATCTTTTATTTAATTATGTTTTAACAATTTATTATTTCACTTTGTATCATAGAGCACTTTTAAGAATTTTATACATATTGCAATTAACAAAATGATTTCCTGGAGGCAATGTTTGTTATATTTGGTTCTTAAGTTCTTGTAATGTGCTTCTGTGGATTAAACTGCATATTGTTCCATTGGTGTCGTGTGTTTCCTTCGTATCAGGTTTCCTTTTCGGTCAGACCATCTTCTGTAGGTATTACTTGTTGTCCTTTTATCATGGAGACAGCACAAGACATTTTGTTGTCGTATACTTTAATTAACTTCAATTTCCCGTATATTCTTTGCCTCAACCCACGTGGGAAAAGCAATACATAAAAGCAATGTCTTCCCATTCGCTAAATTCTAATTCTACTTTGCCAGCCTCGTCTGATCTGCAATGACTCTTTCAGCAAATGGGCTTGTTCTAAGTACAACCTGAGGTCACGAACCTATCAATCAAACTATCAATGATTTTCCTGTGTTTACCTTTCTGTTAATTACTTTTACTCTCCTTACAAAAAATGTCTATCATTATGTAACAAGTAAATTTTGCCTTTAAAAAACTGTACCTATAATAGGCAAAATTAAAATTTCTTTTTTCTCTCTTTTTACAATAATGGATATGACACCTTCCTCAATGAAATATGGAGCAAATTGTGTGAATACAATACTCCCAGTACAAAAAGATTGAAATATCTTTATTTATTACTCTGACATTTTATTTTATTTCAATTTATACAATGTACAGGTTTTTTAAAAGGCAGAAGTTTTACCTTGTTACAATGACCCCTGAGGTTTGAATATGCCATAAAACAAAAATACACCAAATACATACCACTGCTTACATTATTCTGAATAATCTACACTACACTACTTTACAAAAATGATAATTTTGTGCCTATGCATTAATATAACAGTAATTTTTTGTAGGTAGAAGTAAGAGTAATACAGCACTTTAATGATATTCCGTTGAATTATATCTATTGTAATAAATACTTGAAATTTTGTAAGTAAGGGAATTTCTGACTCATTAGGGTTTTAACTTATCATTACCCTACAATAGGTATCAAGCATTTTTACATTTTTAGCTTTAAGACAATCTAGCAGTTATAAATATATATTTTTCATATTATAATTTTTATATATCTTTTTATATATTTTTTTTTTTCTTTTGGCCAGTGTTTATAGTATTAATCGTTATTTCGGTTGGTACTACCCTCTAAGGTCTTTTCCTTTTTATTTTTTTTCATTTTTTCCCTGGGCGTGTTTGGTAGCATATTTTTACTATCAAACCTATTTTGCCCAAGTTTTTTTCTACCCACAGGGTTTACTAATAAGAAATTAGTATATTGTTAAGGGAATTATATGAATGTCTTGAATTTTATGGGTGGTGGTGGAGGAAGGAGGAAAAATTACATTTGTGGAATACTTGTCACAAGTTTTGCACTTAGCATATGTTATCATTGTAAGAAAGGCAATCAGTATCCTGAGTTTAAAAATCTGGGATGAGGGTTTTTGATTTCACTATGCTAATGCCACCAAGGTCCTAGAGAAGGAAAACCACAGAATTTAAACCACTGTACTCTGCTTTAATTGACCTTATGCTGCATCCTACTCATGGCAAAGGTTTGTCAGGGTAAAATACAAACTTTTGGATAAATCTTTGTTTAAGCAGATTTGCCAGCCCTTCTTCCGAAGATTACTATATGAAATTCATTTGAAAGAATAAATTATTCAAATGCTATGATTTTTGCAAACAAAGTTGAAAAAATTCCTCTCTTTTAAGAAATCCACTTTGTATGGGACATCTTAAAAGAAAATTGTTTCGTTTAAACTTGTGCTAAAAGAAAGAGTCTGTTTTAGCAACCATTTGCATTGGGTTGGTGGATATTCTTAGGTGAAATTTATGTTTCTGAGGTGATAATGATATTCGTTCAGGGTGGATAAGTGGAGTAATTTAATGCATTGAGCACTAAAGAATCTATTGAGATAAATACATTAAGTCTCTTATAAAACAATAAATAATAGTATATGCCATATATATTACATTGTAAAATAGTTACAAGGCAACTCCACAATGATGGCAAGGAATTACATAATGGAGAATATTTCTGATATTAATAGCAACAGATTTTTGGTCAGGTCATTTGACTGGGATTATCTATTGACAAAGAATAAAATTGCTTCTATTTTTTTTTTTCCCTGCCTGTCAGTAAGGGATGAAGAATATTTTTCAACTGTTCCTCTTCCATTAACCTCCCAGGTCCACTCTGACCGCAGAGTGTTAGTACCTGTTGGGGGTCCATTTAATACTATTTATTATAATCAGATTTGTTTTTTAAAGTTATTATTTGATAAGTATATTGTTGAAACCTTATAACTGTTTTACACATGTTCATACAAACATTTAAAAAATTGTTGGTTTATTTCTATAACTCAACCTAAAAAGGGGGAACCACTTCTGAATGAATTTTATAAATTATTTATCTATTTATTGATCTTTAGAAAAAAGGTGGGGTTACGGGTTAGGGTAGTTTATGGGAAATAATAGGTTAGATTAATTAACAGATAAAATTTCATTCAGAGTGTTCTCCTTTTTTTAGGTTGGAGTATAGGAAAATAACAAAATGTTTACATTGCATTTTAATGCAAAAACTGTTTACGGTTGTTATTTTTTATACTAATTGTTACTTTTCAATCTGCAATTTATTTATTTAAATTATTGTAAACCAGTAATTAATAGTAGTTATTTGGTTCATTGTTTAAACAATGCACATTCATAAATATGTTAATTTTATTTGGGTATTAGTTATTAAATAGCTTTTTAATTTTGAATTTATATAAATCTTTTTTGTTCTTTAAAATTGAAAATAAAGCTATTCATTCAATTTAATGCTTTACTGTAAAATAAATATGAAATTTTATTAATTGGCTAAGAAAATGGAATTTAAGAGCAAATAACAATATATTTTCCATTCAATTATTTCATTGTACAAACATTTTTGAATAATTTTATTTATCGAAAATAATTTTTAAAACGAATTTATTTTTCTACCAGAATTGAACAGAAATAAAATTCAGTTTTATTACATTGAATTTTTAACTCCCACCCACAATCAGTAATATTTTTCAAAGATTTTAATTTTTACAACACCCGGAAGCATGTTTATTGTTTTTTACTATGTACTAATATGTATATACAATATGTTTTAAAAGTAACTATTACTATTAATAATATTCTTTGCACTTAAGATTTTTCCAAGTAATTTGGTATCTTACACCAATAATTTGCAAGCAATTATTGTTTAAGTAACTAATATATAATCCTTAGTAAAACATTTAGCTTCCAAGTAATTTATGCATACAGTTAAATGGTTTCAAATAATTCCTATCTAATATTAATATATTCTGTTTACTTATAATCGTTTGGGATTACTCCTAGTACTTTAACAGTTCTTAAAATATAAGCTAGAACATTTATATTACAATTTCTTTTTGTTAATAATTTTCTCATAAAATCAATATGTTGATTAACTTTAAATTATATGTTTAAAAAAACAGTTCAATAATAATACTGGTTTATGTTATTTTATTAAAACTTGTTTTAAAAAACACCAAGTAGACTGCAAATGTTTGTGTATAACTTTCTTGAGTTATTATATAAATTGGGGTATACTTCTATTTTATGTCGTAATATATCGACAATAAATTAACTCATTTTAATAATCTATTTAATTCCTGAAATTACTGTGATGTGAGCATGACATAATTTCAGTTACGGGCATATAGAACGGAAAATCTCTATTATATACCAGTAGATAGGGAAATTGAAATCATACAAAATCAGACAAAAAAAAATATAACCATAATAATGAAAACATTGAAAATATAAGTTATTTAAAATTAGTTAAGTTGGCCAAGTGGCCTATTGTCAGATCAGCAAACAAGTGAAAGAGTCTTATCTCCCTTTTACTAGCACTACGAACTAGTAAAGATTGTTTTTGCTGGGTTAGTGGCCACACCTACCGCCCAGCTCCCATATGCTTTATAGTACAGTTGAGAAATTATCCCCAAGCTTTGCTATCATGCACTGGAGTTTGAGGATGGACTAATATTGCATCCGAAACTTGCAATTTTCCCTAGGTGGAATACACTAATGACTGAGCTAACCACATATTTTGAGAATCCTGTGTTATGCCCTCAAAGATATGTGGTTTTTAAATTAAAATGACCTGAAAAAACTGTTAAAAGTTTTTAAAATTAAAATAATTAGTGCAATTATAATCTTTTATTTATTAATATAAACACTGAAAATTTCATTAAATTCAGTTTAATTCCCTGTTTTTGGGATTTTTTTTTTCTTTGGCGGGGTAACATACGATAGTGGAATTTATGTCCCAATTTAAGTTCGAATTTAACTGAAATGAATTTTATTTCAAAACTTTGTCTGCAATTAAAATGAACCACCAAGGTTGATATGCATAAACAAAACAAACCAAACCAATCCTTTCTAGGCATAAAACAATCCTTAGATAGGTTGAATGCCATTAAATCATCAATCTCATTATGGTGGAGCTTTTCCTTTACAAATGCAGCACCCTCATTACAAGACAGCACAACCTGAAAGTAAGATTAACATTGATGATTGTTTAATAAGCGTTGGCTTTTATGTTAATTTTTACTCTCGTTTTGTAAGTAACAATGTAACAAAGCCTGAAATAACCTCGTGACCTGCCTGTCTCACACTCCTGCTATTACTCTGCAAATATAAGCTGTTTGCCCAGAAGAAATGTTAATTTGTCATTTTGTTTTCAAAGAAACAGAGGCATTAAGAATTAGGAAACAGGATAAATTTAACCCTTTAACTACCAATTCCAAATATACTAACTTTTTCATGCATATCTATTTAATGGAACAGAATAAGATGTGAAAACCAATTTGGGGGAGTTATATTATTGGACGTTTTAAAAGGAATTCTGTATATTAATGTTGGGGGGGGGGTGGGGGGGGGGGGGGGGGGGGGGGGGGGGGGGGTGGGGTGTTGTTGGGGGGGGGGGGGGGCGGGGGGGGGGGGGGGGGGGGGGTGGGGGGGGGGGGGGGGGGGGGGGGGGGGTGGGGGGGGGGGGGGGGGGGGGGGGGGGGGGGGGGGGGGGGTGTATGAAAGTAAAATGTCCAGAATGTCTTAAATGTGCCTTCATCATTCATCAAGGCATGCCAACCAGCACAATTTCGCCTTGACTCTCTCTCATCATCCCATCCCTATCAGCCATCAATTCTTGGTAAATCAACTTCGATGCAACCCAGTGTCTGCAGAGCTGATATTGTTTGTGGTTTACTTGGATGGTTGCAAAGATGGGAAGGTAAGTTGGCCTTAACAGCTATGTTTTGTAGTTTGGTAACTGCTTTTTGTTACAAAACAGCCACGAGCATTCTTGTGTATTTTTCGAGCATAACTATGCTTTAAACTTCTTTCCTAATTATCCTGAATATTATAAGATAGTATATTCTCTGACAATTTTTTTTTTAACAATTCAGAATATTTTTGGCTTCTTATAACTGAACTACATTTCTAATTAGCCCAAATGATTTCTCGCTGATATTTCCCATTTTTCTATGATTTCACCGTATATAAATTTTTTTTTTTTTTTTTTAAACAATTGTGGGTACATTTTAGTTACAATTTTTAAAATATAAAAGATACTTTTCCCAATTGGTTTATTTTTTATTGTTGTTAAAAATTCCAACTTTGAAATGGATATCTGAAGAAGAAGATACTTTTTTTTCTAATTGAATGAAAGATTTATTTGAAAGTAAAATTTCCACTTTACAAACTTATGTTGTGAGAAATGTAAAATGAAACAAGTTTGTTTGACATACATTACAAAATAAACAATTAAAACTTTACATTTTTTGTATATATATAGATGCTTAAGTTTAAAGCAAAGTAAGTTAATGTACTATCTATACATATATAAATGGCAGTTGATGTGTATGAATGCATGTATGTCCTGAAGAACCGTATGAAAATTAAAACCTTTAACACAAAATAAATACATATATACACATTCCCTATCACCAGATTTTGCTTTTGAACAAAAAATAATTAAAATTGATTTATATTCATGAAGATAATTAAATAGAATTTAAAGAGTAACAGTAGGAAATTTTTTTTTTATTTATATTTTTAAAAAGGGAACATAATTTTTTCTTTTCAAAGAGACTGTGCATTTTTTTTTTTCTGACACCCACCAGGTTCAGCTCAAAGGAGGTCTTTTTTTTTTTACATGGGTTTTAATTGGGCAATCCAGCGAGAACCCAACTCATGGATAAAGTAAATATTGATCTACGAGACTAAACTTTTTTTATCCCTCTCTACCCAGGTAATGCTGGGTAACTGCTTCTAGTTTAATTATAATTTATTACTGAGAATTTTTGCTTTACACACACAGTAATTTCATGGCTTTAG
>CM042151.1:27726891-27758133 GCA_023376005.1 Doryteuthis pealeii | reverse complement strand
TTTCTTTTCGTCTAGGTGAGCGCCACACCTACCATCAGCTCCTTAACTTTTTATGCACAGATCACTGTGCTTACTCATCTTGCTGAGTTGGCACGAGGACCCGGTTACTCGAACTAGGAACTTGTGGTTTTCTAGCGAACGCTCTACCGACTTAGCTAACAAAACACTTTAATTGCTTTTACTTCATGTTTTTCTTTTAAAAACAGTTTTGTTTAAACCTTTCACATGAATTCATAGCTCATGAAGAAATCTAGTCGAATTTCTTACTATGTCCTGTTGGATAGTCTGTACTTATCATCCCTGTGATCTTGTTGAATTTTGCTATTGTTATATACCCTTTACTTCGAGTATTATAATTGACAGAGAGTGTTATATACTCACACAGGTTACATAAACAGAGTAGAGAGTTTCTCGGCGATGATAGAGAGAGAAACGATATAGATAGAGAGAAGATTGATCTTACTTATTTTTGTTAATAATGTTGTCTTGCTTTTCATCAGTTCTTTGTAATTATAATGTTGTATAATCATACAATTGTGTGTCACTTTATACGTATAATCATACAATAGCATGTTATAACATCTAGGAACTGTAGCTGTGTGCAATTCAATAGAATTCAAACTGGCTGCTTGTTTGCTGGTCCATATGTTCTCATTTATCTTGCTCTACAATAATCATTCATTTTTTTGCCATGAAACACATAAGCAGTTAATGATGATCCAAGTACACTCTGAAAACCATATATGATTGAGGAGTACATCAAAGCAGATAATCCTGAAAAAGTCTTGCAGATCGTTTGAAAGTAAAACAGTTGCTGAGACAATTGTGTACAAAGGAGATTTTAACATGTCAAGCTATGGGGCTGCTAGAGGTTTTGGTGTTTTAGCGTTTAAGGAGCTGGATATTGCTTGGTATGTGTTCTACGCACAACACGGGTTTTTGCCTCTTCATTGGGTCATGCTGAAAGGAAGGAATTTCAAGACGAAAAGAAAGAGACAAAGCAGAATGTGCGTTTTATGACTTGGGCTTTATTGACGGTCATAGCTCGCCTGTGATAGGGAATATTCTCCTTTGCTAGTAGGAGTGGCTAGACCCAGTTAAGGCCTAAACTTGAATGGTCCAGCGTATTCTTCAGGGTCAGAAGTCAATCCTTTTTCTTGCACATTATGGAAGGCCCATGGGAGTTTGTTGCTTTTTATGCTAATTTATGTGGTTTTATTTTAATCCCCACAAAACCCACCTGGGATATTTCTATGCCTAGAAGTTAAGCGAACTGTGTTCCATTATATACAGTATATTTATACATTGATGTGTGTGTTTTGTTAAATGGGGGTTTTTTTGTGGTAAAGTCAGAGGAAATGGGACTCAACTCAAGTTCAAATCCTGGATGCAGGCTGTTTTCATTTCACATGCTCTAAATACCCTTGGGGAAAGGTAAAGTATCCTACTACTCTCCCTCAGATATTGGATAAAATAGTAGGACAGACTGGGCTCTTTAACCTTGGATAGGTTACCATGTCTAGGAGAAGGAAACTTCTGAATTCAAACCTGTTAAACTCTTATCCTAGGTTGTCGGATTTTTGTTAATATCAAATAGCTGTATAATTTTTAGCCAGTTCTTGAATTTATTTCCCATATAAAATGCAGATACGAAAACATAAACTGGTCTAATAGGTTTTGAATAATCATATGCATCAAATGAATATGTATCATTAGAAACACCAATTGAAATACTTTGTTCATTACTACTAGACATTTTAAATACCTCCCATAGAGCAGAGGTTCGGTACCCAACCCGTTCGTCAAGTACCTGCTTGACAAAAGTTGCGGCAAGTATGAGCATCAAACACAGGATGATCTCGCTATCTTTAGTTCATTTGTTATTACAGATATACAACCTCAGTGGGTCATTAATGCGATAAAGTTTTTGAAATAATTCACTTTTCTTAACGGATATCATGTTTTTTTATAAACACTTTCTATTCAACCCATAATGGACCTTAACAAGGTACTACCACTCCAGGTAAGAATGACCTGGGAGGCAGTGGTGATGAAGGGGGTCTCCATCATTCCCCAAACTCCAACAACTGGAAACTCACCATCAAATAGAGTTTAACATCATGCCAGGACATGAGCCCTCAGCCACACCTTCTTGCACTTCGAGGATGATAAAAGGTTTGGGGCTTGCCATAAGGGGCCAATAGGGTTGCGGGCAATCATATAGGTGCTGGTGCTTTGACATGACCCTCGATGATTGAGGGCCTCTCCAACCGCCCGCTAGATGAGTGAGGGTTAAGTGAAGTGTTGCATGTCATAGAACTCGCTCAGTGGACCGGGTTCATCCTTCAAGCATCACAGGCTGCCACCCACAGGCCACAGGTGGTCCCATTGGGGGGGGTTCTTACCCCTTTGCAGAAGTGCAGTCAGTGTTTCTAAAGCCTCAGCCAACAGGTTTTATACTATTTAGTGGGGCCAATGGAGTTTGAACTTGCCAAATCATTTGCTATGATCCCTGAACCTCTTCATAGGGTCACAATCACTTCACATCAGTAGCCCGACCACACAACTCTTGCATTAAGATTTTCATTCTCCAAGTAGGTGTTGCCTGCCTACAAGGAGAAACCCCGTCTGCCCTACTTATTTTACTCATGCATGAAAGGAAATGTATCCAGTCTTGTTTAGGATTTGAACTTGCTGAGTCAGTTTTCCAGTGACAATAGCATTATGAATAATTGCACTTGTGAGGTGCAATGGACATCCATTGTAGAAATGCGGACCATGTTCAGACGAGTTTCAAATCCTTGAAGAGCACAGGAAGGTATGAATCCAAACTACTCACCCTTAGCTATGGCAGACTGAACTCTTTAGCCTTTAGCTAGGCAACCAGTTAGGAGAGGATATCTGAATCAAAGCTGTTAAACTCTGCAAGAAATTGACTTATGTCACATTACGTTATGCAGAAGTGTTGGTAAATTATACTTGCACTCCTCATAAACCTTATTACTGTCTCAAGTTAAATTAAAGTACAAGATATTCCAATTCTTATCCTTTAAGACTACTAGCTTAAATATATTTTCACACTTATTTGTAACTTATTTGGTTAGCACCTTATTTTCACATAATATCCATATTGTATTGAGAATCTAGTTGATGGGCTTAGGTGACCATGTGTCAGACTTGGTAAATAGAACTATTACTAACTTGAGTTCAATCCTCCCATTTTTGTGTTGTACGAAGAAGAAGAAGAAATAAATGAATTGAAGCCTAAGAAAGAAAGACAGACAGAAAGAAAGCAAGAAGAGAAGAAGAAGAAGAAGAAGAAAGAAATAAAGCGAGTGTAAGAAAAGAGAGAAAGGAGAAGAAGAAATAAATAGTGTAAAGGAAAAAGAGAAGAAATAAATCAAGAAAGAACGAGAGAAGAAGAAGAAATGAGTGAAAAAAGAAAGAAGAGCTAAAAAAAAAAACTAGCTAAAATCTAGTAAAATATCAATATTGAAGCATTGAAGAGTTAAATTAGTTTTATTACTTAATGCTTTTTTCTGGTTTTGACAAGAAGGAATATTGCTTAAACTTGTCCTATTTCAGGTTCAAATACACCATTTCTAGGTAGGTTAATTTGTCACATCCTTAAAGGAAATGCATTGGAAATCTACAAAATACCGCAAAATGACAATCTTCCAAGCGTTGGTTGTGGCAGTGGTGCTGATGGCTGCACGAGGCTTGGACGCCAAACAAGCGACGTGGAGAATAAGCTAGATGGAGCTGCACAAGAATGCACATGCGACTTGAACAATCATCAGAAGCAACACCACAAGGAAGCAGCTGTACGGCCACCTCCCCCTATCTCACAAACAAATCCAAGTAGACGGACAAGACACGTTGGGCACTGTTGGAAAAAGCAAAGATGAACTCATAAGCACATCTTCTGTGGAAGCCAACATGGACATGCTAGTGTGGGCCGCCCACAGGACCACATTGACAAGCTTTGCACAGATACTGGTTGCTGCGCAGAGGACCTCCGGGGACAATGAGTGATAGAAGAGGTTGGGAGAGATTGCCATAGAATCCGTGCTAATTGTACAACTTGATTGATGATGACGAACGATGTGATGATAAAGGAAAGGTGATTAAAGATCAGGTCAATTCCTGAATAGAATTCAACTTGCTCCTTAAATCGCTAGGACTATAAGTCGTAAAATTTATCAAAGTCATACCGAGAGAGTAATGAAAAAGCTTCTGGAATGTGACAAAAGCCAATAGAGATGAGGATATTAGTTGGAAGAGAATTACTTAAGTGCAATGCAACTCATTATCTTAATGATAAATATGCAAAAGAGAAGAAGGAGCAGGTGAGAGAAAATAGAGTGTAAAGACAACCAAAAGCAGATAGGCCTAAACAAGCAGCCAAAAAAAAAGCAAAAGAAAAGGAAAAAAAATGCTTTGAGAATTGCACAAAGAAGGTTGCCAAATTATACGATGGAAGATTTTTGAATCGTCTCTGCTCAACGCTCGCACCCTGATGACCAGGCCTTGCAGTCACTGGAGCGACCAGAAAAGAAAGGAAAAAAACAGTCAAGAACCAAAAATTGTTTTTCTTTTCTCAATGTAGAAAACATAGCAAGAATCAAATTGCATAATTGCATATGATTGTCTTGTGCTTTTTGGTTTAAATTTTCTTGCGCAGAGAAAATTGTGAAAAGGCAGAATAATTCCTCAAACTGAAGTCATAGTTAATATTTCATTAAAAGAAACTCAAAGAAATTGTTCTAACCCATTGGGCAGCAATGTAAAAATATGAAATAGTTTTCTTTTGGTCTGACATTATTACACTAATAATTCGTCTCTTTCTGAATTTACGTTTTAGTGCATTGACATACATGGGTTATGTAATGCAAACTTCAGTTAATGGTGTGGATCACTATTAAGGGTTTAGTATGCTCAAATACACCATGGTCAAACAAGGAAAATAGTCAAAATGCTCTCCAAAAAACAAAAAGGAAAGTTTCCTTAGCACAATGGTATTGATCTTGGTAAATGGAATCAGGCAATGATTTATTCAAATTCTGATGAGAGCTGTTCACATTTCATAAGCCTTTTGGGAAAGACACACATCTATTTAATCCCCCTCAGCTATGGGTAATTGTAGGCAATCTGGTCTTTAGCTTTGGTTAGGCTATCAGTATGGAGAAAAAGTCGACGGGACACTAAAGTCGGTATCAGCAGGGAGTCCTATCCTTTCAATAGTGCTAGACCAAGGAAGATTGTTTTTAGCATCGAGATGGGCACCACACCTACCATCGCTCCCTACTTTACAGCACAGATCCCTGCTACTACTCAGACGCTGATTTGGCGGACCAGTATCGAACTAAGAACCTTTGGTTCTAGCCGAACACTCACCGACTGAGCTAACCGACCCCTTAAAAAAAACTCTTAAATCACACAAACGTAGCACCATTTAAAAAAAAAGACTGTTGTCTTATCCTGCTTGTGAGGCTGGGTAAATAACATTGCAAAACAAAATGTAAAATTATCAAGAAAACGAGGAAAAATACAATAAGGAAAATGTCAAAAATTGTCAATAACATAGAGGTTAGGAATTTGCTTCTTTGTCATCTTATTTGAACTTTGTTTGAATTTCTAAAGAGTTTTTAAAATTTTTATTTTTACACACAGTTATAAGATATCAAGTATTCCTCCTTAAATATAAAAAAATTTTGCCACAGTAACAAGGTATGTTTTCAGGTAAGTAATACATAATAATCCTAGTAAATATTATATCTTTCACAGTAACTATCTAATACAAATAAATTTACAGTTTTATGACATCAACAATTCTTATCATAATAATAATTATTTATTAAAAGTTCTATTTGACCCATAGATGGAACTCTAACAGGTACTAACACTTTGGTCAGAGTTGACCTAAAGAGTATGAGCAAAAGAGGTACTCCACACTCGATATATACAGATGGAGCCTTGCTATCAGCAGCAGGTTTATGGCACATGCATACTTCTTCTTTCTTTTTTCTTTTTTTTTTTTTTATATATATCGTACTGTCTTTAAACTACAAAAACATTTTTCATCTCTCTCTTTTCTCTTTCTATTCTCTAGTTTCTTTCTTTTTTCATTTTCACTCCCCTATCTATTTATTTTCATTTCAAAAAAGAAAAGAAACAATAGAACTGGATTCTTTTGTTTAGTTTAGTGTTTGCCATGTAACATAATAGAGAGGGTGGCAGAGGAATTAAGCGAATGTACAAAGTGACGAGTGAATAGGCACAGAAAAGTTTTTATGGGAATATAAAATTATATGTAATTAGATGAAAAGTTTAAGGATAATAATTATAAGGCTACATGGCATTTTTCTATTTGGATAACACCTCGAGATGTGGCAAGTGGAGAGAGTGAAGAGTGAAAGAGTGAGAATGTTGAAAGAGTTTGGTAAAAATGCGTCGAGGAGTGAGACATGCGGCTCTTGTTCTATGGCATTTTGGCTTAGGAATGAAAAATCTCATGAGAAAAAAGGAGAAACGTGGCTTATGTTAAAAAAAAACTTAAAAACTTTTAAAGTGGCCACAAGGCAAAATGCTCCCGCAGCCCCCAGTTGGTTTTCCAGATCCAAACATTATAGAATTTGCCAGTCATCAGCCCAGCAAGGAAGAATCGAGCTTCTCCAATGTATACCTGTCAAAGATAATTAATTTATTATCAACACATCATCTTCCCATTCAGATTGAGAAGCCATAACATTACACCAGGATACCTCTGAGTATGACATTTTACCACTTCTACAGAGGTTGTAGCAACTACTAAACCTTGCCGACAAGCGGAAACACTGAGGGGGGGGGGGGGGGGGGGGGGGTGTTCCAAAAAGTCTAACTTATTCAAACTTATTTTTTTTAATTGCAGGTTTATGTGGGACAGATATTTAAAGAATTAAAATTTTATTTTATTTTACCGGTTTTACTAAGTAATTCCAGTAATATTTAAAAAATTAACATACAAGTATTTTCTGTGCAGTGTAGCATACTATCATTCCAGTTTTCTGATTTAGATTGACTTGTTGATTATATATTTATGTATATCAAAATATTTTGTTTTTTCATTGATCTCTATCACCAAGTATTTCATGCATTTATTATCTAAAGAATATTCAATAACGTCACTATTCATTGATATCCTTTTTTTTTTTATATCTGATATCATTATCAATTCCATTTCAGCTGATTTTTTTTAAGATGTTATAATGATGGATACATCATGAGATTCTGACAATTTTGAGATATCATTCTAAATGGACATCAAAAGACTTCAACGCTGCCTTTGCAGAATTTAGAAGAAGAAGCAGTGACAACAATGTCTGATTGTAATGCGTTGATAATAGATTGCTATAATCTACTATTGACAGTGTGAGATAATTTAACAAAGATCTAGCCGTTAATTGACAGGTAATCAATTGAGAACTTGGCTGTGATTGGATAATCTCATTTAGGTGGACCAAGGGATTCTCAAAGTTAGAACTTAAAGTTCAACTTCAAATAGTAAGTGGAAAACCTGCAGAGGTTAAGCAGATGTCTTTTCCATCTATGGCCCAGCTAATGCCAGGTCAGTATATGTATATGTTTGAAAAGATATCTATGATGCACACCAAAAAAATTTTTTTTAATTCAGCAATAAAGACAGCATGGAGCATTTAAAGATGTGGCCAAGAAGAAACAAGAATAACGTTTGTGTGATATATATATATATAACATATATATAATATATATATAGAGAGAGAGAGAGAGACGGGAGCGGAGAAAGAAATGAGAGAGGATAGTATGCTTAAAGGAAGTGCAGATGGACATAATTATAATTATGGAGACAAGTTCAATTTTGCATTCACATTGCACTAATGCCCATTATAAGGCAATAGGCATGAAATCACTTATTACCCAAATCTTAACCTGGAGAAAACTATTCTAGAAAAGGAAAACATTGAATTCAAACCCTCTACCAATACATCATAGTCCATTGTGGGCAGGCAATCTGAGTTCTGAAGAGAATAAAAAAACATCCCCCCCCAAAAAAAATGTGTTGGGATGCATGTTGTGGGTGGGTGTGTATATATATATATATATATATATATATATATATATACATATTTAGTAGAGAGAAAGAAAGAAATATTTGCGAGTCTTTTGATGAAAGAATATATCGGTTTATATCTCATTATTAAGCGTAAATGAATTTACATAAACCATTTCATATTTATGACAGAAGTAGACCTCAAAGTTATAAAAACGATACACACATTGTATAAAAAAGGTGCTTGAAATTAATGGTGAAGTTTGCAGTTTAAGTCTACTCATTGACTGCGAGGGTCATTTAGTGCTGATGCTCTCAGAAAATCCATTAAAACTCCTAAAACGAGTGAACAGCAATAGGAAATGAATATACTTTGATGTCTAAGCTGCAGTTTTTATGCATCTCCAACAAAAGATTAATAAAATAAGGTCATTCACGTTATAAGTCTGTATAAACAAAGAGGGAAAAAATCATCACAGTGAATTCTAATAAATTCATGTTGATTTCAAATATGTCAAGTTGAAAAAGAACCATAAACTTTGTGTTGTTCATAGAATTCTAATTCATAAAGAATTGAAAATCATATCGGGCATGAAATAACCATGACAGACTTATTCTTTCAAACCCTCATGTGCATGACACTAAACAGCATCCGGTGGTGCAGCCTCCAGTTCTGGAACTTTTGGAGTATTGAGTGACCTTTCATTAACATTACTCCCTTGACTAAGAATGTGGTATATATTTATGCAACTCATCCATAAAGTTTTCTTTTATCCCTGAACAGTTACCATACCAAGATTAAAGTGCCCAGTTGGCTTACATTTAT
This sequence comes from Doryteuthis pealeii, assembly GCA_023376005.1. Lineage (NCBI taxonomy): Eukaryota > Metazoa > Mollusca > Cephalopoda > Myopsida > Loliginidae > Doryteuthis > Doryteuthis pealeii. Next base: position 27,749,239 of record CM042151.1, on the reverse strand, counting down.
CCCTAGTGGAGGAGAATATTTGGCTGCATAGCATTACCCAAGGTATTTGTGCTATGTTGAGATACACAGCCTCATCCAGGAGTGAACTTGGATTGCTGTGGTTTGGTTTGTTTTTGTTTTACGGCATAATCAACCTCGTGGGTCATTTAATGCAGACAAAAGTTTAAAATAATTTCATCTTAATGGATACTCAATTTTTTTATAAATACATTTTTCAATTTTATCCACAGATTGGAGCCCTAACATGTTTCCACTCCGAGTCAGATGACCAGGGGAGCCATGGTGATAAGGGGTGTCCACATTCGTCTAAAACTCCAGACATGGAATCTCACCATCCAGGAAGTCTTTCCAGGAACACTATACCTCAGCCTTCAAGCACATAATGATAAAGTTGGGGGGCAGTTAAGGGTAATAGTGTTGGGACCAATCATATAGGTACAAAGTGCTTGACAGGATCAGCGCCGATTGATGGGGGCGGAAGCTCTCCAACCGTCTGTCTAGCCTAAGTAAGGTCCTAAGTGGAGTGTGCTGTCATGGGACTGCTCATCCACCAGGATTTTTCTTAAGCTCACAGGTCACACCCACAGGCCAACAGTGGCCACCATTATGAAGGAGTCTTAACGCCTGACAGAGGTGCAGTCATGTATTCTAAAGCCCCAGACAACGGGCTGCTTTGCGAGGAGGTGGAGTCACCCCTCATTAAGATTAAACCTAGTCAAGAATGGCTGCTATGTATTTACAACAACTCATCCACACAAGAGGAGGTGACACAAGGCCCAATTTTTAAGTAGGAGTTTAACAGATTTGAATTCCTGTCTCGTTAAAAAGTTGCATATCAGAATAAACACCCCCGGTCTGGCCTACTATTTATCCTAGTTGGAGTGGAGAATATTGGATGCCATTTAGCTTCCCCAAGGAATAAAATTCGTACTTAGTAAAATACAACAGCCTTCATTCCAGTACTTATCTGCATTATGTCTTCATCCTTCATTGTTATCTGTACTAGTTTGTGGTTCTCCAGCCTTCTTTCAGGTATTTCTTTTGGACTAACAGAACCTTCCCGAGTGTGAAAGAGATTCCCCAGGTCCTGGTGGCATTGAGCAGTCCATTAAAAATTGGCCTGTGTCACATCCTGCTTTGTGTGGATGAGTTGTGTAAATACATACCACTTTGATATGCAGTAATACTAATTCATCAAGCCTCATCTCAAAAATTCAGAGAAATAGCCTTATCCAGGATTTAACTTGGATTCACTGTGGCCATTTCCTATGATGATTAACCTGAGCGCCAAGAAGTGTAGTATCTTCTAGGTTCCAATCTATGGGTCAATAAAATGTTTTGAGTTGCTTAGAGGGTATGAAAAGGGAGATGACAGGTGGAGACTTTTAAATCATAATGTCATAAAGGAACTACCATAAAAAATGTTAACGATTTTTTAAAATTTCAATTGTTTTAAATTGGCAACATGATTAACCTACAATGTTTTAAAGAGCCAATGTATGATGTTGTTTCAAAATCCTTCTAAGCAACTCAAAACATTTTAATTGACCCATAGGATTGGAATCCTAGAAGATTACTACCACTTCATCTGGCTCTCAGTGTTATCATCAAGGAAATGGCCCACAGTAATCCAAAGTTTAAAATTCTGGGATGGAGGCTATTTCTTCTGAATTTTGAGATGAGGCTTGCAGATGATTTAGTATTATCTGATTTATTCAAAATGGTGGTAGTATTTACACAACTCATCCACCACAGCAGGATGTGACACAAGGCCATTTTTAAGTGACACTGCTCTCCACAGAACCTGGGGATTTTCTTTTCACACTCGGAAAGGTTTCCTGAGTCCAAAAGAAATACCTGAAGAAGGCTGGAGGGCAAAAACGTAGTTACAGATAAACAATGAAGATTTGAGAACATAATGCAGTAATATGATGAGGCTGTTGTATTTTACATAGTACGAATACCCTTGGGGAAGCTATGCATCCCACTATTCTCACTCCAACAGGGATAAATAGTAGGCCAGACCGGGGGTGCTTTATCTTGATATGCAATTTTTTAACTGAGCAGGACATTCAATCTGTTTTAAACTCACTTAAAATTGTCCTGTGGTCACATCCTGCTTTGTGTGGATGAGTTGTGTAAATACATAGCACCATTCTTGACTAGGTAATCTTAATGAAGGGGTGACTCCACAGCTTCCAAGGCAGCCCTGTTGATCTGGGGCTTTAGAATACATAAGCGCACCTCTGCAGCGGTTAAGACTTCCTCATAATGGGTGCCACCTTTGGCTGTGGGTTGGTGCACCTGTGATGCTTAATGGACAATCCTGGTGGATGAGCAGTCCATGACATGCAACACTCATTAGGACCTTACTAGCTAGACAGACGGTTGGAGAGCTTCCCCCCCATCATCAATCGGCTGATCCTGTCACACTTGTACTAGATGATTGTCCCACAACTATACCCTTTATGCCCCCCAACTTTTTATCATATATGTGCTAAGGCTGAAGGGTATATGTCCTCGGGAAAGACTTCTGATGGTTGAGATTCCCAGTTCTGGATTTTAGAGAATGTGGGCACCCCTTCATCACCAGGCTCCTGGTCCACTCTGACTCGGGAGTGTCTACCTGTTAGGGTCAATCTGTGGATTAAATGAAAAAATTTGTATTATACAAAAATTGAGTATCATTAGAATGAATTATTTTAACTTTGTCACATTTAAATGACCCACCGAGGTTGATATGCCGTAAAACAAAACAACCAAACCCACGCAAATCCAAGTTCAAATCCTGGATGAGGCTTTGTATCTCAGCACAAATACCCTTGGTAAGCTATCGCAGCCAACTTCTCTCCCTCCAACTAGGGATAAATAGTAAAGCCAGACTGGGCCTTTAATCTTGTATGGTAAAACTGTTCGGGATAAAAAAACTCTGTATTGGAATAGTTGCCATGAAATTATACCACCATTTCTAGTCAGGGGAGTAATGTTAATGAAGAGGTCACTCAATACTTCAAAAATTTTCCAGAAACTGGAGCCTCACACCGGGAATGCTGTTTTAGTGTCATGCACATGAGGGTTTGAAAGAATAATGTCTGGGTTCATGAGTTATATTCATGCGATATGATTTTTCATTCATTATGAATTAGATTTCTATGAATCAACACAAAGTTTATGGTCTTTTTTCCCAACTTGACAGTATTTGATCAACATGAATTTATTAAGATTCACTGTGATATTTTTTCCCTCTTGTTTTATACAGACTTATAAACGTGAATGACCTTATTTTAGGTTAATCTTTTGTTGGAGATCAAACTAAAACTGCACTAACATCAAAGATGATATCATTTCCATTGCTGTTCACTCGTTTAGGAGTTTTAATGGATTCTCTCTGGAGCATCGGCACTAAAGACCCCTAGCAGTCAATGAGTACGACTTGAAACTGCAACTTCACCATTAAATTTAGCACCTTTCTTCTAACAAGTGTGTTCTTTTTTATAAATTTGAGTCTTTCACTTCTGTCAATAAATATTGAAAATTGGTTTATGAGTAAATGTCATTTACGCTTAATATGAATAACGCTGATTATTATTTCTTTCAATCAAAGACTTCTGGCAATATTTCTTTCTTTCTCTCTACCTAAATATGTATTATATATATATATATATATATATATATTATACACACCCACCACAACTGCATCCAACAGCCTTTTTTTGGGGGGATGTTTTTATTCTACTTCAAGAACTCAAGGATTGCCTGCCACAATGGCCTTTATGATGTATTGTAGAGGGTTTGAATCAATGTTTCCTTTTTCTAAATAGTTTTCTACCAAGGTTTACAGAATTTGGGGTTAATAAGTGGTTTCATGCCTTATTGCCTTATATATGGGCATTAGCTGCAAATTGTGAGAATGCAAATTTGAACTTGTCTCCATAATTTATATTTATGTATCTGCACTTCCTTATATGCCATACCTATCTTCTCTCTTCTTTCTCCCCTCCTCTCTCTCTCTCTCTCTTCTAATATATATATATATATTGTATATATATATAACACACACGTTATTCTTGTTTCTTCTTTGGCCATCTATCTTAATGCTCCATGCTGTCTTTATTGCTTGGAATTAAAAAAAAAATTTTTTGTGTGCATCATAGATATCTTTTCAACATATTACATTTTACTGACCTGGCATTAGGCTGGGCCATAGATGGAATAGACATCTGCTTACCTCTGCAGTTTTCCACTTACTTATTTGAAGTTGAAATTTAAGTTTCTAACTTTGAGAATCCTTGGTCACCTAAATGAGATTATCCAATCACAGCCAAGTTCTCAAAATTGATTACCTGTCAAACGCTTTAGATCTTTTTAATTTATCTACACTACCTGTCAAATAGTGATATAGCTAATCTATTATTCAACAGCATTTACAATCAGACATTGTTTCACTTGCTTCTTCTTCCCTAAATTCTGCAAAGCAGCTGAGTCTTTTCGATGTCCATTTAGAAATGATATCTCAAAATTGTCAGAATCTCAATGAATGTATCCATCTATATAACATCTTTTAAAAAAAAATCAGCTGAATAGGATTGATAATGAATCAGATATTAAAAAAAAAAGATATCAATGATATAGTGAAGTTATTGATATTCTTTAGATAATTAATGCATGAATAGCTTTGGTGATAGATCAAATGAAAAAAAAAATATTTTGATATCATAATATTAATCAAACAAAAAAGGTTCCCAAATTTTTTTCTATTTTCAGGGAAAAAACTGGAATGATAGTATGCTTACACTGCACAGAATACTTTATGTATTTTTTAAATATTACTGGAATTTCTATTTGTAAACACGGTTTAAAATAAAAATAAAATTTTAATTCTTAAATATCTGTCCACCAAATTAAACCCTGCCAATTAAAAAAATAAGTTTGCAATAAGTTAGACTTTTTTTGGAACTCAGTGTTTCCCTGTCGGCAGGGTTTAGAATATGTTTGACTACACTCTGTAAAGTGGTTAAAATGTCCATCTCCAAGAGGGTATCCTTGGTTTGTAATGTTATGTTCTCTCATATCTGAATGGGGATGATGATTGTGTTGATAATAAATTAATATCTTTGGACAGTACTACATTGGAGAAGTCGATCTTCCTTGCTGGGCTGATGACTAGCAATTCTAAATGTTTGGAGTCTGGAAACCAACTTGGGGTCTTTGGCGGACATTTTGCCTTGTTGCCATTTAAAGTTTTAGTTTTTTTACATAAGGCCACTTTTTTCTCATGAGATTTTCATTTCCCTAAGCCAAACTGCATTAGAACAAGAGCCATGTCTCACTCTCGACGCATTTTTACCAAACTCTTTTCAACAATTCTCACCTTTCACTCTTCCTCCTCTCCCACTTTGCCACATCTCAGGTGTTATCCAATAGAAAAATGCCCATGTAGCCTTTTAATATTTCATCCTTAAACTTTTCCATTCTAATCTACATATAATTCTTATATTCCTCCTAACAACTTTTCTGTGCTATTCATCGTCACTTTTACATTCTTATGTTTCCCACCCTCTCTATTATGTTACATTGCATAACACTAAACTAAACAAAGAATCCATCTATTGTTTCTTCTTTTTCTGAAATGAAAATAAAGAGAGTGGGAGTGAAAATGAAAAAAAAAAGAAAGAAACTAGAGAATAGAAAGAGAAAAAAGAGAGAGATGAAAAATGTTTTGTAGTTAAAGAAAAGTAGGATTATATAAAAAAAAAAAAGAAAAAAAGAAAGAAAGAAGTATGCATGTGCCATTAAACTGCTGCTGATAGCAAGGCTCCAATTCTGTATTATTCGAGTGTGGAGTACCTCTTTATTGCTCATACTCTTTAGGTCACTCTGACCCAAAGTGTTAGTACCTGTTAGAGTTCCATTATGGGTCAAATAGAACTGTTTAAAATCATTATTATTAGATAGAATTGTTGATGTCATAAAACTGTAAATTTATTTGTTAAGATAGTTACTTGAAGCTATAATTATTACTGAGGATTATTATTATTACCTTACCTGAAACATACCTTGTTACTGTGCAAATTTTTTATATTAGGTAGGAATACTTGATATCTTATAAACTGTGTGTAAAAAATAAAAAATTTTAAAAACTCTTTAGAAATTCAAACAAATTCAAATATGAAGATACAAAGAATGCAATTCCCTAACCTCTATGTTATTGACAATTTTGACATTTTCCTTATTTGTATTTTTCCTCGTTTCTTGAATTAATTTTACATTTTGTTTTGCATGTATTACCCAGCCTCACAAGCAGGATAAGACACAGTCATTTTTTTTTTAATATGGTGTACAGTTTGTGTGAATTTAGAGTTTTTTTTAAGGGTCGGGTTAGCTCAGGCGGTAGAGTGTTCGGCTAAGAAACCACAAGTTCTTAGTTCGATACTGGTCCCCGCCAACTCAGCGTATGAGTAGTACAGGGATCTGTGCTGTAAAGTAAGGAGCTGATGGTAGGTGTGGTTGCTCATCTCAGATGCTAAAAAATCTCCTTGGTTAGCACTATTGAAAAGGGGATAGACTCCCTGGCTGATACCGACTTTAGGCTTGTCCCGTCGACTTTTTTCTCCAATACTGATAGCCTAAACCAAGCTAAAGAACCCAGATTGCCCTACAATTTACCCATTAGCTGAGGGGGATAAATAGATGTGTGTCTTTCCCAAAGGCATTAGTGAAATGTGAACAGTCTCATCCAGGATTTGATAATCATTGCTGATTCCATTTCCAATGACAATAACCATTGTGCTAAGGAAACTTTCCTTTTGTTTTTTGGAGAGCATTTTGACATTTTCCTTGTTTGGACCATGGGTGTATTTGAGCATACTAAACCCTGTAATAGTGATCCACACCATTAACTGAAGTTGCATTACATAACCCATGTAGATGTCAATGCACTAAAACGTAAATCAGAAAGAGACGAAATTATTAGTGTATTTAATGTCCAGACCAGAAAACTATTTTCATATTTTTACATTGCTGCCCAATGGGTTTCAGAACAATTCTTTGAGTTCTTTTAATGAAATCATTAACTATGACTTCAGTTTGAGGAATTATTCTGCCTTTTCACAATTTTCTCTGCCAAAAGAAATTTAAAACCAAAAAGCCAAAGACAATCATATGCAAATTATGCAATTTGATTCTTGCTATGTTTTCTAATTAGAGAAAAGAAAAACAATTTTTGGTTCTTGACTGTTCTTTTCCTTTCTTTTCTTGGTCGCTTCCAGTGACTGCAAGCTGGTCATCAGGTGCGAGCGTTGAGCAAGACGATTCAAAAATCTTTCATCGTATAATTGCAACCTTCTTTGTGCAATTCTCAAAGCATTTTTTTTTTTTCTCTTTTCTTTTGCTTTTTTTTTGCTGCTTGTTTAGGCCTATCTGCTTTTGTTGTCTTTTAACTCTATTTTCTCTCACTGCTCTTCTTCTTCTTTTTGCATATTTATCATAAGATAATGAAGTTGCATTGTCACTTAAGTAATTTCTTCCCAACTAATATCCTCATCTCTATTGCTTTTGTCACATTCCAGAAGTTTTCTTCATACTCTCTCGGTATGACTTTGATAAATTTTACGACTTATAGTCATAGCCGATTTAAGGAGCAAAGTTGAATTCTATTCAGGAATTGACCTGATCTTTATTCACCTTTCCCTTTATCATCATCATCGTCGTCAATCATCTCAAGTTGTACAATTAGCACGGATATCTATGGCAATCTCTCGCCAACCCTCTCTATCACTCATTGTCCCGGGAGGTCCTCTGCGCAGCATCCAGTATCTGTGCAAAGCTGTCAATGTAGGTCCTTGGTGGGCGGCCCACACTAGCATGTCCATGTTGGCTTCCACAGAAGAATGTTGCTTATGAGTTCATCCTTGCTTTTCCAACAGTGCCCAACGTGTCTTGTCCGTCTCACTTGGATTGTTTGTGAGATAGGGGGAAGGTGGCCGTACAGCTGCTTCCTTGTGGGGTGTTGCTTCTATGACTTGTTCAAGATCGCATGTAGCATTCTTGTGCAGCTCCCATCTAGCTTATTCTCCAGTCGCCTTGTTAGGGTCCAACTCGTGCAGCCATACAGCAGCACTGACACAACCACAGCTTGGAAGAATTGTCATTTTTGCTGGTATTTGTAGATTTCTCCAATGCATTTCCCTTTATAGGATGGCAAAATTAACCTACCTGAGAAATGGTTGTATTTGAACTGAAATAGGACAAGTTAAGCAATATTCCTTCTTGTCAAAACCAGATAAAGAAAGCCATTAAGTATAAACTAAATTTAAAACTCTTCAAATATTCAATATTGATATTTACTAGATTTTAGCTTAGTTTTTTTTAGCTTTCTTTCTTTCTTTCTTTCACTCATTTCTTCTTCTTTCTCTCTTTCTTTCTTTGATTTATTTCTTCTTCTTTTTTCTTACACTCATTTATTTCTTCTTCTCCTTTCTCTCTTTCTTACACTCGTTTATTCTTCTTCTTCTTCTTCTTCTTCTTCTTGCTTTCTTTCTGTCTGTCTTCCTTTCTTAGGCTTCAATTACCTTTATTTCTTCTTCTTCTTAGTACAACACAAAAAATGGAGGATTGAACTCACAGTAGTAATAGCTATTTACCAAGTCTGACACATGGTCACCTAAGCACATCACCTAGATTCTCAATACAAATGGATCATTATGTGAAATAAGGTTGCTACCCAATAAGTTACAATAAGTGTGAAAATATATTTAAGCTTAGTTAGTCTTAAGGATATAGAATTGGAATATCTTGTACTTATTTAACTTATGACAGTAATAATGGTTTATGAGGGAGGTGCAAGTATATATTTACCAACACTTCTGCATACGTAAGATGTGACATAAGGTCAATTTCTTAAGCAGAGTTTAACAGCTTTGAATTCAGAGTTTTCCTTCTCCTAAACTGGTTGCCTAAGCAAGGCTAAAGAGTTCAGTCTGCCATAGCTAAGGGGAGAATAGTTGGATTCATACCTTTCCTGTGCCTCTTCCAGATTTGAACTCGTCTGAACATGTCCATTTTCTACAATGATGTCCATTGCACCTCACAAGTGCAATTATCATAATGGCTATTGTCACTGGAAAACTGACTCAGCAAGTTCAAATCCTGAACAAGACTGTTACATTTCCTTTCATGCATGAGTAAAATAGTAGGGCAGACGGGGTTTCTCCTTGTAGGCAGGCAACACCTACTTGGAGAATGAAAAAATCTTAATGCAAAGTTGTGGGTGTCGGGCTACTGATGTGAAGTGATTGTGACCCTATGAAGAGGTCTACAGGATCATACAATGATTTGCAAGTCATCCATTGCCACTAAATAGTATAACCCTGTTGGCTGAGGCTTTAGAAAACACTGACTGCACTTCTGCAGAGGGGTAAGAACCCCCCCCCAATGGGACCACCTGTTGGCTGTGGGTGGCGGCCTGTGATGCTTAAGGATGGAACCCTGGTCACTGAGCAGTTCATGACATGCAACACTCCACTTACACCCTCACTTCATCTAGACGGGCGGTTGGAGAGGCCCCCTCCAATCAATCGGATGGTCATGTCAAGCACCAGCACCTATATGATTGCCCCAACCCTATTGCCCTTATGGCAAGCCCCAAACCCTTTTTATCATATGAGTGCAAGAAGGTGGTGGCTGAGGGTCTTCATGTCCTGGGAATGATGTTAAACTCTATTTGATGGTGAGTTTCCAGTTTTGGAGGTTTGGGGAATGTGGAGCACCCCTTCATCACCACTGCTCCCAGGTCCATTCTTACCTGGAGTGGTAGTACCTGTTAAGGTCCCATCTATGGGTTAAATAGAAAAACGTGTTTATAAAAAACATTGAGTATCCGTTAAAAATGAATTTATTTCAAAACTTTATCGGCATTAAATGACCCACTGAGGTTGATATGCTGTAAAACAAATGAAACTAAATAGCGAGATCAATCCTTGTTTGATGCCTCATACTTGCAACTTTTTGTCACACAGTACCTGTGACGAACGGGTTGGGTACCAACCTCTGCTCTATGGTGAGGTATCTTAAAATGTCTAGTAGTAATGAACAAAAGTATTTCATTTGTGTTTCTAATGATATCATATTCATTTGATAATATGATTATTCAATCCTATTAGACCAGTTCTATGTTTTCATATCTGCATTTTATATGGGAAATAAATTCAAGAACTGGCTAAAAATTATCCAGCTATTTGATATTAACAAAAATCAGACAACCTAGGATAAGAGTTTAACAGGTTTGAATTCAGAGTTTTCCTTCTCCTAGACTGGTAACCTATCCAAGGTTAAAGAGCCCAGTCTGTCCTACTATTTTATCCATATCTTGAGGGAGAGTAGTAGGATACTTACCTTTCCCAAGGGTATTAGAGCAATGTGAAATGAAAACAGCCTCATCCAGGATTTGAACTTGAGTTGAGTCCATTTCCTCTGACTTTAACCATTACACCACACACTTCCAATGTATAAATATAACTGTATAATGAACACAGTTCCTTAACTTCTAGGCATAAAATAATCCAAGGTGGGTTTGTGGGGATTAAAATAAACTAACATAAAATTAGAATAAAAAACAACAAACTCCCATGGGCCTTCCATACATGTGCAAGAAAAAGGATTGACTTCTGACCCCTGAGAGAATACCTGGACCATTCAAGTTTAGGCCTTAACTGGGTCTAGCCACTCCTACTAGCCAAGGAGATATTCCCTTATCACAGGCGACTATGACCAGTCAATAAAGCCTAAGTCATAAAACCACATTCTGCCTTTGTCTCTTTCTTTTTCGTTCCTTGAATTCCTTCCTTTTCAGCATGACCACCAAATGAGAGGCAAAAACCCTAAGAACACATACCAAGAATATCCAGCTACCTTTAAACCCTAAAACACCAAAACCTCTTACCACCCCATAGCTTGACATGTTAAAATCTCCTTTGTACACAATTGTCTCAGCAACTGTTTTACTTATCAGAACATTCTGCAAGATCTTTTTCAGGATTATCTGCTTTGATGTACTCTCAATCATATATGGTTTTTTCCAGAGTGTGACTGATATCATTAACCTCTATGTGTTTTCATGGCAAAAAAAATGAATGAATTGTAGAGCAAGATAATGAGAAACATATGGACCAGCAAACAGAGCACAGTTGAAATTCTATTTGAATTGCACACAGCACAGTCCTAGATTGTTATAACATGCCTATTGTATGATTATACGTTATAAAAGTGAACACACCAATTGTATGATTATACAACATTATAAATTACAAAGAACTGATGAAAATGCAAGACCAACATTAATTAACAAAAATAAGTAAGATCATCTTCTCTCTAATCTATATCTGTTTCTCTCTCTATCATCCGAGAACTCTCACTCTCGTTTATGTACCTGATGTTGAGTATATAAACATCTCTCTTGCAATTATATACTCGAGTAAAAGGTATATAACAATAGGCAAATTTCAACAAGATTCACCAGGGATGATAAGTACAGACTATCCAACAGGACATAGTAAGAAATCTGACTAGATTTCTACATGATGCTATGAATTCAGTGAAAGGTTTAAACAAAATGTTGTTTTAAAAAGAAAAAAACATGAAATAAAAGCAATAAAGTGTTTTGTTAGCTAAGTCGTTAGAGCGTTCGGCTAGAAACCACAAGGTTCCTAGTTCGATACCGGTCCTCGCCAACTCAGCATATGAGTAGCACAGTGATCTGTGCAGTAAGTAAGGAGCTGATGGTAGGTGTGGCGCTTCACCTCAGACGAAAAAAACAATCTCCTTCATCTAGTGCTATTGAAAAGGGGATAGACTCCCTCGCTGACTGGCTGATACCGACTTTAGGCCACCCATTATTCACATTTAGATCAGTTATTCTAGGTGAAATGAATATATCAGTATGAAAACATTTTGCAGTAATTTAGAGATAAAAACAGAAAAATATTCAAACACTTATTTTTTTTCTTCTTTCTCAATCGTTTGATATTTTTAATTGCCTTTCTTCGAACACTTAAACCAGTAATTATTATTATTGTGAGATGTAGAAAAATGAATATGAAAATAATCAAAATTCTGATTAAAGCTAAGAATGTTAACACAACCCGAGGCAATCAAAAGAATGGCTGCTTCTGATTAGACTCTGTCACAGCAAAGTCAATTAACTCAATGTAACTTCTTTTGTCATCAATGATGTCAACACCTCTATTCTTCCAGACACGTTACTGTTAGAATAAGAAAGCCTAATTCTTTTTTTTTTCTTTTCTTTCCTGCTTTTTTCATGTCAAACTCATCCTTATGCTTTTAGTTGGTTATTTATTTTTCCTTGAGAGACATTGGGAACTTCATTGATTCAGTCACTATTTTAAAGGCTTAAGACAGAAAATTAATCTTTTCCACAGTGCCAATTTAATTAATTTCTTTAGTGTATTTATATAATTCATGCTGTTTGATAGTTCAAACTGTCTCTTTGTTAATTTTATTGTTTTTCCTTATTTTTATGGCATTACTAAGCAATTTTTTTTTTACTTTAAATCCTCTAAATATATAGGACAAAATGCTAAGAGACAATTCTTAAACACAAAAATAGAATAAAACTGTAAAAATGATGCTTTTAGGTATATATATATTATATATATATATTATATATATATGTGTGTGTGTGTATGTTTGTGAACAAACAAATCAATTAAAAAAACATTTTTCTTAAATCAAAAAGTGCTCATTACTGACAGCAGAGCGGATAAACCCTTAAAAGAAATTGGTATCTCACCTCTTATATTGATTTCATGATTAAACATTTCATGTATTCAAAATATAATTAAATGAAACTCAAGATATTCATTTGATGATTGTATTTTTTATCAGATAATTAACATAAAGTGGTGAGATATCAGTTATTTATATGTGTGTAGTTGCAAGCTAAAAAAGAGAAGTAAAAGTAAAATAAATCTTGATAGGAATAGACACAATGATGCTGCAAGCTGTTAAAAAACAGTCCTAGAACCATATCCTTAAAAAAAACAGCTGTATGCCCACTTACCCCTCTATACGCAAACCATCCAAGTAAGACAAACAAGGCATGCTGGATAAATGCAATGATGAACTCATAAGTGACATTCTTCTGTGAACACCAACACATCTACACACCAGATGGCCAACAAGCAAAGATTCACATTGATCAGCTCTGTGTGGATACTGGATGTTGTTAGGAGGAATTAGGATGGGTAAGTGAGAGAGAGTCAGAGAGTCCATGCAGTCAGCATGAGATGATGTTATATATGTGCATATATATATATATATATATACCTTTGAAAGAAAGGAAGATCCCATATAGAATTATCCCTTACTACCAGTTTTGGATACCTTACATTTATATATATATATATATATATGTGTGTGTGTGTGTGTGTGTTAATGGTTAAAGCAAGCTAGACTAGCAAACAATTGCTAGTGATTTTGAGTCTCATTGTGTGCCCCATACACCCAGCTTTGTTCTCCAACTAAGCCAAGTTTAGTAAATAATTATGTATATATGTATATATATTATATAATAATATATATAAAACTAGAAGTGGCTACCGGCGTAGAAGGGGGGAGTTAGTCCCACAGATCCATTATTTATTTTCATAGTTTCAACCAGACATACACATATACATACATATATACACACAACTGCTCTTAATATATGTATAGACAAATGTTTTAAGTAAGTAATTGCTCAAAATGTATAAGAAAGTGATCAGTGACCCAGAACTGAATTCAACTCTAAAACATCTATATATTAATATGTCTGTTCCCTGATTAAAAATGAGACCATCCAAATCATCCAAAATGCAATGCAAAAGTGTGAGTACAGATTATCTGGTGTCGCTTAACTGCAGATTTCTTATTTGTCCCATTTTATTTCACTCAATATTAAAAATGAAACATTTCAAATGGTATTGCGTCACTTAAATACCAAATGTAAAATTCAAATGAATTAAAAAAAAGAAAAAAAAAGTTACATGTTTGTTTTATTTTTAATATTGAAATTGTGAATTACGGAATATATTTTGGTAATTTTGATCTCATGTCATCCAGGCCTCCTGCCCTAATTCATGCTGTTTTAGCAAACCAGCTTCATGCGAATTTCCAGCACAACTTTTTTTCCAAGTCGAGATTTTGTCACTTTTTTTTGTATTATATATTGCAAAAACTACTGTAGGATTTATATGTAATGAAATTACAAATCATCATTTTTGGCTTAAATAGCTCCTTTTGATTTTTATTTTGTTCTGTTTTGTGTAAATTCTAAGGGTCCTGCTAATATCTTAGATAATATTGATGAGTGAGTCATGGTTAGCATTGAACATTGTGGACATTTTAATATTTAAGATTATATATGCAATGTAAAATCTTTTAAAACTTGATTTCATAAATGTAGTTGAAATTAATTTGAAAATTAATTAAAGACAAATTCCTCAAAAGAAACACTCCCTCAGTAACAGTTAATTTCAAGAGTCTTTGGGAAAACCAGATAATTTTGAGGAGATTGTTTCTGAATGTCAAATTATATTTATAACTTCCAAGCACCAAGTGCAACTGTCAACCTTTCCCCAATAATGCGGAGGAAGTTATAGTCACAGTCAGCACCTACAAAATCTAAGTATAAATATGAATATAAGCATGAATAAATATACACCTACAGACATATTCTCGCTAATACACCCATTCCTCACACATTAAATATGTGTTTGTGTGTACACTCACGCATATATGTACATGTGGACATACACACGTATACATATGTATACTAAAAATAAGGTGAATTTTGCCTAAAGAGTTGGCAGTAGGAAACACTGTTTGCATTTCATATATATTGCTAATATAGCTGGGAAAGGTATGAATCAAACTATTTCCTCCCTAGCTATGGATAAATAGTAGGGAAAATTGGTCTCTTTAACTTTAGTATGACATCTGGCCAAGGAGAAGGAAAAACTCTGAATTCAACCCAGTTGTACTCGGCTTATAAATTGACCTTGTGTCATATCCTGCATGTAGCAGAGGGGTTGGGTAAGCACATACACTCTGACAAATCAACTAGGTTCACTGAGAAAGACTTTTTACCAACCCAAAGATGATTTTGAATTAGTAGCCAGGTAAGATTGATTCATTTTAATGGTATGTCAACTTATCTAGAGTTGTTTTATCCCTAGAGGTTAGGGATTGTGTTCATAGACATTCATATCTATATTTTGTGTGCAGTTCCTTCTTAAGAGTTTTTTTTTTGTATTTTTATATACAGTCCCATACAATAGAAATGATTTTTAAACAGATCTATTCAACACATAGATGGTACCCAAACAGGTACTACCAATTCAGGTGAGAGTTAACCTAGAAGTAATGCTAATGATAGCCAGGTAAGGACAGCCACATCATTACTGAGACATTTTATCCCAGATGCCCAAGGCCACAAGAAGTGCCACTCTTTCTTTGTCAGGCCAAGCTCCTTGATCAAATTGTCTTGGACATCTTTCCTCATTAAAACTTAATGCTTTTCTTAATAATGGTTGGCTGTCTCATAAAATACTATGTGAAATTCAGGAAAAATAATGTGGAAGAACCAAAGAATTTTCCCATGGCTCAAAGAATGCTATAAGCGTTAAAGAATGGTCTGAATATGTGCCACACATTTAGGCCATGCTTTCAAGAGGTAAACAAAGTATTTGATCTGTCACCTGCATTGGCTGATTTCAGCATTTTGATCTAAAGGAAATTGAAACAGTTCTATTCAAGGATTGACTCAGTATTTGTTCATCCTTTCCTCTGGGGGTTGGGGGTGGTGTAAAATTAATCTACCTGAGAGAAGGCTTTATTTGAACTGAAATGGGACAAGCTGGAGGTATTTTCACCCCTGCTATACTCTTCTTTTATATACAACCACTGTAAACTTTAAGTTTAATACATTTTTGTGGTTGAATATCTTTATTCATGAGGATGTCCAAGTCAACACAGTAGTTGTCCTGTTTTATTTTGTATTTTCTTTTTGTATGAATTTTCTTGAGAAAGGATCCAGTATATTTTTGTGAAAAGTGACCCAGTATATTTCTTGAAAGTATCTTTCAAGATATTTTCTTGAGGGATCTGGTATATTTTCTTCAGAAGTGACCCAGTACATTATGGAATCTAGTATATTTTCTTGAAAGGACCCAGTATATCAACTTTAGAAGGGATGGGGTGCAGTATATTTTCTTAAGTGAAACTAGTGGTAAAGATGGTTTTATTATTGATAATGGTAGTGGATTTATGGTATTACAAAAATAGTAGTTGTAGTAAGAATTTGTATTTTGAAGGTTAGATTATTGGACATGAATCTTGAGGGTGTGTTTTGGGGGAGAGCTTTGGATATCATCTCCAGCAGTTGGCTCTTCTGGACACTTGTCTTGGTGTAATGATTAATAGGCTATGCAAGCAGACCATTACTAGTGAGCTCGATTCTCACTGGGTGCCCTATACTTGTGTCAAACTAAACTAAACTTAGTAAAAGACTGCTATAGCTCTTAGCTTTCTCTATATACATCTGTAGCAGCTCTCTTGGGGACCTTTAGCATCTTTCAAGTTGGGATTACATGGTGACCTTTCTCTGATTACCCATTACCTTCTCTTTCTAGCCAATCCCCTGAGAGACAGTCGAAGCCATATTTAGTGACTGAGAAGGCAAAGATAGTGGAAGCCTAAAATGCCTACTTACTGTCAAGTGGAAGTTCTTGTCCTCTGTGGTAGGTGGGATCTTTGACACTTCAATTTTGATGGGTAGGGGATTTTGTATAGGGGACAACCAATATTTCCAGTATCTTCTCTTGACAAAGCTTAGGAAAGGTGACCAGTATCCCTACTTTCTGCTAATAAGAGGAAATATCTTATTCCTTCAGATAATTTCTCAAGAAAATAAAAATGTTTAATAATATGTCAAATAGATCAGTACATTTTATCAATACACAGGCAAAATCATACTAGTACCGAGGTAACTCCGAAATATACACAAGGGAATTTCCCTAAGGAAAGATAAGTACACAGTGCAGAAATCTATGTTAGCTTGACTAATGTACCAGACCAATAAAGTGAGGTTTTCAACTTTCTCACTTTTTATTAATAGATTCCTTCATACAAAATGGCAACAATGCTGGAATAACAACATCCACAATAAACTCTTCCTAATCAAACCCACTCTGGAAGACGGGAGACCAGCTTTAAGAAAGTCTGGAAAGGAACAAATCATTGTGTCCTGATTACACATTGATCACACAAGACTAATGCACTCCTATATACTCAGACAAGAACAACAGCCACAGTGTGAAACATGTCAAACACTTATTCATGGAATGCAAGTTTTTTGCTCACATCAGAAACCGTTATTTTAATGAAAACAATATGAAAGATCTATTTGAAAATGTCAATATAGAAGACATTCTGTCCTTTTTGAAGGAAATAAATCATACCATAAGAAGATAGACATTAACCTAATCAATACCATACAACATGATTCCAATGGTGCTCATACATTGTTAAAACCAATTACTACAAAAGTATAAATATAAATACACAACATATATTACTTCCTAACCATTGGGCATGACATAACCCCAGACAGGTTGATATGCCGTTAAAATCGATGAACCAACCAAACCAACTTTCCTATTGTTGCTCCTGTTAAATATTCAAGACCTCATCCAGAGAAAATGCATGAAAATGTATCCATTTATTTCTTCTTAGATGATGGTTTCTCATGCTTATTGATTTTGGATTTATATTTAATACTTTTGTAGTAATTTGGTTTAACAATGTATGAGCACCATTGGGAATCAATGTTGTATGGTATTGATTAGGTTAATGGTCTATCTTCTATGGTATGATTTTTATTTCCTTCAAAAAGGGACAGAAATGTCTTCTATATTGACATTTTTCAATAGATCTTTCATAAATGTTTTCATTAAAAATACACGGTTCTGATGTGAGCAAAAACTTGCATTCCCATGAATAAGTGTTTGACATGTTTCACACTGTGCGCTGTTGTTCTTGTCTGAGTATATAGAGCTCATTATCTTGTGTGATCAATGTGTAAATCAGGGACACAATGATTTGTTCCTTTCCGACTTTCTAAAGCTGGTCTCCGTCTTCCAGGTGGGTTTGATTAGGAAGAGTTTTATTGTGATGTTGTTATTCCCAGCATTGTTGCCATTTTGTATGAAGGAATCTATTAATAAAAAGTGAGAAGTTGAAAAACCACTTTAATTGGTCTGGTACATTAGTCAAAGCTAACCATAGATTTCTGCACTGTGTACTTATCTTTCTTAGGAAATTCCTTGTGATATTTCGGAGTTACCTCGGTACTAAGTATGATTTTGCCTGTGTATTGATAAAGACGATCTATTTTGACATATATTAAACATTTTTATTTTTCTTGAGAAATTATCTGAAAAGGAATAAGATATTTTCCTCTTATAGCAGAAAGGTAGGGATACTGGTCCACCTTTCCTAAGCTTTGTCAAGAAGAAGATACTGGAAATATTTGTTGTCCCCTATAACAAAATCCCCTACCCATCAAAATTGAAGTGTCAAAGATCCCGACCTACCACAGAGGAACAAAACTTCCACTTGACAGTAAGTGGCATTTTAGGCTCCACTATCTTTGCCTTCTCGTCACTAAATATGGCTTCGCTGTCTCTCAGGGGATTGGCTAGAAAGAGAAAGGTATGGGTAATCAGAGAAAGCGTCACATGTAATCCAACTGAACGATCTAATAGGTCCCCAAGAGAGCTGCCTACAGATGTATTAGAGAAAGCTAAGAAGCTATAGCAGTCTTTTACTAATGTTTAGTTTTAAGTTGACACAATATACGGGCACCCAGTGAGAATCCGAGCTCACTATGTAATGGGTCTGCTTGCCATAGCCTATAATCATTACACAAAGACAAGTGTCCAGAAAGAGCCAACTGCTGGAGAATGATATCCAAAGCCTCTCCCCCAAAACACACCCTCAAGAATTCATGTCCATAATCTAACCTTCAAAAACAATTCTTACTAACAAACTACTATTTTTGTACTACCATAAATCCACTACCATTATCAATATAAAACCATCTTACCACTAGTTTCAACTTAAGAAAATATACTGCCCCCATCCCTTCTAAAGTTGATATACCTGGGTCCCTTTCAAGAAAATATACTAGATTCCATAATGTACTGGGTCACTTCTGAAGAAAATATATCAGATCCTCAAGAAAATATTTGAAAGATATTTCAAGAAAATATACTGGGTCACTTTTCACAAAAATATACTGATCCTTTCTCAAGAAAATTCATACAA
Source organism: Doryteuthis pealeii (assembly GCA_023376005.1). Lineage (NCBI taxonomy): Eukaryota > Metazoa > Mollusca > Cephalopoda > Myopsida > Loliginidae > Doryteuthis > Doryteuthis pealeii. The sequence continues at coordinate 27,729,859 of CM042151.1, read as the reverse complement.
AAAGAAAATACAAAATAAAACAGGACAACTACTGTGTTGACTTGGACATCCTCATGAATAAAGTATTCACCAAAAATGTATTAAACTTAAAGTTTTACAGTGGTTGTATTAAAACGAAGAGTATAAGCAGGGGTGAAAATACCTCCAGCTGTCCCATTCAAGTTCAAATAAGCCTTCTCTCAGGTAGATTAATTTTACACCAACCCCAACCCCCAAGGAAAGATGAACAAATCTGAGTCAATCCTTGAAAGAATGTTTCTATTTCCATTTAGATCAAAATGCTGAAATCAGCCAATGCAGGTGACAGATCAAATACTTGTTTACCTCTTGAAAGCAATGGCCTAAATTGTGGTGGCACATATGTCAGACCATTCCCTGTTAAGCTTATAGCATTCTTTGAGCCATGGGAAATTTCTTTGGTTCTTCACAATTATTTTTCCTGATTTCACATAGTTTTTATGAGACAGCCAACCAATTATTAAGAAAAGCATTAAGTTTTAATGAGGAAAGATGTCCAAGACATTTGATCAAGGAGCTTTGGCCTGACAAAGAAAGAATGTGGCACTTCTTGTGGCTTGGCTCTGGATAAAATGTCTCAGTAATGATGTGGCTGTCCTTACCTTGGCATATCATTAGCAATGACTTCTAGGCTTAACTGCCACCTGAATTGGTAGTACCCTGTTGGGTACCATCTATGTGTTGAATAGATCTGTTTAAGAAATCATTTCTAATTGTATGGGACTGTATATAAAATTACAAAAAAAAAACTCTAAGAAGGAACTGCACACAAAATATAGATATGAATGTCTATCGTAACACACATCCTAACCTCTAGGGATAAAACACTCTAGATAATGTTGACATTACCATTAAAAATGAATCAATCTTTACTGGTCACTAATTCAAGAATCCATCTTTGGGTTGGTAAAAAGTTTTTCTCAGTGAACCTAGTTGAATTGGTCAGAGTGTTGTGCTTACCAACCCCCTCTTTGCTACATGCAGGATATGCACAGGTAATTTATAAGCCGAGTACAACTGGGTTGAATTAGAGTTTTCCTTCTCCTTGGCAGATGTCATACTAAAGTTAAAGAGACCAATTTTCCCTACTATTTATCCATAGCTAGGGAGGAAATAGTTTGATCATACCTTTCGCCAGCTATATTTAGCATATATATGAAATGCAAACAGTGTTTTTCCTACTGCAACTCTTTTAGGCAAAATTCACCTTATTTTTAGTATACAAGTAAACGTGTGTATGTCCACCATGTACATATACTGCGTGAGTGTACACACCAAACACATATTTTAATGTGTGAGGAAATGGGTGTATTAGCCGAGAATAATGTCTGTAGGTGTATTTATTCATGCTTTATATTCTATTTTATACTTAGATTTTGTAGGTGCTTGATGTGACTATAACTTCCTCCGCATTATTGGGGAAAGGTTGACAGTTGCACTTGGTTGCTTGGAAGTTATAAATATAATTTGGACATTCAGAAACAATCTTCCTCAAAATTACCTGGTTTTCCCAAAGACTCTTGAATTCAACTGTACTGAGGGAGTGTTTCTTTTGAGGAATTTGTCTTTAATTAATTTTTCAAATTAATTTCAACTACATTTATGAAATAGTTTTAAAAAAAAAGGATTTTACATTGCATATATAATTTAAAATATTAAAATGCTCACAATGTTCAATGCTAACCATGACTCACTCATCAATATTATCTAAGATATTGAGCAGGACCCTTAGATTTACAGCAAAACAGAACAAAATAAAATCAGGAGCCTTATTTAGCCAAAAATGATGATTTTGTAATTTCATTACATACGTAAATCCTACAGTAGTTTTTGCAATATATAATACAAAAAAGTGAAGAATCTTCACTTTGGAAAAAAGTTGTGCTGGAATTCGCATGAAGCTGGTTTGCTAAAAAAGCATGAAATTAGGCAGGGGCCTGGATGAATGAAGATCAAAATTAACCAAAATATATTCCGTAATTCACAATTTCAATATTAAAAATAAACAAACATGTAACTTTTAATTTTTCCTTTTTTTTAATTCATTGAATTTTACATTTGGTATTAAGTGACGCAATACCATTTGAAAATGTTTCTTTTAATATTGAGTGAAATAAAATGGGCCAAATAAGAAATCTGCAAGTTAAGCGACACCAGATAATCTGTACTCACACTTTTGCATCATTTTGGATGATTTGGATCGGTCTAATTTTTTAAATCAGGGAACAGAATATTAAATATATAGATGTTTTAGAGTTGAATTCAGTTCTGGGTCACTGATCACTTTCTTATACATTTTGAGCAATTACTTACTTAGAAAACATTTGTCTAATACATATAAAATTTTTTAAGAGCATTTGTGTGTATATATGTATGTATATGGTGTAATGTCTGGTTTTGAAAAACTAATGAAAATAAATAATGATTGTTTTTTTTTTTGGGGGGGGGGGGGGGGGGGGGAAACCTTGGCGATCGGAACTTCCCCCCCCCCCCCCTTTTGACCCCTTTTTTTTAAACCCCCCGGGGGGGCCGGGTAGCCACTTCTAGTTTATATATAATAATATATAATATATATAATACATATATACATAATATTTACTAAACTTGGCTCAGTGGAGACAAAGCTGGGTGTATGGGGGCACACAATGAGACTCAACTCACTAGCATTGTTTGCTAGTCTAGCTGCTTAACATTACACACACACACACACACAATATATATATATTATATATAAATGTAGGTAATCCAAAACGGTAGTAAGGGATAAATTCTATATGGGATCTTCCTTTCTTTCAAAGGTATATATATATATATATATATGCACATATATCAACATCATCTCATGCTGACTGCATTGGACTCTCTGACTCTCTCTCACTTACCCATCCTAATTCTCCTAAACAACATCCAGTATCCACACAGACTTGAACAATGTGAACTTTGCTTGTTG
>CM042151.1:27647103-27726791 GCA_023376005.1 Doryteuthis pealeii | reverse complement strand
AAATCCAGCATGTGGCAATATGTCCTTTTGGTTGGAGGAAACATCAAATGGCTTACATGAGCCCCAACCCTACAAACTCCCTTTATAGCTAGAGAGAATAATATAGTTTATTCAAGATGTGAATCTCTAGCTTAAGATACTGCCTTAAAGTAACTCCCACCTTACCAAATGTATGGGATGCCAATACATTCCAACAAAGTATGTGCAGGTGGAGAGCCATATTCAACATCCTTGAATATTAGGAAAGTCATACTTTCAAATTATGAACAACTAGCAGAGCTAGTTAAAATTTTGCACTTCAATTTTTCTGAAATATGTCTTAAAAAATTGGCGGAGTTATGTTGATTCCAAAAATTAACATAAATCTCCAAATTTGGGTAGGGAGGGTCGCGGAAAAATGGCGACATTTTGTAATCTTTTTTTGTCTGTAAAATGAGTTCTAGAGATTCCCTACTCCTAAAAATTGGTTATTAAAAGCATTTTAGCTCAAGGAATCCAAAAATGCTAACAAAAAAGTCTTCAAGTTAACACAATTTTAAGTTATTAATTATTCTGATTTGCAAAATTTAACTGTTGTTATAGCTTCAGTTCTGAGCAAAAAATCTTCTTTGGTACAATAATGTTCAATATATGTGAAATGATAATGAAAAATTTTTTGTCATAGATGCAGTTCCATATCGGGATATGATCTTGCTATGAAAAAATCAGAAATCATCAATAACTTAAAAATTAGTTGATTAGAAAAAATGATAGCATTTTTGAATTCTTTAGGCAAAAAATGCTTTTATAAACAATTTTTTGTAGTAAGGAAGCTCTAGAACTTAATTTTACAGACAAGAATAGATTACAAAAAGTCGGCATCTTTCAACAACCCCAGCAAATTTGGAGAGCTAAAAATCAATGTAACTCCACCAATTTTGGGAATTGGAAGCTCAAATTTTGGGAATTGTCTAACTTTAACATAGTCCACACATGGAAAAAAATTCAGAAAAATTGAGAGGGGTGGGTGACAGTTTTACTTTTTTCTGGATGATTTGACATGGAATTACCTGATACTTGAAGAATCTACAGATTAAAACAATATAAGTCCAAAAGAATAAATTTAAGGTTAAAATAAAAAAAACTTACAATTGTCCACCATCTTCCTAATTTTTATTTGCTTTTTATCACATCTCACTAGGGTTGTTACTTCTACAGTGAAAAAAGAATAAGAATGAAGAATAAAGTCCGAGTGAGATTAAAAATAAATAAAAATAAAAAACATTATCTATTGATAATTTGACTAATATTATCCTTCATCTTCGTAATTCTATTCTATTTGCTTTATTGCATCTTATTAGGGCCGTTACTTCTACAATGGTAAAAAATTAGAATGAAGAATAATTTTTCTGAATTTTTGAGACGAGGCTTGATGATTAGTATTATCTGCATTATTTTGGACTATTGTCATCATCTTCATTTTTCAACTGATGTGCCTTCTGGCCTTCTTCAGGTATTACTTCTTGGACTCAGGAACCTTTTTGTCGTAATCGGGAGCCATCACAGAATTTTGAACCTGACCCTTTATTCAGTCCACAGGGGTATCCTTTTTTATTCCACTAACACTAGCTGGGGTAGAGACGTTAAGCTATGTTAATTATTATTCTATGTTACTGCTGCCCCTGGCCAGGATTGAACCTGCAGTCCAGAGATAACTGTCACTTAGAACTGTCTTAACCTAATTCCTTTATCCACTTGGCCATATGTCCAATTGGACAAGAATAAATTCTTAGTGAAATTCAAACTCATATTCTCTTCTGGCTTTGGGAATTAGAAAGGTGAAGGATAAATAAAAAGCATTATCTATTATCCTTCATCTTCCTAATTCTATTTGTTTTTTATTGCATCTTATTAGGGGCGTTACTTCTACAATGGTAAAAAATAAGAATAAGTTCTAAGTGAAATTCAAACTCATATTTGGGGAATTAGGAAGATGAACAATAATATTCATTAAAATTATTAATAATAATAATTAACTGAGCTTCATCTGAAAAACTATATATATGATTGTGTTAACTTTTTCATTTATGATAATAACTGTTTTTACATTTTTTTTTTTTTTTTTAGATCGAAGAAATTAAATTTTCTTCTTGGCCACTATGAAATGCTTAACTATAACCAAAAAAATCAACTGGCTTATGTTTGGCTTGCTGCAACTGTCTATCATGCAGACATGTCGGGGTGCAGATCTTACCTACTACGTAGAAGAAGGAAAAAGTCCCGGTACCTATTTAGGAGATATTGCAGCCGATATACATTTAGTGGATATTGTCGAGCCGGAAGAATACCACCTAGTTTCATTCAGCCAGCTGAAACAAGATATGATGGGTAGTTCACAGCTGTTCCATGTCTCCAAGAAAACAGGCAAACTCTATACAGCTCAGACACTGGATGCTGAGTTCATATGTGAACAAGACAAGGAGTGTGTGAAAATGATGGATGTTGCCATTCAGAAGGATTCAGCATTTCTAAAACTGATTGAAATCAAAGTAATTGTAAGGGATGTCAATGATCACGAGCCTGAATTTCCTTATGAGCAAATCGATCTGCAATTTTTGGAAAGTGACAGGATCGGACTGAGGAAACCGATCCCCAACGCCATAGACAGAGACGTTGGGATTTCCAATTCGCTGATCATTTACGAACTAAAAAAAGATCCAAAAGAACCCTTTAAACTTTCGGTGTTCACGCACATTGATGGAACCTCGGAACTTGGCATTGAATTGGAAGAACTCCTTGACAGGGAGAAAAAAGAATTCTACAAGTTGCAGGTGATTGCGACTGACAGTGGATTCCCACCCAAAAAAAGCATTTTGCAGATCCACGTCTCGGTGAAAGATGTCAACGATAACTTTCCTGTCTTCACTCAAGAGCTGCTCAACATCACAATAATTAATCAGCCCAGTGAACTTTCACCGATCGCCACTTTGTTTGCCAAAGACGCAGATATGGGGGAAAATGGACAAGTCTCGTACCACTTCAGTTCAAAAACGTCCGGTGTTGTGAAGAGTCACTTCCACCTGAATGTTATGACTGGCGAGATTTTCCTACGCAGGAAGTTTATTTGGGGCCAAGATCTGCTGCACAAGCTGTACGTAAAAGCATCCGACGGAGGCACATTTCCTCTGAGTTCCATCGCCATGGTTCTGGTAAATGTCATCAATATCCAAAACCATCCGCCGAGTGTGGCACTAAACTTCTTCTCGGCGTCAGCAGGGAGGAAAATTAACATTTCAGAAGATGCAGCAATTGGCAGTTTTGTTGCTTATGTGAAGGTCACCGATCACGATGCGGCAGAAAATGGAGAGGTCAGCTGTGACCTTTATGACGATAAGTTCAAACTTGAAAGTTTAGGTGATAAGAAATTTAAAGTGGTTGTGAAAAAGCCATTGGACAGGGAAGCGGCTGATCACCATGATATCATCATCGGCTGTCAGGATAAAGGATCTCCTCCTCTTTACACCGAGCGAAGATTCTATGTCAAAGTAACAGATGTCAATGATGTGCCACCACAGTTTCCAACAGAGGTGTTTAAATTCTGGATTTATGAAAACCAAAAATCTAAGCTTCCAGTTGGTTCCATTAAAGCTACGGATCCTGACCTTGGACCAGGTGGAGAACTGACCTATTCTCTAATTAGCGATAGCAAACAGTTCTTACCTTTTCAGATCTCTAATAACCGAGTGATTTCCACAATCAACTCTTTAGACCATGAATTACAAAGCATTTATAAATTTCAAGTTTTGGCACAAGACAAAGGAATACCATCTCTGAACAATACAGTAAATGTCACAGTTGAGGTCAAAGATGAAAATGACAATGCTCCCTATTTTACATTCCCTGGTATTAACCCTTACATAATGGATGTTGAATACCAGCCCCTCCGCACAAAAAATATATCTGTTTTTAAAGCCTCTGACAGTGACAGTGAAGAAAATGCTTTTATCACATTTGAACTATCAACTGGGGACGACAAAGATCTTTTTGCCATTAACAATTACACTGGACTCTTTTCTTTTGATAGAGTGGCTAAACCACAGGATGCTGGCTCTTATGAACTTGAGTTCATTGCCACAGACAATGGTACCCCAGTACTGTCAGCAACAACCACAGTAATTTTAACACTGACAGTGAGCAACAAAACAGCCGAAATGTTGAACTCTGTCCAAATTCAAAGCAGTGATTCCCTCCATCCAAACCTGTTAATCACTATCATATTAATCACTTTAACCGTGATATTGGTGATAGCAGCTTGTGTATCGATTTTTGTAATCCAGTTCAATAATCATCAAAGTGCTCCTCTTGGGGACAAAGGAAATCCTTCAACAAGATGTGTGGGTGAGATTCGACATTTGCTGTGTCCATCTTACCAGCCTTCTCCATGGGCTGATGTTTCAGTAGCCGTGGCCGTCAAGACAGATACGATCAAAAACCCAGCGGTGGTAGAAAAAGATTGTCAACTTGTTGAGGAGATGAACAACAAAGAAACAGTTTCAAGTATGACAACAAAGGAACCTATACCATTGGATATTTTAGAACAGGTATGTTCAAATATTTATTGTGTTGCTTGGTTATGAGGTGAGATCTGTAAAATAATCTATTTGTCATGATAAATGACTGAAAAATATTTATTTAGCATCAGAAATCTCAAAAGCATAGTAAAAAAAAAAAAACTCTTTTGTGACCAATTTTTGTACCAGACTAGGTTGATTGGTTGGTTGAGTGTTTTCTTTTAATGACATGTCAACACTTGTTGGGTTATCTTATCCTAAAGTTTAATAACTATTTACTTATCAATGCCTCCATATGAGTAGGATGTGACACAAGGTCAATTTCTTAAGCAGAGTTTAACAGGTTTAACTTCAGTTTTCCTCCTCCCTGACTGGTTACCTAACCAAGGTTAAAGAGCCCAGTCTGCCCTACTATTTACCCATGACAGTTTGAGGGAGCAACGAAATCATAAAATATTTTGATGTTAGCTGAATGATTAATGATGTTTACCATTACACTGTACCCACTGACCCTTGCCATCTTGTGAAATTATTGAAGAAAAATAAGTCACAGGAGAAAAGAAATACCTATGGGTCTAAATGAGAGAGAGAGAGGAGAGAGAGAGAGAGAGAGAGAGAGAGACCTTTTTCTTCTATACCCAAAAACCTATGAAAAAAATAAAATGTTTTAAGACACTCCATATACATTTTGATTTAATCAATAAAAAGAATGAAGGCAATTTCAAAATATGAAACTTATATTTTCTTGATTTAATTTTTCTAAAAGTTAATTTTCTCTTAAATGAAAGATACTAGGATTTTATTATTTCTAGTGGAACATTATACAATCAAAATGAATATCATTAGGCATTATCTATTACTAAACTCTACAGCACTAAAAACTTGTAACTTAATATGTGGAAGTATATAAATAAATACAATGCTTATATGAGGGTCAGCTGAAAAGTTCATAGGCTAACCAGGATGTTCTCATGAAATGTAACCAAATGAAGTTTCATTAACATTTATGGCAATAATAAAAAGTGGTTCAGTTTTTTAGATTTTTTGTTCAGTACTATATAACATATTTGATATTATTTGTTCATATATATATATATATATATATATGTGTGTGTGAAAATATCAAATATATATATGCTTATATATTGGATGGGGATGGGGCCTCTCTGACTGCCTGTCTAGCCCAAGTAAGGACTGAAGAGGAGTGTTGTATGTCATGGGACCACGTAATAACCAGGTCGCAGACTGCTCAGCCCTCAGGATCTTGTCCTAAGGCATTTTGGGTCACCACCCATGGCCAAGAGTTGGCCCCATTGAAGGAGGTTTTTACCTCTCTACAGAAGTACAGTCAGCATATTCTACAGACCCAATCAACAGGGCTATCAGCATTAGATACATAGGCACAATACATAGAAACTATGACATGTGTTGTATATGTATTCTTATGCAAATAAATCTCCTCAAAGTCAGTAGCTTCACTGAAAAGTTTGTATACATCAGGTGATATGTTATTTATAAGAACTAGCAAATATATGCACCCTCTGTAAGGTGCAAGTATTTAAGTTTTAATGTGATAAGATATTATATTAAATTAGAAAGGCTTATGAAACTAGATAAGAATGCAGATGAAAAGATTTGAAACAGAGGGGAGATATAATTAAAAAATAGAACAATTGAAACTTACTCTTGCATCACTCCCATCTTTCATTGCTAAATTTCCTAATTTAACTATTTAGTTAAAATAGGAAGTAAAGAATAAAATTACAGTTATTTTTTTCTTGTTAATGGATTTCTTTTAAGATTTATCCCCAAGATTTTTGCTCATATTTATTAAGATAAAACCAAACAATTAGAAATTAATAATACTAAGCATATATTTATTAAAATCAAATTTTTAACATCAATATGCAAATTAGCCTTCCCATTTACACTTTAAACTGCTATTTTGTTGTATATATAAATACACTTGCATGTTGTTAGTATGTAGATATGGTCAACAGTATTAATAATGTAGATCACTTTAATTAATAATTGAGGTTTAAATAAAAATAAAATCATAGAGAATGTGACATAAATAACTAAGGGAATTGTAACTTGAGTACTAATATAGTTTTGGTAACAGACAGATAAACACACAATCTCCATTATTATAAGATGTCCAACTTCTTCCCTTTGATGAAGTTTGAAAATGCTTGGTACCAGTGGTTCCATATTTTCTGTGCCCTAGGGGTCTTTCTATCTAAATCCAGAATCTTGTCCATTTTTATATATCTGAATGAAGGATGATTTGTGGTGAATAGAATGTTATAAACTAGGATTTTGTCATCTGAGTAGCCTAATGTCAGTATGAGCCATATAGTGAGGGAGCCCATCCCCTTTTCACTAGTGCTAAACCAAGGAGATTATTTTAGCATCTGAGGTGGAGCAATACACATACCATCAGATCCTCACTTTACCACACAGATCCCTATGCTACTCATACGCTGAGTTGATGAGGGCCAATATCGGACCAGGAACTTAGTGATTCCTAGCCAGACGCTCTACCAACTGAGGATTTACTAAAATGTATTTACTACAAAACTGATGACTTATTTAGCCTGCTGCTATTTTTGAGGAGAGTTATTTGCATATGAATATACATTCAACAACATGACTATAGTAGATAGTTGGATTATCATAATTATGGATATAATTTAGACAGAAGAGTTTTTTAATATATCAAAAGTAAATTTATAGCAGTTTTATTGAAAGTTAAGATGAGGTTATTGAAAACAATTTTAAATCTTTAAAAGATGAATTAATAGGAAATTCAAACTTGATAGGCTTAGGGCATTCTTTTTTTTTTTAAAAGGAATAATCTGCAATTTTATTTCTTTATTTATTCTACTGAATTATCTCCTTATTTTTATCTATGGCCATCTTTGATTATAACATTTTTATTTTTTTTATTTTAAGTCACAGGTGAGTGTTCCCGAGGTTAGCAGCAACGAAACAGACAATGAGAAAAAGACACTTGAACAGGACCTTTCCTGGAGATACCCAAACACGTACCCAACTGAAGGATCCCCTGAATGGAAAGACTCAGGAAGAAACGCAAGCCAAGATTTAACAGGTAAGCACTTGAAAAGAGGAGAATTCTTCAGAGGGAAAAGACAGAAAAAAAAAAGTCCAAGAGATCTCCTGCCTTTGTTTCATTTTAGAAATGTTCCACAACCTTTCCACAGGTGCTTCCTAAGATTTATATAGACTGAGTGCAAAAATCATAGCACAAGTGGATAGAGGGATCATTCTACCTGTACCTCTATTTGAGGGTGAATACAGATTTAGGTCAGAAGGGTAGGGTGCTTAGATTGCATCTCCTGATAATATTTTCATTGAGCCAGAGAGTAGTGAGGAAAAATAATTCACAGATCCATGTATATATGTATATATATATACACACACACACTCACACATATACATCTATATATATATATATATAAAATAAATTTAAATATATAGACAGACACACACACAAATATATATATTATATATATATATATATATATATATATATATTACCTCAGTGTATAGTTAACACTATCTTGATGAGACAGTAGTAAGCCAGTATATACAGTATTATGAGGAGAGTGCTTAATATCTGTGATAGAGCAATATTAATAATAAATAAATATATATAATTTTGCATGGAAACTAATCTGTAGATTAGTTTTTATGCAATTAAATATATACAAAAAAATATTTATTTATTATTAATATACATATATATACATAGAGAGAGAGACATACACACATTTACATATGAATATACAAATAGCTTTAAAAAGTGTATGCATATCAATATATATCAGGATATATCGGTTGCACTACTCAAAGATTGGTGGTTAGAGTGAACTAAAATATTCTCTCTACTATCTGCACCAATAACTTGAACTGCTCTGTAACATCGAGCAATCAAAATTTGCCCTTTGACATTGAGTGACATCTCTTTGATAATTCTGCTTGTGCCACAGCATACAAACCCTCAATGTTCACTATCTTGGAAGCCTCAACCAACGAGTTACACCTAACTGTACTTGAGGCCCTCCTCATGAGTAAATTTCTTCTTACTCCTTGTGCACAAAGGCAATTTTATTCCTTACTCCTTTTTAGTTGAACTGTTCTTAATGCCAACAACAACACTTAAAGAAAGAAGGTATACGATAATTTTTTTTCGTCTTGTTTTCTTCCTTTCCTGGTTTTCTGCTTTCTGTTGTAATTCCTCTTTTATTACTTGTTCTGTCATGGAATTCTTCCCTGATGAAACTTTTAAAATATTGTCCCTTTTTTTAAGAATATCCTGATATATTTTAAAATGCAAACACTTTTTAAAGCTATTCTTAAATTTTGTTTGTACCTCCAACTTCTTATATGTAAATTCATTATTATTTTGTGGATAATATGGGTGCTATATTTCCAAGCAAATAGTGCTCAGTATCATTGATAGAGCGTTTATATTAGATTTAAGGTAGCGTGGATATGGAGTCAACATCAGGCTACTGACAATTTCTCACCTATGCAACATCTATATACATGTGAATATATATATACATAGACACACACATGTACACACAGGTTAATACATTTATATTCACAGATACATTTTAACTATTACAATGTTTGATATGTTTACTTAAGAAATATTGCTAAATAGTTCAATATATAAAAAGTATAATAATCTTGATTTAACTCTCTCTCTCTCTCACTCTTTTTGTCTTTCGTTCCTTTTTTCATCTTTTAATCATGTTTGATTGAAACAGGTTAGCATTGTCGCTACCAAGTGTTCGCCCCCTCTCTCTATCATTCCTCTACTATTTTTTTCTTTCTTTCTTTCTAAATAAACATGTACATACATTTATACTAATGTACACACACACACACATATATGTATTTATGCATTTATAAATGCATACACATACACATAGATTTGTTGTGTTGAAACCCGAGAAAATTACATAAATAAAAAAAACAGCTTGATCTTTCAGACATGAAAAACATTCAATTCTCAAAAAATCTAAGTTAATTGGCTTTAATAAATATTTACTCAATATATTTTTTTTTCAGAAATTCACTATTTTCATTATAAACTGTTATGATAATAAATGATTAATATTTTACATTTACTGACCCTCTTTTTATAGAACCCAGGATTATTTTTCATTTTTTTCTTTCTTCTCAAATATGTTTTATATATCAGAAATATGATCCTTACTTATTCTAATGCTTTAGTTATATAGCTAAAAAAAAACTCAAAACAAAACAAAATAAAAACTATGCATGAGACATCATAAACTAAGGATTTATTGACAAAAACATCAAGGGTCAATCTAAACAGAGAATCAAGTTGTACTAAATATGGACAGTAACATATAGACAAGTATACAAGCAAAATGAGCTGGGAAATAGTATCAAACAGGGGGACTGACAGTGATCTGGGCCCATGGGTAACATATTCATAATCCTCTTAACTCATCCCACTCTAACAGGAATTTCATGTAGATATGTACCCTCTCAATATAATATTTATTTTTAAAGCTCTAGATTTCAAAGAAATTAGTGTTCAGTTCCAGTGCTACAGAGTACACTTATGAACATCTCTAGCAGACTATATAAATAGAATAGCAATGATTCATTGTATTAAAATATTTTAGCTTTAACACATTGATTCATTCAAGGCCACTTTAAAAAAATTATACTTTTACTACTATAGCCTCTTAGTGCTTTGGACCCTGTCTGATTTGTCCAACAGTTCAGTCCATCTCCAGTGTTCATATTTTAAAATCTATTATAGGTACTAGCAAAAACATGTGAACTCTGGGCACAAGTATTTCAGTTTTAATATAATTAAATATTACTAGCAAAAAAAACACCCTCTGGGCGGTGTAAAAATATTTTTTTAAAGATATTGCTTCAGGAGAGTAGGAAAATTATTTAGATAAAATAAAACATTTAATATTCTAAAAAAATTAATTAATTACTTAAAAAGCATCATATTCACTCCACTCCATGCCACTGACATATTTGTCTTGTTTTACGACAGAACATTTCTAAAAATTTCTGATTTAATTATTCAGATTCTTATCTTAATAGAAAATTACAAAAATCGTACAAGTCAAATATTCGGATTTCATAAATAAAGGTGGGGCAACCTAGTAAAATAAAATAAAAAATTTCCCCTAATATATTTCAGGAAAAAAATATTTGAACATAGATTCATCTAAAGGTGAATAAGTATCCACATTTTTATAAATTAAATACTCATTAATTAACTTACTGAATTCCTGAAATGACTGATGTAAGCAGTGACATAGTTTCGGTTACAAACAAATAGAGACCAAATCTCCATTATTAAAAGAAGATACTGAATAAGAAAGATAATAGAACATAAAAAAGATTACACTTATTTTTACTTTATTCTAATGGATTTCAATATAAAATTATACATAGGATTGCTTTTAAGACATTTGAGAAGAAAACAATAATATCATAAATCAATAATACCAAGTAATCATTTATTAAACACGGTTTTATTAAAACCGGTATGCAAATTATTCACAAAATGTATTTACTATGTAAACATTTATTTCTTAATGATATGTAACACACATTGTATAATCTTAAACACATTAAAACCATTGGCTCTTTTAGGCAAATCTATCTGCGACTTTAATAGAGACATTGTATATAAATGTCCATTTCCTATGATGATAACCATTGCACCTTGGCAAGTGTTGCAGATCATTTCAGAACAGTCGGTTGATAGAAGCTATTGTGAAACCTGTTAAAATTTTCACAATATACAAAAATAAACTGCTTAAGATGACCTCAAGAACTCATTAGGTAATGATTTAAATCTTTTACAATCTAGTCTACCTTCTTAGTTTAAGTAGAGGTTGAGGTTAAAAGGAAGGCTAATGACAAGAGACAACAGATAAGGATAGGAAAAAAGATATTGCAAACATTTTTCTCAGACAAACATTTGGGAATACTACGGCTTGTCTAGTAAGATATCATTTCTTTAGCTTTGTGCTTCTAGCTATAATTTAACAATACTATGATTGGTATTCCATACGCTTACATTTGAACATATTGGAAGGAATAGGTATTTACTAAGCTTAGCTTAGTTGTGACACAAGGCTGGAAGTTTGGTTGGTTGGTTAGTTGGCACCTGTCCATCCACTAAGGACAATGGCATAGTGTCCCCCCCCCAAAAAAAAATTATCTGCATCTGCGCAAGTGACTGAGAAGGCCAATCCCTGAGTGACAGTCTTTGGTGCACTGACTGCACACAAACTGTGATGCTTGTTGGGGTTGCTCTTTTCTCCCCTTTTTTCTGGTTCTCTTTGCTGTGGAGGCTATTCTCCTTTCTGCCACACTCCTCTTCTTACCTTATTTAGCATTAAGGCACCAGGCTACTCCATTTTCTGCATCTATCTCCTAGATGTTTGTGTCAATGGGGCATATCCTCATGTCTCTCCCATAGACATCTTTAAAGCATAGTCATGGTCTACCTACAAATTGGAAGCCTTTTACGAATTTACCATAGAAAAGGGTTTTCCAGTATGTAGCCATTTTTCATCCTCCTGACATGACCAAGCCAGTGAAGGCACCTCTTGCAGAGGATGGAGAACATGCTGTTCATGTTGGATCACAAGCCGGAAGTATGGGGCACTCCTCTGCCAGGGATACAGTTAATGTATTCTAAGTCGAACTTACAGGGCAGTTAAAATACAAGTTTTTAACCCCATGAAAAGGTAACAATGAGACTGCTTAACTGCAAAAATCAAGCTGGAACATCAGTGAAGTTATTGGGATTAAAAAGTCACAATTTAAAAGGAGTGATGACAGAGTCTCCTTAAAAGAGAAATATTATAAGGGAATAGCATTTTGAGAGTTTTATGAATATCGAATAAATGTAAAAATGAAGCTAACACACCAGTGGAATTATTGGGACTAAAAATTTACAATTTAAAATAAGCTACAAGAGAGACTCCTAAAAAGAGAAATATTAGTAGAGAATAGCATTATAAAGAGTTTTATGAATATCTAATATTCATTAAAAAAACAATCTAAATGTTTTTAGTTGAAGAAATAGTGTAATGTTTACTTAGGTGCATTATTCAGTTTGCTCTCTCAGTTTTGTGAGAGTTCCTGTGGTGCAGTGACAAACATGCTTGACTGCAACATCATAGAGTGTTTGAACTCCAGTCATGCTATTACATTCACTTTTGAATTAATATCCTTTGGATAACCCCCTCATCCCAATAGCTATGGGTTAATAGTACCACTACTGTTCTTCTACAAGCTTTGGCTTTGGTATTGGTATGAAATAACCCACAAAGGTTGATATGCCATTAAACAAAGAACCAAACCAAACTCTCAGTTCTGCTGTTAATTTAAATAGCAGACTTTATTTAGAACTAATTCTTCCCAAAATGCACAAAAAAAATTGTACCATTTTATGTAATAATATTGTTGTGTCAGTAAAACAAAGTCTGGGTGGACATAAGTCCAAAATGAGTTATCTTCCCTTGCTGTGGTTCGTTCGCCGATAGGTGGCGTTGGTATCTGGCCACAAGTGGGAATTATGAATTGCTGCCTCTTTTCCACTCAGGCTGGCAACGATTAAACATAGTCTAGGCGCCTGCCGCTTCTAAGCCTTAGGGGGCTTTGCCCCCAAACCAGTTACCAGTAAGTGACATTCCCTATGATGCAAGTCGTACGCCTATTTCCTCATAATACGTTTATGTATTCATTTTGTATATCTTTGTCATGTATGTGTATCTCCGTCACTTACGGAAGAAATATTGTTATCTTTTCACACCCTTGTCGGAATATTGCTTGTACTTATATGTACCCACGTTGGGAGGTTACTTTGAGCCTTCCAACGTTAATATAACATCCCCACATGTTATATTATTATGAATACATCATTATAAAAATTTTATCATATTTCATTTAATAAGATAAATGATAACTTTTGAGTCACTCAATAAATGAACTATTCTATTTTGTGACACATATTTTTTAACCAAAGACCTATAATAATTTTTCACAGCAATGTCATTTTATAATTCTAAGTGTGGTAACACTGAGTCATTTTTTACTGGCAAATCCAATAAAGAAAATCAGTATCAAATAGCTAAGCCCATCCGTTTTTATCCTTATGAAAAATATACAACCAATAGGGACACTTTTTTATTATTATTATCATATATATATCGGGCGCAAGCTGGTTTTAAAGGTTATGCATTTATTTTTTATTTAAACACTTGGGTCATAATAACCTGGACAATGCTGAGTCACCTTGCTACATGTAATACACAAAATAAGTACGTCTTCCTTAAAAATGGAAAAACTGTCTGTGCATCTCTAACAAAACTGACATGCATTCTAATTTAGAATTTTTTTTTTTAAAGATACTGTTTAAGATTCAGCCATTTTTAGAGAACTGGCCATTATATCTTGAGGGAAATGTCAAGTCAATATTTCTCATGTATGAGCACAAAGAATCAAAACATATACAAGATAATGATGATTGCGCACATACACTCATGCACATATGCATAGGCACACATATAGGTATCTTGTGTGTATATATATATGTAACATTGTGCACACAAAAAATAAAGTAGCTTAATTTCACTCAAAAGAAGCTGTCAATAACTTAGAAAGGTGATATGGTGACTCAAAGTGTAGGGTCACACTAAAACCAATTCTGGAGAACTAACTAAAATTACTTTGGGCACTTCTCCCATTCAGCAGTTATATACACATTTAGAAATACTTATCAGTATTATATATAATATATATATATATATATATATATATATACATACATAGATATATTCATATATACATTATATTACATATATATAGTATATACATATATATGACACAGACATATACATGTACACACAAACACACACACATATATATATATATATATATATTATACATACAAACATACATATATATTACACACATACATACATATATATTACACACAGGGCACCTCATGTGGTGTAATGGTTAGCAAGCTAGATTTGCAGACCATAGTTAGTGAGTTCAATTCTCATTAGGCACCCTACATTTCTGACCTTGCGCCACACCAAAGCTTAACTTAGTGAATAACTATATATTAAACACACACACATATATTACATATATACACACACACATATATTACATACACACACACACATATTACATATACACACACACACATATTACAAACACACACACATTACACACATATATATATATATATATGTATCTTATGGATTTAACTAGAGAATTACATCGACTTAGTTAATGTAGAGTAGGGTCCTGAGGAAATCATTTTTTGATTGAAACCATGGTAGACCCTTTATTATTAGTATTATTACTGTTCTATATTTTTAATATATTGAGCACTTTTGGATTATTTACTGACGCCACTGCGACGGAAAAGTTAAAGCGGCAATCAGATACTATATATATATATATATATATATATATATATATATATTAGACTGTTTAGAAAGTAATGGCTGATTTTACAGTAAAATGTTTACCTAAAAAAAAAGAGAACCACCATAAAGAAGCTTCAAGATGGAGGAGCACAAGCTGCAACTGTTCTGTCTAGTATTTTCAAAGTGTGATGAAAAAATCTATTACAACTGATGATGTTCTGGGTTGATTATTGTGTGGTGGTTATGAGTTATTCCCTGGAAACTAGGATCATCATTTGATGAAGACATTAGTTACCCCCATTGGTTTTGAAATAGTACTTTTATTCATTAGCAATGTATGCATTGTGTGTGTGTATGTATATACCCCTCCCCCAGTCATCTAGGGCCAAGCTCAGCATCAGGGGGACATTCCCACAGGCAACAACTACCTCAATACACTATGACCAAACTCTACAGTATTGAAAATCTGTAACCATGAATAAAATTGTAACACCTCTGTAACTAAAAATAAAAGTATGTAAATGTATATAAAGAGTATACTTATTTTTGGACTGCTGTAAATTCATATTTTGTTATTAAAGAGCTTCAGTAGAAGAGTATGATAATAAATAATCTATCTATACATAGATAAAGGGCAGTTGTGTGTAAATATATATACTCATTAAATATCACAAGGGCTTGGTTTTTGAGCAAAAATAATAGAGATTTGATTTATATTCATGAAGATAATTAAAAAATAAAAATTAAATGATAACTGCATGGATTTTTTTTTCATTTAATATTTTAGATAGTAGACATTAACATTTCTTTTCAGAGTAGCTGGATCAATGCAAGGTCTATTTTTTTTTTTTTTACATAGGGATTTAAATGGGGCATCCCACGAGGATTCAACTCACGATTCAGTATTAATGGATCTGCGGGACTAACTTTAAAAATCCCCCTCTACCCAGGCAATGCCGGGTAGCCGCTGCTAGTGCCTAATAATGCCTGCTTTTATTATAAAATATTTCACCAGGAAATAATAAAAACCAGGCAATTTTGGTTAAGAACCAAAATAACATTTTATAAAAGAATTGTTAGTTGACACTTGATGACTATCAGTTTCTATGATGACTATGTGATCATTAGACAAAGTGGTTCCCACACTGTGGGTATCTCTTTGTAAATTGTTGTGTAAGGCATGATGGAAAGGGTGATCTAGTGTATGTGTATAAAGATATTTGTTAACTATAATCATTTTAGATTTTTGACATGAGGAATTATGATTATTATACAATATTCTAAGTAGATTAGCTCTGTTGCCTGTTATTGCATGCAGTAGCTGTATGGTGTCAATATTACATAGTCTCTTCTTAGTAATCGGGTTTCTTCTCTGGCTGGAGGTGGATTCCTCTGACTCCCAGATTGTTTTCTTTCATTGCTGACAATTGTCTTCTTAATTATCAGGAAGCAACATGGAGACATATTTGTGTACAGATTTTTTCCACCGATTACATGTTTACCCATGCATGTATGGGGAACTGGTGAACACAGATCGTAATTAACATGTGCCTCATTTGGGCCGCTTGAACTCAACTGATTAATTTCTATCCCTATTTTTCTAGGTCTTCTGGTCACATGACTTTCGTCGAATTAGAAGTCCCATCTCAGACAACCCTGAGTTCAAGCCTTGGCATTTTTTTCACTGTCATCTATTATTTTAAATTGCTTACATTTTCTACCCAAAAGAACAGACTAAGCCTATCCATTATGTCATCATGTGTGGAGTAAGGGTAATGCAGCTGTTTTTTGTTTTGTTTATTTTACGGCATATCAAACCTTGGTGTATCATTTAATGCTGACAAAATTTTGAAATAATTTAATTCTTGATGGGCACTCAATTTTTTCATAAACACGTTTGTTTCTATTCAACTCATAGATGGGACCCTAACAGGTACTACCACTATGGGTCAGGGTGGAACTGAAAGCAATGGTGATGAAGGAGTACTCCCCATTCCCCAAACTTCCAGGACTGGAACCTCACCATCAGATAGAGTTTAATGTCATACCCAGGACATGAAGACTCTCAGCCACTGCCTTCTAGCGCCCATATGATAAAATGGGTTGTGGGCTTGCCATAAGGAAAATAGGGTTGGAACAATCATATAGATGCTAGGGATTGATGTGACCAGCCAATTGATTAGAGGGGGCCTCTTCAACTGCCTGTCTAGCCTAAGTAAGGACCTAAGCGGGATGTTGCATGTCATGGACTGGATTCCATCCTTAAGCATCATGGGGCGCCAACTATGGTCAACAGGTGGGATGGGGGGTCTTACCCCTCTGCAGAGGTGCAGTCAGTGTATTCTAAAACCCCAGTCAACAAGGCTGAATGCAGCTATCATCACAAAACACCTGCAGATTTTTAAAATTAAATATACTATGCCTGGAAGCTGAGTATTTATAAATCCAGTACCTGGTAATAGGACAAGAGAGAGGCTCATGTCATTCAGAAGGAATGTACTTGGAGGGTGGTCTCTCTACTTGGGGTTAGAATTAGTGATTAACAAAGATTTAATCTACCAGACTATTAGTCTTCAATTCCATTACTCATATTCCAGTGCCAACTACCGAAAGTCATAATAAAAGTCATATATAATAGTTAACAAGACTTGGTGTCTGTTTCTGTCCCACCCATCATCAGTCAATGATCAACGCCCCCTAGGGCTTGTGTCCCATATCTTCCTCAATGCAACGGTAGGGATAAAATGGCTTTGCATTCTAATACACATTGTTGGCTTTCTAATACAGATTGTTGGATTCATTCTTCATTGCATTTTTTGTTGCTCAATAATTTTTTTAAAAACAATTTTTCTAGAAATCTCCTGACGATGATCTAAAAATTGAAACTAGGCGAGAAAATCAAAAGTATGTATTTACCCAAATTTTCTGCCATAAGCAAGATGTGACACAAAGTTGATTTTTATGCAGTTTGAGTAGCAAGGACAAACTCTTAAATGACATTTTCCTGTAGACGCCTACACATGGACACAAGTATTGGTCAACCAGCAAAAAAATTATGTCAGTCATATGAGTACAGATACTGGATGCCATGTGAAAGACCTGCCAGTAGCAATGTCTGATAGGGATGGGTAGCAAGGACAAACTCATAAATGACGTTTTCCTGTAGACACTTACACGTAGACACACAAGTGTAGGCTGACCAACAAAAGACTAAATCAGTCAATCAGTGCAGAAACTGAATGCCATGCAGAAGACTTGCCAGGAGCAATGTCTGATAGAGATGGGTAGCAAGTGAGAGTAAGTAGAATCAGTAAATTCAGCACAAACTGATGATGATGACAGTTAGTTTGAATTCAGAATTTTCTTCTCTTAGACTGGTTGCCTTACCAAGGCTAAAGGGATCAGTCTGCCCTATTATTTACCCATAGCTGGGGGAGTAGAGACAGATTTATGTTTTTTGCAAGGGCATTAGCACATAGTGAAACACCCTTGTCCAGGATTTGAATTCATGTTGTCGATTCCATTTCCTACTATAATGACCATCACACTGAATTAAAAAATAATTGGTTATAAAGAAACATTTCTGTTGAATTATTTTGTTCATCTTATACATTTAACTGCTCACATTGATCAGCATCAATAAAAGAGACATTGACAAGGCTCTTAAATTAGTTCACACCAATTTTATTCAATTTTGATTGAATTGTAAAGTAAAGTTAGACTAAAGAGTTCTGCGAAGAAGACAAGACTGGGAAAATATGTTTACTGTTTCCCCACTTGTTTTTTACTCATCAGATTAAAAAGTAAACAGGATACTAGCCAGAAGTGAATTGCATACAATGGAAAACAACAGGTGCAACAACAGCATTTTCAATTTGGTGCCAATTCCTCTTTCATTTTGTGGCCTTTGCTCACTTTCTTTATTCAATAATTCAATTTTTCAAAACTTTTTCAGTAAAGTTGAAAAAAGAAAGAAGATTTTAATACATTGTATTTTACATCAAATTTAGTTGAAATTAGTTAGGTCATCTTTAGAATCTTATACAGATATACAGACCATAAATATGATAAATAAACTAGTTAATATGCACAGTTAATGTATTATATATATATATAAGTAAAGTGAAATTGTTGGGGTGGCCTAAAATCAGTATCAGCCAGACAGTGAAGTAGTCTATCACCTTTTCACTAGTGTTAGACCAAGGAGATTGTTTTGGTGTCTGAGGTGGAGCACCACACCTACCATCTCCAGTTCCTCACTTTACTGCACAGATCCCTATGCTACTCATATGCTGGGTTGGCGAGGGCCAGTATCGAACCCAGAACCTTATGGTTCCTATTTGGATGCTCTACCAACTGAGTTAAACTGACCCCTAAAGATGTATATATATGTATATACAGATTATTATATACATGTATATATTTACCAAACCCTCTGCATGAGCAGTATGTGACACAAGGTAAATTTCTTGGAGTTTTTTCTAATCAGAACAATCAGAGTGAGGCTTCCGAGCTGCATCATTGGACTCTACCAACTCTTTCTAAATCCACAGCTCTGTCCTCAGATTGACACCTAAACACTCTGTATTGTACTTTCAAGCATGCTGTTTACTGCACAGTTGATAAAAATTGAACCAAACAAAGCACATATGTGAAATTAGTAATTTGAAATGGTGACAATTTACATATATATATATATATCTACACACACACACATACTCACAAATATATATATATATATATATATATATATATATATATTATATATACTCACAAACATATGCATATATATATACACAAATCACACACACACACACACACACACACACACACACACATATATATTGTCTAGACAAGTACTGTTGAAGATGATGGAATATTTCTTTTTCATGAAGAAGAAATATATATAATATATATATATATACACTCACATTCCTCCCTTTCAATATGTACAGACACATATATGTGTGTGTGTATGTGTGCATGCAAGCAAATACATGCACATTTCTCTCTCTCTCTCTCATATATATATATATATATATATATATATATATATATATATATATATATATATGCATGTGTGTGTGTGTGTGCATTTATAAAATGACCAACTGTTAGCAATTAAATCTACTGAATTTACCATAACAGTTGTATGATTCAAAGATATAATCAACTATAAAAATAAATTAGGCTTGTGCAGGGTTTGAACTCCCCATTGAACACAAGATTATCATAATCACCTCTCAGCTGCATCAACCCCATAAATAAATTAGCTGCTGGTAGAATGGATCATCATGATTGAGTGGCTAAGGTGTTATGAAATAAATAATGCCTGGTTGAACCCTGGTCAGCCATGGTCCATTGGTGAGTTGCACATCCCACACTCCAATGGTTGATTTATTTCACATTTGTTTATACATTTGATATTCATTCTCATATTAAGCACTTAATGAGTAAAGCTGTGTTAACTGAGCCTTTCATAATGAAGCTTTAAAATGCTTTCTTGTATGTGTGTGCATGCTGGGAATTAGTATTGCTGGACAGGTACACATGGCAAATTCTAACTGGGATATCTCAGCAATCATTTCTCACCAATTTCAGCTTTGGTTTCACTATAAAATTTGATTGATTTTACCAGCATGTCAATCTGTCTAGGGTTATTTTAAGCATAGAGATTAGGGAATCTCATTCATTATACATTAGGGTAGGTCGACTTTGGAACTGTAATATCTCCCATGTGGTGAAAGTTGCAAATTGATATAAAGAATTATCACACAAAAAAATTGACCTTAAATAATCGATTTAATTCATTTTAATTTGTTTTTTAAAGTAAAAATCAGCAAGCATTTTGTTGATACCAATATTTAACATTTTGAATTTAAATAGATTAAATTGTTTTTGTCTAGTTATCTAAATTTTCATATTCATTTGAGAAAATAGATTTCAATCTTTTAAAATGTTATCACTATTACAGCCTAATTATTAGGTAGAAAGCAGCATTTCAGAAGTATAGATGGTGAGGGGGCATATTTTCAATTTGAATTTGTTATGATATTTTATTAATTTCATTTAAAATGATAAGCTTTTTTGTTTTAATTATTGAAATTGCGAAATTTTCTAACCAATTTCTAGGCTAAATGTTGCAAAAACAATGAGTTTTGGTGTATTTTAAAAGATGATCTTTGATGCTATTTCCTCAAACAATGGTGCAAGTAAAAGATTTAATTTTTTATATCAGTATTCATTATACAAACACACAATTTCTGCTATTTGAGAGAATTTGATATTTTTTTAAAGTGAAAAATCAACCTAGCCTATTGTACATTCATATTTAGATTTTTTGTACACTTATTTCTGAAGAGATTGTTTTTGCACTTGGTCCCAAGAAATATGAATGATTTTTAAACAGATTTATATAACTCAAAGCTAGGACCCTAAAAGGTATTACCACTCTGGATCATAGTGGATCTGGGAGTAATAGCAATGAAGGAATACTCTACACTCTCCAGAGCTCTAGAACCGAAGCCTCACCACCAAATGCAGTTTAGTATCATATCCAGGACAACCCTTATTTTATGCCAAGAGGTTAGGTAATTGCATTCATTACATGTTCATATTTACATTTTTGTGTGTAATTGCTTTTAAAGAAGTTTTTCTTGCAATTGGTCCAAAGAAATATGAATAATCTTTAAATAGATCTATTTGGCTCATAGATGTATTACCTCTCTGGGTCAGGGTGGATATGGGAGTAATGGCAATGTAAGAGTACTGCACACTCTGCAGAGCTCTAGAAACTATTGCCTCACTACCTGATGCAATTTAGTGTCATACTCAGGATACCTCATTTTGGTAGGGTCATACCTCTCTGTGGGGGATTTAGTCAGTATATTCTAAGCCCCGTTAACAAAGCCAACTGTTTCAGCTTTGGTCCCATTATAAGATGTGTGGAAAAATATAAATCTGATATTCATGTTACTAAGTGATTGCAGATTTTACAAATATCTACAAGAAAAAGCATACTAGAAAAATGCTTTTTAAATGGAATAGAAATAAAATAACGGTATCTGTGTAGCACTTTCAAACTTGAAACAATAGATATACCTTTAACTTGTTTCACTGTAATGGAATTATAATTGGTTAAGATAAATTATTAGATGAAGCATTGTCAGCCAATATTGATTTTTGACTTGAATTTCTTCCATTTTAATTTCATACTTAACATCATAACTTCTAAGACTTTCACTAATTAAGCCAAAAAGTAGGAACCAAGAAATAAAGAATAAATTTACATCTCCTTTGACTCAGGAAATCTATTTTACTATTATAATTACTCTAATTGCTTGAGCTACAAGAATAAAAGGTTGACAGAAGATTAAATCTTACCATGTAGTCTTATTCTTCATTTATCTTAGATATTATTTTAATTATGTTCTTAAAGGTGTTAAAATTTAATGTAGATGAACCAAATGCAAAGAATTTAATGTAACTTTGACCAAAATGTAACATATGATATGTAATGATATTTCAAATAAAAGGATGCCAGTACAAATACTAACATTTTTAATTTGCTAAATTCAATTGTCAAATTTAACGTGAACTAAATAACACTCACTACCCCCCGAAAGAAAATACAAAATATAATTGGCTAAAAGTTAATCATAGATTCAGCTTCACTAAATATATCTATTGTAGAAACAATGATACTCACCATCGTGAAGAATAAGTTCCAATCTCCCAACATCTCCCAGAAATGATGCGCATACAGCAATTCGACACCCCACAGTGAGCACTGATACATCAACCTGCCTTCGTCCATCAAAAATCCCTCGAGCCTTGTCCAGGTTATTCCCGCATAACAGGACAGGCCTTAAAGAACAGCTCACTCCTCGTAGAGCCTTGCCTGCACGCGGGGGAGGGAGAGGGGAGATGTAGAAACAATGATACTCACCATCGTGAAGAATAAGTTCCAATTACCGTCGAACTGGGAAGACAAGGTAGCATGCGATTGTAACTCAATACAAACTCGAAATGCTACAAAGTACACTGCAGAATGACCAGGTATATATAGGACTCCACAGTGTCATGCAGATCAACCAGTCAAGCAACCAATCAGAACTCAAGGAGTGGAATGACCCAAGTCACCCTGATTCATGAGTGGATCATTCTTGATTCCTATATATACCTGGTCATTCTGCAGTGTACTTTGTAGCATTTCGAGTTTGTATTGAGTTACAATCGCATGCTACCTTGTCTTCCCAGTTCGACGGTAATTGGAACTTATTCTTCACGATGGTGAGTATCATTGTTTCTACATCTATATTATTCAGTATAGTAAGATGCTAGGTGCCTTCAATGATATCTTTTTAATTTATACACTTAAATAAATATATCAGTCTCATAGGTATTTATTTTCTATTTACAAATTGAATTAAATCTATATTACAATACTAAAGTTTGTGCATTTATGTATATGTCTATCCCAAGATCACAACCAAAATGTCCTTTTCTTTCTCATACATTTATGCAAGTTTAGGTATGACTCAACAGCACTTGGTTACTGCCAGTTTGCCTATGCAATTATTTAAACTTGGTTTGAATAATCAGTAAATAATGAGAAACTGTCAGTAACTAAGCATTGTTGACAATGTTCATACTACCCTAACTTAGATATAAATGCTCTAGATATGATACTGAGCACTGTTTAATTATAGATATAGCTCCCATATTATATATCTATATATATATATGAGTAAGGGTTAGAATGAAATGTTATTGAATGAGAAAGAAAAAGAAAATTTGAAAATCAGATTGACATGTTTCAGTAGTGGTCTAACATCATCAGAATGAGTAAAGTTTAGAATAAGAATGTTTTGCATGGAAACTGACATCTGATTTTAACATAGATAATCTAAAATTGACCCCTGAGGTCATTGAAGATTATTGAATGGCATAATATACCAATTATGTAATGAGTGAGAATCTGATATAGAATTCAAAAATGTTTTTTGACTTCATAAAAAGATGGTTAATGCCCCCAAAAAACCTAAGAAGAATAATTCCATATTTTTCTCTCAGCTAAATACAGTGGCAGCTTGACTTATGAGTGTAATTTGTTCTGCCCGTAACTTAATTTCCTTGTATATCAAATAAATTTCCCCCATTGAAATAAATTGAAATGCTATTAATTTATTTCACCCCCCCCCCCAAAAAAAAAAACCCACTAATTTTTTTGTTACATTTTTTTTAAATAAGAAAAATAGCACTGTATTGTACAAAAACATAAAATAAAATGTAATGAATTATGTGCTGTAATATGCTTGAATAATATTTTTTCTTTGGTGTAATAAATTTGGAAACTTACATGTTTTCAGTGAACTTATTAACATATTAAGCATATCTGAAGCTTGGTTGCATCTCAAATTTTAGCTCTCAACACAAAGCAAAAAAGATCCACTGAGTGACAATTCAGAAACATACCACTGTATATGTTGAATGTTGAATTCACAAAGACAAAAAATATTGAATATATTGAGGCTCTCAGAAGCTAATGAGAATTTTTCTTTATGGTTAAAACTCATTTTGTTTATATAGTTTTGCCTGGCTTATATTTCTGAATGTCAGTATAGTGACTTAAATTCTTGACCCCCAAGTTTAGCTCAGTCGGTAGAGAGCCCGCCTTGGAATCACAAGGTTCCTGGTTTGATACCAGTCCCCACCAACTCAGCGTATGAATAGCACAGATTGGGTAATCTGATCTGTGCAATAAAGTGGGGAAAATCTCCCTGGTCTAAAGCTAGTGAAAAGGAGATAGACTCCCTCACTTTCCAGTTGATACCAACAATAGGCCACCTCGCCAATTTACTTACAGTCTTGGCAAAATATATGTCCAAATTATTTTGTTAACACATTTTGGCTCTCAGCTAGCCCAACTAGTATATAGCAGTTTTATTTTATCTATTTGTTTTAAATGCACACAGGAGCTGTGTGTTCACCAAATTGCTTTAGTGTTTATTTCATTATTAAATTAAATACAAGGATGAAATTTCTCAATTTTGAAGAGATATACTCACATTATTTCTATATGAAATTGAATAAAATCAATTTAAAATTATGATTTTTATAGTTCTTTGGGAACTATTTAATATGAATGTGGATTTAAAAAAGAAAACTGGCTATCTTAAAAATGTTATATTTTATTGAGACAATTTGCAACAGAAGGGATCTGAGTTTATAACCACAATTTAAAGTTGATTTGTATACTGAGAGAAACCCATTTTCATCTTTGTAACACTGTAGCATTTCTCTACAGAAATTATAATGTATGGTTTTATACTGGTCATTTATATTTTGCAATAACCATAGTTTGTAAAGAAGTAATTTTCAACCAATCACACATCATTTTCCTAACATTCTCTGGTGTAGTGGCTACCATGCTGGGTTGTAACATCATAGTAAGTGGGTTCAAACTCCAGTCTTGCTATTATGTTCATTTTTGGAATTTTGCCCTAGGAAAAGGTATAAACTCCTCCATTCCTTCCACAAATGTGGCTTTAGCATTAAATAACCCATGAATGTTGATAAGCTGTTAAAATAAGAAACCAAAATCAAACAGTCTGGTGTGGAAATTTTAACTCCTGGTCTGCCCTCTTGTGGATTTTTGAAGCTCCATATGTAACACGACACAAACATGCTCCAATTGTTTTATTTACATATATATATATATATATATATATATATATATATATATATTAATATTAATAACTTAGCTATATCTATAAATAAAGGAGGCTGAATATCATTGATACCTAAGTTAGAATAGTGTAGACATAGAGTCGATGCCACTTGGTAACTGTCTATATATGAATTTGAACGCCCTTCCCAGAATGCTCCATAAACAAAACCAGCTTTCCTCCCACAAAAAGGGATACCCTCCACACGTGTACCACTTGGTCCGATAATTTCATCGGTGAGAAACTGACCGTTACCAAGTACTTTTGACTATGTCTACAATATCCTAACACACACACACATATATATATATATATATATATATATATATATATATATATATATGTTAAGGTAGTGTGGACACAGAGTCAATGGTGCCTGGTTACTGACAGTTTCTTGCCAACACTTGTTTAAAGACTGCATAGGTGAGAAACTATCAGTAACCAGGCACTGTTGACTTCATGTCCCCGCTGTCTTAACTTTGATATAAATGCTCTATCAATGATATTGAGCACTATTTACTGATAGATATAGCACCCATATTATCTATATAATATATTATATGGCAAATTTTCTGACTCCAGGTTTCATGCTTTTTATGCAATCATTAGAAAGACTTGGGGGTCACAAAATTCCCATGTATATATATATATATATATATATATATATATATATATTTAATAACAGCTTTATCATTGATATTGAGCATTCCACTGATAATACAGCAAAAAGACTTGGTCCACCACTAACTCATCAATTGGGCTAGTGATTACCATATATATATATATATATATATATATATATATATATATATATATATGAGAGCCTGAGTTCAAATCCTGGATGAAGCTGTTTGCATTTCGGGTCAATGAGTCCATTTCCTACGACTCTAACCATTAGACCACACGCCTTCATATATATATATATATACACACATGCACAATGCATCCTTAAGTCTCTTTTTTTTCATTTTTCCCCCTTCTTTAACCCCCTTTTAGTATTTTCATCTCCTTTAGCCCCCCTTTTAGTGTTTAAATAGTTTATTGAACTGAATAAAGTATGATACTATTTAAGTTTCTATATAAAATCAGTTGTACCAAAAATTTATTTAAATATATATATATATATATATATATATATATATATACATTTATTTCTATCTTTTTTATCTTTTTAGATATGTACAAGCCAAAATATCTCATCCGTGCATCATCTCAAGTGGACCAGCTGGAGAACATCTACCGGAAACCATTCCAGCAAGCGTACAACTATTTCAGTGACATTGCCATTGCAGCCAAGTGTTTTTGTCAGCCAGCACTCACCCAAAGTTTTACAACCAGGCGGTGGAATGTTCCTAAATCAGCTACAGTTGACAACAGCACCTCGGGAACACTAAGGAACAGTAGATACCAGACTTAATATCACACAGTACTTTCTCTATATCTGCCATGCTCCTTCCTAACATCTTCATCCCCTTGGTGCTCATATGACACTTAATGAATACACTGTATTTACTGTATATCCAGGATGATAAAAATACAACTTATTCCTTTCTAACATCTAAATGATTACATTGGCAAGTTTTACCTGCTTTTCACTCTGTGCTAAAACTCCTGTTCTAAGTTAAGCCATGCCCTGCTTGGTCAGTATAAAATGGGTGACGCCCTGTGTGTCATGCCAGTGGATTTAAAAAAAATTTTTTTTTATCTAAATTGAAATAGATCACTAAGTAGGACTGAGCCTATTCAAGTAGTGACCACCCCAAACGGAGATTTAAGAGGTTTGAATTCAGAGTTTTTCTTCTCCTAGACTGGTTGCCTAACCAAAATTAAAGAGCCCAGTCTGCTCTACTAGCTGGAGGGATTCATACCTTTCCCAAGGGTATTAGCGCTATGTGAACTGTTGTTTCATCCAGGATTTGAACTCGAGTTGATGAGTCCATTTCCTACGACTCTAACCAGTACTCCCTAGTACATTGCAAGTGAGAAAAAAAGTCAGTAGAAACCAAAGATCAAGTTTTAGAGTTTCAGGAATTGTAATCACCATTTTAGGCTCAATAGTAAAAAATAAATTCAAATTCTGATTTTTTTAAATATAAGAAGACAATGTCAAAGGTTGGCTGTAAAAAATCATTGCTTTAGATAATAATATTGATTTATGTCTGAGCCGTACACACCAAAAGATGTCGAGAGCTATGATTGCTGACATTATATAAAAAGATGTGACTACATAATTATAATGATGTTTAGAGGAGATATCTAAAAAAAAAAAAAATTAAAAATCTAGCAAAATTTTATTTTGGTCAACATAACATATACGTGATTTTTTTAATATAATTTAACAGTTACCACCTTTTAAAGTTATCAGTTATCAGTTTTTATCAACATAGAGGATATGAATAGATCTGAATTGTTATAATATCCCAGTTTTTACCACATACTCATTTATATCTACATACATGAAGGGTGCTGAAAGTTCTCAGCCAAACCATAAAATTTTGCTCATTACTAATCAAGTTGCTTTGAAAATGAATATTTTAAAGAAAAAAAAGAAGAAAAAAAAAAAGATTATCCCCTTCCTGTTTGAGCCAAAGATTTTCAGAATGTCCCAATGTACATGCAAATGGGAATAGGTTGAACTCCGTGTAAAGAGCAATGGTCATCTCACATCAACAATGGATTAAACCATCATTGAATGCTCTTCAAGCCTAGCCCTCAGCTCCAGCTGGTATAATCTGTAACTAACATGCATATATATATACATAAATAGACATATATAAAAGCATATATATATCTATATGTTGTGTGTGTGTGTGTGATGCATACATATATATACAAGCAGGCATTCATATATATATATATATATATATATATATATATAAAAACATGAATATATACACATACACTTATATATATATATACACACACACACACACACATATATATATATATATATATATATATATATATATATATATAAAAACAAATATATACACATACATATATATACACACATACCATACATATGTATACACACATATAACACACACATATATATATATATATATATATATATATATATATACACACACATGCAAAACTCATACACACACATGCAAACTCATATATATATATATATATATATATATATATATATATATACACACATGCAAACTCATATATATATATATATATACACACATGCAAATATATATATATATATATATATATATATATATATATATGCACACACATATAAATACACAAACACATACACACTGATGGAAAATAATTTTGAAACACTCTGAAGGACAATCCTGGGTGAAGTATGTGCAAGCCATGAGGTAGATATTCTCATAAAATTTTCAATGACTTTGTCCATCTTTTGATATAGTAACACTTGTCATCTGTACAATCATGTGTATGTGAAAGTAGTGGCTTATGTTAATGCCCACAGAGGATGTACAGTGTATTGGGTCTGTGTACTCTTGATACATCCCTTTATTTCGGAACCTGTGCACTTATTGATTTCCAATATGTGATCATTTTACTGTCATCCAACTATATTACTTATTTGTTTAATCTCGTGTCAATTGAAACACCTATTAAGGGTGTTGTAATTTTATTTTCTGTAAATACATAATGCCATACAGGATGAATTGGAAATGATAATTCAATGTACAATAAATAGTCCAAATGATAAAACATGAAGTGTTCCTCATCAACCGCTGTTTTAATCAAGTATCTTTTTAAACACAAGTTTTTAAATTGTTTTAATTTTATTAAATTGTTGTGAAATTTAAAATATTCTAAAAATCTTGCAGCTAATTTTCAAAATATCTTATTCGAACTTTGACTTAATTTTCTAAAAATTCAGGCACAAAAAAGAAAAGAAATATATTTTTATCATTTAAAGGAATAATATGGAAAATAATATTAGTTGTGCTATCAGGAAGTAAGCCTTAATTACCTTATATAATCAAATAAGGTGAATCCCTATGATATAGGGGCTAACATGTTGGACTGCAACAGTAACCAAGTCTAGTCTCTCTATTACATTCACTTTTGAACAAATGCCTTTGGGAAATGTATGAACCCCATCATATCTAAGCTATGGGTTAATAGTATTACTAATTTTCTTCTACAAAAATGGCTTTAGTATTAGATAACCCATGAGGGTTGATATGCCATTAAACAAAGAAACCAAGACTGATATTTAAGTAGTGATGGACTTCTTGTAATGAATGAACCCAAATTTTTTGCACAAAAAGATGTTTTTTATCATATATTGCATGTAATTAACAACCCTTAACTAGGTAATGTTTACATTATCAGCATACATTCATCAAATTTGATTTTCAATTGTTGCCTAGGGCTGGTTTAGCTCAGTCGGTAGAGCACTTGCCTAGGAATTGCAAGGTTCCTGGTTCAAATCTGGCTCTTGCCAACTTAGCGTATGAGTGGCACTGGGATCTGTGCAGTAAAGGAAACTGATGGAAGGTGTGGCGCTCCACATCAGATAAAAAACAATCTCCTTGGTCTAGTGCTTATGAAAAGGGGAGAGACTCCCTCACTGTCTGGCTGATACAGATATTAGGCCACCCATCAACTTTACTTTTACTTCATAACATCTGTGCATATCATAGATGTGTTTAAAAACATAGGCTAATATTTCAATGATTCTGTCTAATTTCCCATTAGTCTAACCCAATGTTTCCACATAGCCTAATTAATGTCTAAACAAAGGCTTTTAGTTACTATAACTAAGTTTTTATGTAACTTTGTTTACTATTTAGAATATTTGGGTACTAATGCAGAATAGCACGCAAGAGATAAATGCATTACAAAGCATTGGAATTTAGTACATTCACAGAAATTCCCAAAAGCTTTGGGATGCTAAAACAAAATTTGAAAAAGAAAACATTAAAACAATTTATAAATTTTCATAGCAAAAAAAAAGAATTTAACATTTACCTTAATTTTTTATTTTCAGTTTTTTCTTTGAGTGGGGATTTACATGAAATGGAGGCTTGAATGGAGGGCGAATTGGAAGAAGGCATATTTTTACTACTACTACAAGTCAAAATGTTATTTTTATTGGTGGTAGTAGTAGTAGAAATAGAAAGCAAAGAATGAGCCCGTACTTATCAAAAAATATTTCTTACAGGTCAGCTGTCTATATGTTGGTCATCCTTAGTCCCCATTTGCATGCCAATCCCTCACAATTAAGACAAATAAATTTCTTCCGTAGAAGGCACCCTTCTATGGAAGACAAAACTTTAAAAATCAACCTGAGAAATTAATTTTTTTTTTTTGACAGTTGTATTTTTTTTCCTAGCATTCTATTTGTAAAAAGAAATCATAGCCTCTCTCTACTTTGGGACTTTCCGTCATCTAATGGTTTTTATATGTAACATGTGATTCTAATACTTGTGCACTATTCTGCATTAGTATCAATATTTGTATATATCATATGCATAGGTGTTATAAATAGTAAACAGTGTTAAATTTAGGGGAGTCCCTGAGGTATAGAGGCTAACATGCTGGATTGTGACATTATAGAAAGTGAGTTCAAACTCCAGTCGTGCTATTACGTTCACTTTCAAACTAATACCCTTGGGAAAGGTATGAAACCACTTATCCCCAGCTTTGGGTTAAATTGTTCCATTACTGTATTTGTACAAGGATAACTTTGTCATCAAATAACCAAACCAATGTTATTTGTCTAAATTTTTTTAGATGAGGCTTGATAATTTGTATTTTTAGATTTTTTTAACCTCTGTCCTCATCTTTATTGTTATATACCCAAATTTTTATCCAATGTGCCCACCGGCCGTTTTCAGGTGTTTCTCATCGAAATCAGGAACGTGGTCGAACTTGGGACATTTCATGAACTTCAAACTAAATCCATTGGAGTAGATTGTTCTCATTCTTTTAACTATGAACAGGTACAAGTGTTAAGCTATGTTAAGTCTTCTATGTTACTTTTGCTCATTGTCAGGTTTGAACCTGCAACCTCAAGATGATTGTCACTTAGAACTATATTAACTCAACCCATATATCTATTGTGACATGTATCAAACTGGATATGGTTGAATTAATAATACAAACCAGTCAAGTTAAAATTTCATTATCTTAACTAATAGCCTTTGTCATAAGCTGTAACGTTATAAGCTTATGACGTTAAAGCAAGGTTGGACTAAGAAACAAGTTAAGCTTCCATGTTTAAAAAACATATCATGTATAATGAATGACCCCATGTTTATGAGGTGAAAAATTGGTCTTAAAAAGTTGTTCATTAGAGGAGTATATATCATACATAATGCATTATCTTTTATTCCTAGAATCTGATTTTGTATTTGCCAATTAATAAAGTCAAAATAATTTCTATTAACCTGTCTGTGTTGTCATTGAAAAATGATTCCGTTTCTTTCCGAGTGGCCTTTCTTTTCATTTTCCTGTTAAAATTTTCATTCAAATTGCTTCTCCTCAGTTTCAATGGTTTACTTCCCATGAATTCACAGTTGCTAGTTGATTTCCCATAATTTACTTAAGTGGTTGAAAAATCCATCAATAACTTTTGTTAACTTCACAAATCAATAATTCAATCAGACCAGCATTCTCATTTTCATTGCTTCTGTTGCAAGATTTTTAACTGCCATCTTTCAGCTTTTCATCAGATATAAAAGTGTGTCTAGTAACCTTCAGTGGACTGTCAGTCAGAACCTTTTACCCCACTCCCAAGGGCATTACTGTCATCAGATATACTTGATGAGGGCTGGAGAGTTCACTGGCCAAAACGTTGTGATGATAAAAGAAACAGAAGTGAGAGAGGCTGTCAATTAAATCATGGAATCATGATATCTCACTTAAGAACTGCAGACATCTTTTCTTTTTCTTTTTCTTTTTTTTTTAGTTTGTTTTATAGCTTAGATTCTGTCAGTTACTTTCAGAGGTTAAGCTTCTTTGATAATGAACTCAGCAGAAGCAATTCAATCACTCAGAACTTCAGACTTGGATGCATAAAAGTTAAACCTTGTCAAAAACTACACAAGAATGAAAAAAAAAAAGAAGAGAAAATTCTTTAATGCATTTAGACTTTAGGAGTTTAAATTAAATGTATACAACAAGTAAAGGTTGGTTGGTTGGTTTTAAAACATGTCAACTCTTGTTGGGTTATCTAATGTCAAAGTCAATCTTTTTTCAAGGAATTACATGGATTAATGTAATTAATGATAATTTAAGGGCCGGGTTTGCTCAGTCAGTAGAGCATTTGGCTAGAAACCACAAGATTCCTAGTTCAATACCGGCCCTCACCAACTCAGCGTATAAGTTGCACAGGGATATATATATATATATATATATATATATACATATATATTTAATATACCAAACTTGTTGGTAAACCATTGCAGTAAAAAAACCTGGTAAATAGTTTGATTGTAAAAATATACAACCAAACATCACCTGGGAAAAAAAAATTTTGAAAAAAAGAAAAGACCAAGACAGTTGTACCAACCGAAAATAATCGGTTGATACTATAATACTTGGCCAAAAGAAAAAACAATTTATATGTATATATATATGAAAAAAAAAACCCATATATATATATATAAAAACCGCCAGGATATTCTAAACCTAAAAAGTAAAGAGTGCTCAATACCTAAGTAGAGCAAATAATAAAGTTAAACCTAATGAGTCAGATATACCTACTAAAAGTTTCGCTTAGTGCTCTTCAGGGCAAAGATCTGACTTATATATTTATATATAATGTGTTGGAGGCATGCTTTATCATAACAGTTATCTATTGTTGACCCAAGTTCATGTTTTGCTTCATCTGGCACTAATGCCCTTGGGAAAAGTATGAATCCATCTACTCTCTCACAGCTGGTAGATAGTAGGGCAGCCTGAATAATTTAGCTTTGGTACGGCAACCAGTCTAAGAGAAAGACAACTCTAAATTCAAACCATTTAAAAATGTCATCCTGTGAATGATGCTTGAGTAAATAGTGTTTTGTTGGTGAATTTTCAAGTGCAGTTTCTTTCCATATTTAGAAAAAAACTTTTATTTAATGTTTGTATTGATTTTTTGATAATATGATAAACCCATCTGCAGTAATTTTATTGGGAATAAAACTGTTTTTTGTCACCTTTTACAAAACTTAGAATAGAAAAGTCAGACATTTTGACTGCAGTTTGTGGTCCCATACAGCAGTAAGATAACTTCATAATTGTAGACATTATTTATCTATTATGATTTAACTAAACTACAGTAACAAGGGAGGGCCTCAATTTTCAAATTGAACAAAACAGTTTTCCTATAAAAGCTAATATAAGTCCTGTCTCTGTCCCAATAGCTGTTATATTTAGTGTGTGAACTATATATGCATATGTAACTACTAGTATAGGAAATAAATCTTAGTCTAAAACTCTCTCACAGTTTTATCTCTTTTTGACCTTATCAGGTAAATCATTTTGGATTAGGCTCAGTAGCATGTAGAATATAACTTTTTATTTTGTATTCAACATTGTGACCTTTCTGCTACAATGGGTTCATTAAGCTATTTGTTTTACTATCTTGAGATTCCAAAGAACTGGGATTATATATTAACTCCAGAGAATTTACTCTTTGGCCATTGGCTCAGAATTATTATTTTTATAGATTTTCTTTTTCTTGTAATAACCTACAAGAAATATCATTTGTCATGTTTTTTTTTAAGATTATTAAATGAAGCATTGTCAGCCAATATTGATTTTTGACTAGTATTTCTTCCATTTTAATTTCAGTTGCTTTACATCATAACTTCTGAGACTGTCACTCTCTGACCATTAAGCCAAAAAGTAGAAACCAGAAATAAAGAATAAACTCTTAGTAGAGACCCAAACTTACACCCACTTTGACTCAAAAAGTCTATTTTACAATTATGATTACTCTGATTGCTTGAGCTGTAAGAGTTGGTTTGGTTTGTTTTACGGCATATCAACCTCAGTGGGTCATTTAATGCCGATAAAGTTTTGAAATAAATCAATTCTTAATGGATGATCAATTTTGTTTATAAACTCATGTTTTTCTATTTAACCATAGATGGGACCCTAGCAGGTACTACCACTCCGGGTCAGAGTGGACCAGGGAGCAATGGTAATGAAGGGGTGCCCCACATTCCCCAAAACTGGAACCTCACCATCAGATAGAGTTTAACGTTATTCCCAGGACATGTAGATGCTCAGCCACGGCCTTCTAGCACCCATATGATAAAAAAGGGTTTGGGGCTTGCCATAAGGGCAATAGGTTGGGGCAATTATATAGGTGCTAGGGCTTGACATGACCAGCCGATTGATCGGAGGGGCCTCTCCGACCACCTGTCTAGGTAAGGGTCTAAGTGGAGTGTTGCATGTCATGGACTGCTCAGTCACCATCCTTAAGCATCATGGGTTGCCACCCACAGCCAACAGGTGGCCCATTGGAGGAGTCTTACCCCTCTGCAAAGGTGCAGTTGGTGTATACTAATGCCCCAGCCACAGAGCGGAGCTACAAAAATAAAAGATTGACAGAAGATTAAATCTTACCATATAGTCTTATTCTTTATTTACCTTAGATATTTTAAATCTGTTCTTAAAGGTGTTAAAATTTAATGTAAGTAACTAAAAGTAAAGTCGTCGGCAGCCTAAAGTCGGTATCAGACAATCAGCGAGGGAGTCTACCCCCCTTTCACTTGCGCTAGACCAAGGAGATTATTTTAGCGTCTGAGGTGGAGCGCCACACCTACCGTCAGCTCCCTACTTTACCACAGAGATCCCTGTGCTACTC
Source organism: Doryteuthis pealeii (assembly GCA_023376005.1). Taxonomy (NCBI): domain Eukaryota; kingdom Metazoa; phylum Mollusca; class Cephalopoda; order Myopsida; family Loliginidae; genus Doryteuthis; species Doryteuthis pealeii. The sequence goes on along the minus strand of CM042151.1, from coordinate 27,691,213 downwards.
ATACGCTGAGTTGGCAAGGACCGGTATCGAACTAAGAACCTTGTGGTTTCTAGCCGAACGCTCTATCGACTGAGCTAAATGAACCAAATGCAAAGCGTTTAATGTAAACTTGATTGAAATATAATGATAACTCTTGTAATGATATGTAATGATATGTAATGACATCTATACATATATAAAGGGCGGTTGTGTGTATATATGTATGTGTGTGTGCATGCATGTCTGGAGGAAACTATGAAAATAATACCATTAATGACAAAGTAAATATATATACACATTCACTATCACCAGAGCTAGCTTAGAAAAAAAGAATGGACCCCCATTGTGATGTGATAGCAAGACAGTTGTGCATATCAATTGCTGTTAAGTAGAGAGTCTAATCCACACTGGGTGCCCATGTTTGTAGGCTTGTACAAAAGCTAAGCTCAGTTCTTTGGTGGAGGGGATGTAATGATTATCAAGATAGGCTTGTGGACCATTGTTTGCTTATTTAATTCCCATTGGGTGCCTCATATTTCTGGCCATAAGCTAAGCTTAGTAGATAACTTATAACTAGTTTGGTGATATTAAAAATAAAAAAAAAAATTAAAATTAAAATTTTTCTACAGCTCACCGATAATCATAAAAAGTCTACGGACATAGAACAAATCCTAGCTATTCTCTTATGATAACTAAGAAAAGGAAAATAAAAAATACTGCTTCACTAGACCTGAAGATTAAATTTGCAATTTTTTTCAAAGAATCTTCATTTCTGTCTGCTTTTTAGAAAGTTTTAGCTAATGTATCCTCCATCATAAAATCTTATGATTTAAAAAAATAAAATTCAAAAATATTTTCCCGGTCCCCCAAAAGTTTGTCAATATTCAATAAAAACAGCAAAGTTAGTTTTACTTGTCTTATCTCATAATTATAGACATATCTTTAACACACAACTATTTATGTATTGCATTATGTTCATGAGTGAGGCTTGTTTTGTGGGATGGAGAGATGTTCTGAAAATCTGTTCATTTGTATAAGAGGCAACAATCATGATAAAATAATCCCATAAATACAAAGGAAATAAATAAATTACACATCAGTTATCTGGTCAATCTGATTTCTATCTATTTCTAAACAAGGAATCAATTGCAGAGTTCAATTCATAAGTAATAATATATATACAAAAAGAGGAAAATCCTAACTAATTAAATCTATTGTACTTTGTCTCCAAAACTGGTGAGTTGAACTATTCCCCGCTGTCCCTAAAAGGAGCAGCAGTTACAAACCACTTCCCCCTATCTCTATCTACTACACTATTAACTCTCTCAACTGAAACTCTTTTTACAACTCAAATAATCTTTACTATTATTAATACTGAATTATCATACAAGCCACCCTTTGTGAGATGACCTGCACTATTGTTTATTATTAACTGTTAGCTACATTGAAAAATAAACCATAATTTCTGTCCTTGATTCTCAATGTGTGTATCATTTGCTGTTTACTGAAATGTAGTTTACCATTTAACAAAATGATTCACACATTACCAAGATACAAATTCTCTTGTTGTGACTATTTCTATTGTAATGTTCACGGGGGAGATTTTCCTTGTGAGATGATGATATAGTATTAGAGGCTATGAAGATGATGATGAAAATAATCCAACTGAATACAGTTCAATTCCTGGACAAGGCTGTTTGCATTTCACATAGTGCTCATACTCTTGGCATAGATATAAATCCAAATATTCTCCCTCCAGCTATGGGTAAATAGTAGAGTAGACTGGGCTCTTTAACCTTGGTTAGCAACCAGTCTAGAAAAGGAAAACTCTGAATTCAAAGCTCTTAAACTAAATCTGTTAAATTGACCTTATGTCATTTCCTACTTATGAAGAAGGGTTGGTAAATATGTATAATTATAAAAAAAGCCTATCCACAGTATAAAATACCCCAACAAGGTTTGTCATCCAACCAATCAATCTATTAGCTTGATACTTTGGGTTCAGTGTGATCATATCAGATAATAATAATAATAATAATAATAATAATAATAAAAGGTTTAATGTAGTGGCCATTCACAACTTTTCTTTTGATGGAATGATGGGATTGCTTTAAATAAAAATGTCTGCTATATGCTTGATTTTTTTCTTTACCTTTTTTTAAAGATTTTTTTTTAACTGAAGTATAAGGTATCTGATGGCTAAAGGACTAATGGTTCAAAGGTTTAAGTTTTTCTGAGATTCTAAGGTGTAATATTTTCATTATCAGAAATATTTTTACTAGTTTTTTAAATCTTTTATCTATTTTTGATGTATGAACAACTGTTGAGAACACCAACTAAACTGGACCTCTGAAAAAAATTAAGAAATCAAGAAATAAATAAATAAAATGAATGAAATAAGATAATAAAAAATAAAAAGCATAATTATCAAAAAAGAGATGTTCTGTTAGTAATATAGATATGATAGAAAGCAGAGGGAAATCTTGTTTTGGTTTTAAGGGTCTCACATGATACAAATAAAGGGTCAGCCATATTGGATACCCAAGCTACCCAAATGCGTGTTTATCTCTGCCATTAAATACTAACGCAACACAAAGTTGTAAAAGAAGACTTTTATATACTTAAATATTTTGAATGGTTTGAAATATTGTTAACATTTCTATCAATATTTTTCTTTTTTTTTCCAAGTCCATTTTGCAGCCATTAAACTGTAGCAATTTGAAATAAATAAATCAATACTGTCAACAACCTTGAAGTGAATAGAACCAGACAAAAAAATGTCAACATGAGACTACAAATGACATCCCTGTCTAATCTTTGATAGCCTAATTCATTATGGTATTGACCTTCCAAGGAAGGCAATGTGGATTCAAATCACATCTAAAGGTATTTTTTTATTACCAGTGCTCACAGTTTAGCAGTTAAAGAATGGATCAGTTTAAAGTATTTGATAGAGACTAACAAAAAAAATGCATACTCCGGGCACAAGTATTTAATTCCATGTCAAATCATCCAGAAAAAAAGTAAAATTGTCCCCTTGAATTTTTCTGAAATTTTGTCCAAATGTGGACTATGTTAAAGTAAGACAATCACCAAAACTTGAGCTTCCAATTCCAAAAATTGACCGAGTTATGTCAATTTTAAACTCGAAAAATTTAGAGGGGGGCACAAAAAATGGAAACATTTTGTAATCTATTTTTGTCTGTTCTAGAGCTTCCCTACTCCTAAAAATGGTTTATAAAAGCTTTTTGGCATGAGGAATCCAAAAATGCTATGAAAATAAGCACAAAACTAACCATTTTTAAGTTCTTAATGATTTCTAATTTTTTTATAGCAAGATCAGTAAGTGGGACAATCTTGATGTGGCACTGCATATATGACAATTGTTTTTTAAATTATAATTTTACATATGGCCTGGAGGATTTGACATGGAATTACCCCTATACTAATCAATCTTGATACACTAAAATAGTTACTAAGTATTTCAGTTTTATGATTATTACTCAGAAAATTATAAACACTATTGCTTAATTTCATAGAAATATCTATCTTCATCAGTCAATTGCACAGACCAGGGTTTTGATAGTACACTTCAAACATGCTTCACAATATCATGCATTAAAGAGTGATAAAAAATGATTCCCATTAAACATTTACCATATTCTAAGAATGTGTTTACTGCTAGAAACTAAAGTCTTCCTATAACATTTGGTTATTTCTCATTTTACCAGGACACCTAATTATGTTATTGCTTTTCATTATATATTGGAAAAATTCTATGTAAAGTCAAAATTAAAAAAAACAAAAACAAAGAATTATATTTACTATAATTCAAATACTTTTGCAGTTTTAACTAAAGATGGAATCTACATTCAAAAAGTTTTGAATTTGAATTTGTGTTATATACTGGCGTTTTCACATACCAAATCTATATAACGTTATATACCTTTCTTACGTCTTACTCTGGTCGTATTTCTTCTGGCCGGCTTTGGTTCTGATCGTCTATCATCTATCTTGGTCTGGTATATCTTCTAAGGTCTCGTCTGGTCTTCTATTGAGGATTTCGGGTCTGGTTTCTGTTAGGGATCACTCCTTATCAGAAGCCCTGTGTCATTGTTAGTTTTTAGGTAATAAACACAAGACTTTGATTTATGTTGATGTTACTTTATTCCAGATCCCCAACCCAGAAATCTGCGCAGATGAGGCTTACATGTTGCTAGCTCGGCTTCTAAGTTCTAACTGAGTTGCTTACTCCTTAAACCGGAAGAGGGCCTTCTATGGGGTTCCGGTTCTCACGATTCATCCCCAGAACGCAAGGTGAGATCGAGGTCAAGCGCCGTCAGTCACCCTCAAGGCCATCAGCTGTACCAATCGCCATTATGATTTCTACAATACCTTATAAATGTATTAGGGTCCAATAATTATGTAACATTTGGAGACATGCTTAGCTTTATGGTTATCACTAAAGGAAATGGAATCAGCAACCTGAGTTCAAATCCTTGACAAGGCTGTTTGCATTTCACTTTTTGCAAAAGAAATGTCATGAATCCATTTATACTCCCCCCAGCTATAGGTAAATAGTAGGGCAGTTTGGGCTCTTCAGCCTTGGTAAGGTAGCCAGTCTAAGAGAAAGAAAACTGAATTCAAACCAGCTCCATTTAAAAAAATTGACATTGTGTTGCGTCTTGCTCATAGCAGAGGGTTGGGTAAATATATACATTAAAAATATTTACTCATCTTAATCTTACACAAAGATATAGAAGTAGGGTATTCAGTAAAGATCAAACGCTAACAAATTATTCGACCAAACTTTTTAACAATCACACTTTGAAAGACATCCTTCCTAACATACCTGATAACCAACAGGGAGATTTGATCTCAAACCTTTTATTTTACAGAGTAGATATGTTGTTCTTGTTTTGTTACATTCAATGACTACCACATCATCTCCATCCCAGGTATTGGTAAATCAGCATTTTTTTTTATTCATCTCCTTGAACTACACCTCTCTACATGGTGGGCATCTTACAGTTATCCTTATGTTATACATTACTGTTATCCTCTTGAAAGGTACACTCATGAACTGCCTATCATTGGGATTTAACTCATTACTGTTATCCCCCTAAAAGGCACACTCATGAACTGCCTATCATTGTGATTAGACTCATTACTGTTAACCCCCTAAAAGGCACACTCATGAACTGCCTATCATTGTGATTAAACTCATTATTTTGTAATATAAACAATAAAGATGAGGATGCTTGTTGGCTGCAATCATTGAATGACAAATTTCTAGATTTTTGTTTTTTGAATTATGGTTAAAAGAAAATATCAACTTCATCTATCAGAATGATAAAAAACTGATGTCTGCACAAAATAAAGTGTGGATAAAATTGTGTTTTTATAAAAGAAACAAAAGATAATTATGAGACTCCTTGTGTTATTGTCTGCACTGTTTAGCCTAGAAATCCTAAGGCAGCTAAAATCAGTCATCTTACATGTTAATCAAAACAAATTGAATTCCTTTTGAACATAAAAAAACAACGATTTCATTTTTTGATTACAAAACAATTATTCTGTGAATTTTGTAAATAAATATGTAAATTAGACATGATTGATCATATATAAGTAGAATGAATGTATCTGAAGAATTGTAGCTTAAATGAAATAAAGATTTTAATCAAAAGATCTCTGAGTTGGCTTTGGTCAATTTGTATATGGATATTTTTTGTTCTGAATTTTTTACCTTAAATTTTCAAGGAATAACTGTATTGATGTTTGAAATTTCAGCCATGTTTTGGAGGCATGCTTAGCAAACTCTATTGTCAATGGAAATAGCATTAGCAACTGTAGAGATTTGTTTTGTGTGACCAGCTGTGTTGCAAGCTGAGTCAGATCTGAGAATCCAGACTTAGTAGGTGGTTTAAATATCAGGTTGGGCTATTCCACTTATGTATCTGGGACAAGTCCATTTCAAAGATTCTATTGGCTGCTGGTTCTAAGATGGATACTATTATTCATATACACTGAACACTTGATTGTGTCCTGGCTGTTATAGCAGAGTGTATTTGGTTATGTTCTGTGTTTCTTTTTTGTCCGGTGACTGGACACTAGTCACATCCTTTCTGCGAAGGTGAGTATGAGGTTTATTCTAGAGCAATCTGAGTTCACATCGTTGACAATGTTTTACTTAACACTAATTCCTTTAGGAAATAAATGAATCCTCTATCAATGGTAAATAGTAGGCAGACTGGCTTTTTTAGTCTTGGTTAAGCAACCAGTCAAGGAGAAGGAAAACTGAATTCAAACCAGTTTTACTCAGCTTAAAAAATTGACCTGGCTTAATGTAGCAGTTATCGTTATTGGAAATGGAATCAACAATCTAAGTTAAAATTCTGGACGGGGCTGGTGGTGTTTCACTTCACAATAATACTCTTGGAAAAGGCATGAATCTATTGGTTCTTGTTCTACCTATGGGTAAAATAGTAGAACAGACTGAGTTCATTAGCCTTGGTTTGCCAACCAGTCTAGGAGAAAGAAAATTCTGAATTCAAACCAGTTTTACTCAGCTTAAAAATTGAACTTGCGTCAGATTTGGCCAATAGCAGAGTGGTTGGGTGAATACATACAATTGTTTTTTTAATTATTTTTTCCTCATCCTAATGATGTTGGTCAGATGCAAAGGTCCATTTAATGTGGAGCCACTAACGAACCGAAGCTCATAGGATAACAGGGACAAAAAATGTGTGAATTCACTCGGCATTCCCCTCAAGGGGAGTGCCTCATGCACTGGGCAATAAACCCAGCCCTGCTCCTTTAAATCAAGGGGCAGGTGTTGCCTGGGAGGATGGCCCTCTGGGATTATGCCATTAATTCATTACCGGTCCTATGGCTGAAGCCACTGTACACAAGTTTCCAAAGAAACTAGGTAACTTGTTTCATCTTTGATGAACAGTTCCATTGTTAAAGAAAACAGTCAGAAATTGTTTTTTTTTCAAAAAATCAACTGCAAAATTTAATTTTATTTGTATATTTGATATGTCAAAATTTAGTTTGTTGAACTGGACTTCCCTTTTTTGTTCTTGATGGCTGAACAATGTTTTTAACTAATCTGTTATTCAGTCACTTTTACTATTCAGAAGAAGAACAAAGCAACATTAGATGTCCACATGAAGTCAGACTAAAGTTATATATAAAAAATAGATCCTATATTTGACAGGAAGCAAAGAAGAACAGAGCAACATTAGATGTCCACTGAAAGAATCTAAGAAAGACATCACCAAAGAGAATTTGGAAAGATTTGGAAAGGCAGAGGATATCTGAAGAGAAAAAGACACTCTGAGATGAGGTCCAATATTTGACGAAGCAAAGAAGAAAAGATCAAAATTAGATCTCCACTGAAGGAATATAAGAAAAACATTGCCAAAGAGATGTTAGAAAGATCTGTAAAGGCTGAGGGTATCCGGAGAGAAAAAGGCACACTCTGCGACAAGGTCCTATATTCGACAGGAAGCATTGTGGGAAAGTGAGAAATTTGAAAATGACAGCATATATCGACTTGTCAGCCAGGTGCATAAGTCAGGCTAGTATAGATTTCAACAGTATGGTTTTCTGTGCTTAGCAAAGGTGTTGGGGATCTCCCCTGTGTATAGATTAGATTTGCCTGGGTGATGGTAGGGTTTCACTGTGTATCTTGCATTGCTGAACAAGAAAGACACCAAAATTCCCCTAAGAGGGCAATCACAGATATACAGTATTGCTCATAAATAAGAACAACCCACACAAAAGTTGATTTTCTTTAAAACTAAATATAAAAAAAAGTTGTTGGGGTGGCCTAAAGTCCATATCTGTCAATCAGCGAGGGAGTCTATTCCCTTTTCACAGATTGTTTTTGCATCTGAGGTGAAGCGCCACACCTAACAACAGCTCCTTAATTTCCTGCACAGATCCCTGTGCTACTCATACACTGAGTTGGCAAGGGCTGGTATCAAACTAGGAACCTTGTGGTTTCTACCCAGATGCTCTACCAACTGAGCTAACCTGGCCCTAGAAGAACATTATATAACAAAAATAGATATTTGGTATTATTTATTACCAAAATCTATAGCATCGAAACTTTGTAACTAAAAATAAGAATATGTAACAGTTAAAAAATAAGTACACTTTTTATATATATTTATGCAATTTTATTTTTGGTTACTGAATTTCAATGCTGTAGAGTTTCCTAATAAATAATACTGAATAATATCTATTTTGATTGTATAATGTTCCCTGAGGAATAATAAAACCATGGTATCCGTGATTTGTGCAACATATATATACAGTAATACCCATAATTAATTACACACTACCAATTTCTTATAAAAACTTGTCAAGATTTTATTATTTTCAGTGGAAAATTATAACAATTAGAATGTATATTATTAGGTATTATTCATTACTCAACTTGGAAACATTATGTCAAAAAATAAGATAATATATATACTAGAATCAGCTACCTGGCGTCGCCTGGATAGAAGGTGGGGATTAAAAAAAGGTAGTCTCACAGATCCACTATTGATAAATCGCAAGTTGGACCCTCGCAGGATGTCCCATTAAAATTCCTACATAAAAAAGACCTTGTGTTGATCCAGACACTCTGAAAAGAAAAATGAATGTCTCCTATTTAAAATATTAAATGCAAAAAAAAAAAAAAAATTTCATGCTATTATCAGTTAAATTTTATTTTTTAATTATCTTCATGAATATGAATCATATCTTCATTATTTTTCCTCTAAAAGCAAGATCTGGTGATAGTGAATGTGTATATATATTTACTTTGTGATTAATTATTTTATTTTCAAAGTTTCCTCCAGACATACATACACACAAACTGCCCTTTATATATGAACTACAAGTGGCTACCCGGCAGCACCTGGGTAGTGGGGGATTTTTTTAAAGTTAGTCTCACAGGTCCATGGAGCATCCTGTGGGGATCCAACTCATGATTCAATAATAACTTATTACTGAATCGTGAATTGGACCCTCACTGGATGCCCTATTAAAATCCTCACATAAAAAAAGAAAAAAAAAGGATCTTGTATTGATCCAGACATTCTAAAAAGAAAAATTAATGTCTACTATTTATAATATTAAATGCAAAAAAAAAAAAAATCTTTAATTTAATCTTTAAAAAAAAAATATCTTCACAAATATAAAACAAATCTTCATTATTTTTACTTAAAAAGCAAGACCTGGTGATATCTAATGTGTATATATATTTACTTTGTCGTAAATTGTTTTATTTTTGTTGTTTCCTCTGGACAAACATACACACAAACTGCCCTTAATATATGTATAGAATAGATAAAGGGTCTACCTATTTCTAGACTGCTAACTATTTGATTCTACCAATTTGAAATTTTCAAACCTTTTCATTTAAAGTTTATGAGTTTTAGATAAGTTGATGCCATCTCTACATTAAATGGCAACCCTGGAAATTAGTAGACCAGTTCACATATCTTTGTAACAATGTCTCATCTGCTGAGAATGATATCAACACACACATAGGAAAGGCATTGACTACTATCAACAAGGTAACAGCAATATAGAAAACTGATCTCTCTGATAAAATAAAACGGGAAATCTTACTAAATGTAGCCATGTTAATACTATTATATGGCTACACCACCTGGAATTTAATGAAGCATTTGAAGAAAAAACTAAATGGAAACTATACAAGGATGCTGCGTGCCTTCAAAAAATCCTGGAAGCAGCACCCTACAAAGCAGCAGCTGTACGTCCACTTACCTCCAAACTCACAAAACACCTGAGTAAGATGAAGAAGACTGGGCATTGCTGGATAAACAGGAACAAATTCATCAGTGACATTCTGCTATAAACTCCCACACATGAGCAGACAAGTATAGGCTGTCTAGCAAAGACTACATTGATCAGCTCTGTATGGACACTGGATGCTGTGTAGAGGAACCAACAAGAGCGATGACTGATAGAGACAGATGATGACCTATTCAATACATCCTGGCATCTTTTCAGCTATGGGTGAATAGTAGGCTCTATAAAGACTGGGTTCTTTAGCCTTGGTAAGGCAACCAGTGTAGAAGGAAAACTGAATTCAAACCAGTTGTAAGTTGGCAGGGCGGCCAGACAGTGATGGGGTCTATCCCCTTTTCACTAGTGCTAGACTAAGGAGATTATTGTAGCATCTGAGGTGGATCGCCACACCTACCATCAGCTTCTCACTTTACTGTACAGATCCCTGTGCTACTCATATGTTGAGTTGGTGAGAGCCGGTATTGAACCCGGAACCTTGTGATTCCTAGGTGGACGCTCTACTGACTAAGCTAAACTATCAGATTGTTGCATCCTACTTGTGGCAGAGGGGTTGGTAAATACAAACTTTAAAAATTCCATTTTGTCTCAATCTTGAAGAATTATTAACATTCCAATGTGGAGTCCCAGCTTTGTTGTCATAACTCCCAGGTCTACTCAGACCCATAGTGATTGTAACTGTTACGGTCCTATGGGGCAAATACATAACGAAGTGCTTACCTATTCAAAATTATAGTGAATTCAAATCCTGGACGAGTCTGTTTATGATTCACTTCACCATAATGTCCTTGGGACAGGTATAAATCCTACTAATCTTGCTGATGGGTAAATAGTAAGACACACTGGGAGAAGGAAAACTCTGAATTCAAACTAGCTGTAATCCATTTAAGGAATTTGTTAAACAGAGTACAGCTGGTTAAATTCAGAGTTTTCTTTCTTCAATAGCGGTTGACTTGATAAGGTTAAAAAGCCCAGTATACCCTACTATTTATGTGATAAAGGAGTAAATATATATTCTAGGTACCACCAATTTTCCCTGTGAAATTTAACCCCCCTATATCTAACACAATGAAACTTGCATAACGGTTAGTATTATCTCAATAATGTTTTGTGAATTTGAAAGAAGAAACATTAAAAAAGATGCCTGATGATTTAAAAAAAATTTTTCAGCTCATGGAAATAATGAAAACTATGAATGAAAAACAATGTTTACATTTTTGCACCATTAAATCAATTGAAATTTAATGTAGCCAAAAACAAGTTATGACTACCGGCTTTTTAAAAAATTCTATGAAAAATCAATTAATTGTCAGATTTTCATGAAAATTTCCATGATTATTTACCTTCTGATGTAAATATGTTTGAAATAGTTTTTTGTAAAATATATTAAGGAAAATATGTTTTTATGAGGTCTACACCCCCCTATTTTATTTTATAAAATATGAAAAAATGAACTGATAAAAAACTTTTTTTCTATAAAGATAAAGTCTGAATAATTATATCAGAATATTTTTATAAGTTTCAAATCCAGATTTTTTTTTTAGTAAAAGAACCATGAATACAGAATTCTGCTAAAAAATATCAATAAAGAAATTGATCCAGTTGTAAAAAAATGGACTGTTTTACTTATTTTTCAAGAGTCATTTTTCCCCACTCGGATAATTTGATTTTTGAATTAACTATTTTTCTGTGTAACAACTCTTTATGTTCGTTTTTCTTTTTTGCGAGATTTAAAAAAAAAAGTTCAAAAATATTTACTTTTCTTCTTTTAATATGGCCTAAGCTGATCACGTGACCTATTTTGGTGGTACCAAATATACTCTATTAAATGTTGATATGGATCTGAAAGTTTTGCCTGTTAATTTCTATTGAATTTGTCAATAAATTAGTATATAGGCAAAAATTATTTTATTGAATTATTTCCTTGTGTTTTTTATGTAGGTAAGAATGCTTCTTCAGATGAACAGTTCAAAGGAAAAAAAGAAAAAAGAAGAAAAAAAATCCAAATCAATAAGCATGAGAAACCATCATCTAAGAAGAAATAAATGGATACATTTTCATGCATTTTCTCTGGATGAGGTCTTGATATTTAACAGGGAGCAACAATAGGAAGTTGGTTTGGTTGGTTCATCGATTTTAACGGCATATCAACCTGTCTGGGGTTATGTCATGCCCAATGGTTAGGAAGTAATATATGTTGTGTATTTATATTTATACTTTTGTAGTAATTGGTTTTAACAATGTATGAGCACCATTGGGAATCATGTTGTATGGTATTGATTAGGTTAATGTCTATCTTCTATGGTATGATTTTATTTCCTTCAAAAAGGACAGAATGTCTTCTATATTGACATTTTCAAATAGATCTTTCATATTGTTTTCATTAAAATAACGGTTTCTGATGTGAGCAAAAAACTGCATTCCATGAACAGTAAGTGTTTGACATGTTTCACACTGTGGCTGTTGTTCTTGTCTGAGTATATAGGAGTGCATTAGTCTTGTGTGATCAATGCGTAATCAGGACACAATGATTTGTTCCTTTCCAGACTTTCTTAAAGCTGGTCTCCCGTTTTCCAAAGTAGATTTGATTAGGAAGAGTTTATTGTGGATGTTGTTATTCCAGCATTGTTGCCATTTTGTATGAAGGAATCTATTAATAGGAAGTGAGAAAGTTGAAAACCTCACTTTATTGGTCTGGTACATTAGTCAAGCTAACATAGATTTCTGCACTGTGTACTTATCTTTCCTTAGGGAAATTCCCTTGTGTATATTTTGGAGTTACCTCGGTACTAGTATGATTTTGTCTATGTATTGCTAAAATGTACTGATCTATTTGACATATTAAACATTTTTATTTTCTTGAGAAATTATCTGAAGAAATAAGATATTTCCTCTAATTAGCAGAAAGTAGGGATACTGGTCACCTTTCCTAAGCTTGTCAAGAGAAGATACTGGAAATATTGGTTGTCCCCTATACAAGATCCCCTACCCATCAAAATTGAAGTGTCAAAGATCCCACCTACCACAGAGGACAAGAACTTCCACTTGACAGTAAGTAGGCATTTTAGGCTTCCACTATCTTTGCCTTCTCAGTCTCTAAATATGGCTTTGACTGTCTCTCAGGGGATTGGCTAGAAAGAGAAGGTAATGGGTAATCATAGAAAGGTCACCATGTAATCCCAACTTGAAAGATGCTAAAGGTCCCCAAGAGAGCTGCTACAGATGTATATAGAGAAAGCTAAGAGCTATAGCAGTCTTTTACTAAGTTTAGTTTAGTTTAGTTTGACACAAGTATAGGGCACCCAGTGAAAATCGAGCTCACTAGTAATGGTCTGCTTGCATAGCCTATTAATCATTACACCAAGACAAGTGCCCAGAAGAGCCAACTGCTGGAGATGATATCCAAAGCTCTCCCCCAAAACACACCCTCAAGATTCATGTCCAATAATCTAACCTTCAAAGTACAAATTCTTACTACAACTACTATTTTTGTAATACCATAAATCCACTACCATTATTAATAATAAAACCATCTTTACCACTAGTTTCACTTAAGAAAATATACTGCACCCCATCCCTTCTAAAGTTGATATACTGGGTCCTTTCAAGAAAATATACTAGATTCCATAATGTACTGGGTCACTTCTGAAGAAAATATACCGGATCCCTCAAGAAAATATCTTGAAAGATACTTTCAAGAAAATATACTGGGTCACTTTTCACAAAAATATACTGGATCCTTTCTCAAGAAAATTCATACAAAAAGAAAATACAAAATAAAACAGGACAACTACTGTGTTGACTTGGACATCCTCATGAATAAAGATATTCAACCACAAAAATGTATTAAACTTAAAGTTTACAGTGGTTGTATATAAAAGAAGAGTATAGCAGGGGTGAAAATACCTCCAGCTTGTCCCATTTCAGTTCAAATAAAGCCTTCTCTCAGGTAGATTAATTTTACACCACCCCCAACCCCCAGAGGAAAGGATGAACAAATACTGAGTCAATCCTTGAATAGAACTGTTTCAATTTCCTTTAGATCAAAATGCTGAAATCAGCCAGTGCAGGTGACAGATCAAATACTTTGTTTACCCCTTGAAAGAATGGCCTAAATGTGTGGCGCATATTCAGACCATTCTTTAACACTTATAGCATTCTTTGAGCCATGGGAAAATTCTTTGGTTCTTCCACATTATTTTTCCTGAATTTCACATAGTATTTTATGAGACAGTCAACCATTATTAAGAAAAGCATTAAGTTTTAATGAGGAAAGATGTCCAAGACAATTTGATCAAGGAGCTTGGCCTGACAAAGAAAGAGTGGCACTTCTTGTGGCCTTGGGCACCTGGGATAAAATGTCTCAGTAATGATGTGGCTGTCCTTACCTGGCTATCATTAGCATTACTTCTAGGTTAACTCTCACCTGAATTGGTAGTACCTGTTTGGGTACCATCTATGTGTTGAATAGATCTGTTTAAAAATCATTTCTATTGTATGGGACTGTATATAAAAATACAAAAAAAAAACTCTTAAGAAGGAACTGCACACAAAATATAGATATGAATGTCTATGAACACAATCCCTAACCTCTAGGGATAAAACAACTCTAGATAAGTTGACATACCATTAAAATGAATCAATCTTACCTGGCTACTAATTCAAAATCCTCTTTGGGTTGGTAAAAAGTCTTTCTCAGTGAACCTAGTTGATTTGTCAGAGTGTATGTGCTTACCCAACCCCTCTGCTACATGCAGGATATGACACAAGGTCAATTTATAAGCCGAGTACAACTGGGTTGAATTCAGAGTTTTTCCTTCTCCTTGGCCAGATGTCATACTAAAGTTAAAGAGACCAATTTTCCCTACTATTTATCCATAGCTAGGGAGGAAATAGTTTGATTCATACCTTTCCCAGCTATATTAGCAATATATATGAAATGCAAACAGTGTTTCCTACTGCCAACTCTTTAGGCAAAATTCACCTTATTTTTAGTATACATATGTATAGTGTGTATGTCCACATGTACATATATGCGTGAGTGTACACACAAACACATATTTAATGTGTGAGGAATGGGTGTATTAGTGAGAATATGTCTGTAGGTGTATATTTTATTCATGCTTATATTCATATTTTATACTTAGATTTTGTAGGTGCTGACTGTGACTATAACTTCCTCCGCATTATTGGGGAAAGGTTGACAGTTGCACTTGGTGCTTGGAAGTTATAAATATAATTTGACATTCAGAAACAATCTCCTCAAAATTATCTGGTTTTCCCAAAGACTCTTGAAATTAACTGTTACTGAGGGAGTGTTTCTTTTGAGGAATTTGTCTTTAATTAATTTTCAAATTAATTTCAACTACATTTATGAAATCAAGTTTTAAAAGATTTTACATTGCATATATAATCTTAAATATTAAAATGTCCACAATGTTCAATGCTAACCATGACTCACTCATCATCAATATTATATTAGCAGGACCCTTAGAATTTACACAAAACAGAACAAAAAAAAATCAAAAGGAGCTATTTAAGCCAAAAATGATGATTTGTAATTTTCATTACATATAAATCCTACAGTACTTTTTGCAATATATAATACAAAAAAAGTGACAAAATCTCGACTTGGAAAAAAAGTTGTGCTGGAAATTCGCATGAAGCTGGTTTGCTAAAACAGCATGAATTAGGCAGGAGGCCTGGATGACATGAGATCAAAATTACCAAAATATATTCCGTAATTCACAATTTCAATATTAAAAATAAAACAAACATGTAACTTTTTTTCTTTTTTTTAATTCATTTGAATTTTACATTTGGTATTTAAGTGACGCAATACCATTTGAAATGTTTCATTTTTAATATTGAGTGAAATAAAATGGGACAAATAAGAAATCTGCAGTTAAGCGACACCAGATAATCTGTACTCACACTTTTGCATTGCATTTTGGATGATTTGGATGGTCTCATTTTTAATCAGGGAACAGACATATTAATATATAGATGTTTTAGAGTTGAATTCAGTTCTGGGTCACTGATCACTTTCTTATACATTTTGAGCAATTACTTACTTAAAACATTTGTCTATACATATATTAAGAGCAGTTGTGTGTATATATGTATGTATATGTGTATGTCTGGTTGAAACTATGAAAATAAATAATGGATCTGTGGGACTAACTCCCCCCCTTCTACGCCGGGTAGCCACTTCTAGTTTATATATATATATATATATATATATATACATATATACATAATTATTTACTAAACTTGGCTTAGTTGGAGAACAAAGCTGGGTGTATGGGGCACACAATGAGACTCAAAATCACTAGCAATTGTTTGCTAGTCTAGCTTGCTTAACCATTACACACACACACACACACACATATATATATATATATATATATAAATGTAAGGTATCCAAAACTGGTAGTAAGGGATAATTCTATATGGGATCTTCCTTTCTTTCAAAGGTATATATATATATATATATATGCACATATATCAACATCATCTCATGCTGACTGCATGGACTCTCTGACTCTCTCTCACTTACCCATCCTAATTCCTCCTAACAACATCCAGTATCCACACAGAGCTGATCAATGTGAATCTTTGCTTGTTGGCCCACTCTGGTGTGTAGATGTGTTGGTGTTCACAGAAGAATGTCACTTATGAGTTCATCATTGCATTTATCCAGCATGCCTTGTTTGTCTTACTTGGATGGTTTGCGTAATAGGAGGTAAGTGGGCATACAGCTGTTTTTTTTAAGGATATGGGTTCTAGGACTTGTTTTTAACAGCTTGCAGCATCATTGTGTCTATTCCTATCAAGATTTATTTTACTTTTACTTCTCTTTTTTTAGCTTGCACACACACCATATAATAAACTGATATCTCACCACTTTATGTTAATTATCTGATAAAAAATACAATCATCAAATGAATATCTTGAGTTTCATTTAATTATATTTTGAATACATGAAATGTTTAATCATGAAATCAATATAAAGAGGTGAGATACCAATTTCTTTTAGGGTTTATCCTGCTCTGCTGTCCAGTAATTGAGCACTTTCTTGATTTAAGAAAAATGTTTTTTAATTGATTTGTTTGTTCACAACATACACACACACACATATATATATATATATATATATATATATATATATATATACCTAAAAGCATCATTTTTACAGTTTATTCTATTTTTGTGTTTAAGAATTGTCTCTTGAGCATTTTGTCCTATATATTTAGAGGATTTAAAGTAAAAAAAAAATTGCTTAGTAATGCCATAAAAATAAGGAAAAACAATAAGAATTAACAAAGAGACAGTTTGAACTATCAAACAGCATGATTATATAAATACACTAAAGAAATTAATTAAATTGGCACTGTGGAAAAGATTAATTTTCTGTCTTAAGCCTTTAAAATAGTGACTGAATCAATGAAGTTCCCAATGTCTCTCAAGGAAAAATAAATAACCAACTAAAAGCATAAGGATGAGTTTTGACATGAAAAAGCAGGAAAGAAAAGAAAAAAAAAAGAATTAGGCTTTCTTATTCTAACAGTAACGTGTCTGGAAGAATAGAGGTGTTGACATCATTGATGACAAAAGAAGTTACATTGAGTTAATTGACTTTGCTGTGACAGAGTCTAATCAGAAGCAGCCATTCTTTTGATTGCCTCTGGGTTGTGTTAACATTCTTAGCTTTAATCAGAATTTTGATTATTTTCATATTCATTTTTCTACATCTCACAATAATAATAATTACTGGTTTAAGTGTTCGAAGAAAGGCAATTAAAAATATCAAACGATTTGAGAAAGAAGAAAAAAAATAAGTGTTGAATATTTTTCTGTTTTTATCTCTAAATTACTGCAAAATGTTTTCATACTGATATATTCATTTCACCTAGAATAACTGATCTAAATGTGAATAAATGGGTGGCCTAAAGTCGGTATCAGCCAGTCAGCGAGGGAGTCTATCCCCTTTTCAATAGCACTAGATGAAGGAGATTGTTTTTTCGTCTGAGGTGAAGCGCCACACCTACCATCAGCTCCTTACTTTACTGCACAGATCACTGTGCTACTCATATGCTGAGTTGGCGAGGACCGGTATCGAACTAGGAACCTTGTGGTTTCTAGCCGAACGCTCTACCGACTTAGCTAACAAAACACTTTATTGCTTTTATTTCATGTTTTTTCTTTTTAAACAACAGTTTTGTTTAAACCTTTCACTGAATTCATAGCATCATGTAGAAATCTAGTCAGATTTCTTACTATGTCCTGTTGGATAGTCTGTACTTATCATCCCTGGTGAATCTTGTTGAAATTTTGCCTATTGTTATATACCCTTTTACTCGAGTATATAATTGCAAGAGAGATGTTATATACTCAACATCAGGTACATAAACGAGAGTGAGAGTTCTCGGATGATAGAGAGAGAAACAGATATAGATTAGAGAGAAGATGATCTTACTTATTTTTGTTAATTAATGTTGGTCTTGCATTTTCATCAGTTCTTTGTAATTTATAATGTTGTATAATCATACAATTGGTGTGTTCACTTTTATAACGTATAATCATACAATAGGCATGTTATAACAATCTAGGACTGTGCTGTGTGCAATTCAAATAGAATTTCAAACTGTGCTCTGTTTGCTGGTCCATATGTTTCTCATTATCTTGCTCTACAATTCATTCATTTTTTTGCCATGAAAACACATAGAGGTTAATGATATCAGTCACACTCTGGAAAAAACCATATATGATTGAGAGTACATCAAAGCAGATAATCCTGAAAAAGATCTTGCAGAATGTTCTGATAAGTAAAACAGTTGCTGAGACAATTGTGTACAAAGGAGATTTTAACATGTCAAGCTATGGGGTGGTAAGAGGTTTTGGTGTTTTAGGGTTTAAAGGTAGCTGGATATTCTTGGTATGTGTTCTTAGGGTTTTTGCCTCTCATTTGGTGGTCATGCTGAAAAGGAAGGAATTCAAGGAACGAAAAAGAAAGAGACAAAGGCAGAATGTGGTTTATGACTTAGGCTTATTGACTGGTCATAGTCGCCTGTGATAAGGGAATATCCTTGGCTAGTAGTGGCTAGACCCAGTTAAGGCCTAAACTTGAATGGTCCAGGTATTCTCTCAAGGGTCAGAAGTCAATCCTTTTTCTTGCACATGTATGGAAGGCCCATGGGAGTTTTGTTGTTTTTTATTCTAATTTTATGTTAGTTTATTTTAATCCCCACAAACCCACCTTGGATTTATTTTATGCTAGAAGTTAAGGAACTGTGTTCATTATACAGTTATATTTATACATTGAAGTGTGTGGTGTAATGGTTAAAGTCAGAGGAAATGGACTCAACTCAAGTTCAAATCCTGGATGAGGCTGTTTTCATTTCACATTGCTCTAATACCCTTGGGAAAGGTAAGTATCCTACTACTCTCCCTCAAGATATGGATAAATAGTAGGACAGACTGGGCTCTAACCTTTAGGTTACCAGTCTAGGAGAAGGAAAACTCTGAATTCAAACCTGTTAAGGTTGTCTATTTTTTGTTAATATCAAATAGCTGGATAATTTTTAGCCAGTTCTTGAATTTATTTCCATATAAAAATGCAGATATGAAAACATAGAACTGGTCTAATAGGATTGAATAATCATATTATCAAATGAATATGATATCATTAGAAACACAAATGAAATACTTTTGTTCATTACTACTAGACATTTTAAGATACCTCACCATAGAGCAGAGGTTGGTACCCAACCCGTTCGTCACAGGTACTGTGTGACAAAAAGTTGCAAGTATGAGGCATCAACAAGGATTGATCTCGCTATTTAGTTTCATTTGTTTTACAGCATATCAACCTCAGTGGGTCATTTAATGCCGATAAAGTTTTGAAATAAATTCATTTTTAACGGATACTCAATGTTTTTTATAAACACGTTTTTCTATTTAACCCATAGATGGGACCTTAACAGGTACTACCACTCCAGGTAAGAATGGACCTGGGAGCAGTGGTGATGAAGGGGTGCTCCACATTCCCCAAACCTCCAAAACTGGAAACTCACCATCAAATAGAGTTAACATCATTCCCAGGACATGAAGACCCTCAGCCACCACCTTCTTGCACTCATTGATAAAAAGGGTTTGGGGCTTGCCATAAGGCAATAGGGTTGGGGCAATCATATAGGTGCTGGTGCTTGACATGACCATCCGATTGATGGAGGGGCCTCTCCAACCGCCCGTCTAGATGAAGTGAGGGTGTTGCATGTCATGAACTGCTCAGTGACCAGGGTTCCATCCTTAAGCATCACAGGCTGCCAACAGGTGGTCCCATTGGGGGGGGGGTTCTTACCCTCTGCAGAAGTGCAGTCAGTGTTTTCTAAAGCCTCAGCCAACAGGGTTATACTATTTAGTGGCAATGGAGTGACTTGCAAATCATTGTATGATCCTGTAGACCTCTTCATAGGGTCACAATCACTTCACATCAGTAGCCCGACAATTGCATTAAGATTTTTTCATTCAAGTAGGTGTTGCTGCCTACAAGGAGAAACCCCGTCTGCCCTACTATTTTACTCATGCATGAAAGGAAATGTATACAGTCTTGTTCAGGATTTGAACTTGCTTCAGTTTTCCAGTGACAATAGCCATTATGATAATTGCACTTGTGAGGTGCAATGGACATCATTGTAGAAAATGGACATGTTCAGACGAGTTCAAATCCTGGAGAGGCACAGAAGGTATGAATCCAACTATTCTCCCTTAGCTATGGCAGACTGAACTCTTTAGCCTTGCTTAGGCAACCAGTTTAGGAGAAGGAAAACTCTGAATTCAAAGCTGTTAAACTCTGCTTAAAGAAATTGACCTTTCACATCTTATATGCAGAAGTGTTGGTAAATATATACTTGCACCTCCTCATAAACCATTATTACTGTCATAAGTTAAATAAGTACAAGATATTCCAATTCTATATCCTTAAGACTAACTAAGCTTAAATATATTTTCACACTTATTGTAACTTATTGGGTAGCAACCTTATTTCACATAATGATCCATTTGTATGAGAATCTAGGTGATGTGCTTAGTGACCATGTGTCAGACTTGGTATATTACTACTGTGAGTTCAATCCTCCCATTTTTGTGTTGTACTAAGAAGAAGAGAGAATAAAGGTAATTGAGCCTAAGAAAGAAAGACAGACAGAAAGAAAGCAAGAAGAAGAAGAAGAAGAAGAAGAAGAAGAAATAAACGAGTGTAAGAAAGAGAGAAGGAGAAGAAGAAATAAATGAGTGTAAGAAAGAAGAAAAGAGAGAAGAAGAAAGTGAAAGCTAAAAAAAAACTAAGCTAAAATCTAGTAAATATCAATATTGAATATTTGAAGAGTTTTAAATTTAGTTTATACTTAATGGCTTTCTTTATCTGGTTTGACAAGAAGGAATATTGCTTAACTTGTCCTATTTCAGTTCAAATACAACCATTTCTCAGGTAGGTTAATTTTGCCATCCTATAATGCATTGGAGAAATCTACAAATACCAGCAAAAATGACAATTCTTCCAAGCTGTGGTTGTGTCAGTGCTGCTGTATGGCTGCACGAGTTGGACCCTTAAACTGGAGAATAAGCTAGATGGGAGCTGCACAAGAATGCTACATGCGATCTCTTGAACAAGTCATAGAAGGAAGCAGCTGTACGGCCTTCCCCTATCTACAATCCAAGTGAGACGGACAAGACACGTTGGGCACTGTTGGAAAAGCAAGGATGAACTCATAAGCAACATTCTTCTGTGGAAGCCAACATGGACATGCTAGTGTGGGCCGCCCACCAAGGACCTACATTGACAAGCTTTGCACAGATACTGGATGCTGCAGGACCTCCCGGGACAATGAGTGATAGAGAGGGTTGGCGAGAGATTGCCATAGATATCCGTGCTAATTGTACAACTTGATGATGATGACGACGATGATGATGATAAAGGGAAAGGTGAATAAAGATCAGGTCAATTCCTGAATAGAATTCAACTTTGCTCCTTAAATCGGCTATGACTATAAGTCGTAAAATTTATCAAAGTCATACCGAGAGAGTATGAAGAAAAACTTCTGGAATGTGACAAAAGCAATAGAGATGAGGATATTAGTTGGAAGAAATTACTTAAGTGACAATGCAACTTCATTATCTTATGATAAATATGCAAGAAGAAGAAGAAGAGCAGTGAGAGAAAATAGAGTTAAAAGACAACAAAAGCAGATAGGCCTAAACAAGCAGCAAAAAAAAAAAAAGAAAAGAGAAAAAAAAAATGCTTTGAGAATTGCACAAAGAAGGTTGCAATTATACGATGAAAGATTTTTGAATCGTCTTGCTCAACGCTCGCACCTGATGACCAGCTTGCAGTCACTGGAAGCGACCAGAAAAGAAAGGAAAAGAACAGTCAAGAACCAAAAATTGTTTTTTCTTTTCTCTAATTAGAAAACATAGCAAGAATCAAATTGCATAATTTGCATATGATTGGTCTTTGGGTTTAAATTTGTTTGTGAAAAGGCAGAATAATTCCTCAAACTGAAGTCATAGTTAATGATTTCATTAAAGAACTCAAAGAATTGTTCTGAAACCCATTGGGCAGCAATGTAAAAATATGAAAATAGTTTTCTGGTCTGGACATTAAATACACTAATAATTCGTCTCTTTCTGATTTACGTTTTAGTGCATTGACATCTACATGGGTTATGTAATGCAACTTCAGTTAATGGTGTGGATCACTATTACAGGGTTTAGTATGCTCAAATACACCCATGGTCCAAACAAGGAAAATGTCAAAATGCTCTCTCCAAAAAACAAAGGAAAGTTTCCTTAGCACAATGGTTATTGTCATTGGAAATGGAATCAGCAATGATTATCAAATCCTGGATGAGACTGTTCACATTTCACTAATGCCTTGGGAAAGACACACATCTATTTATCCCCCTCAGCTATGGGTAAATTGTAGGGCAATCTGGGTTCTTTAGCTTTGGTTAGGCTATCAGTATTGGAGAAAAAAGTCGACGGGACAGCCTAAAGTCGGTATCAGCCAGGGAGTCTATCCCCTTTTCAATAGTGCTAGACCAAGGAGATTGTTTTAGCATCTGAGATGGAGCACCACACCTACCATCAGCTCCTTACTTTACAGCACAGATCCCTGTACTACTCATACGCTGAGTTGGCGGGGACCAGTATCGAACTAAGAACCTTGTGGTTTCTAGCCGAACACTCTACCGACTGAGCTAACCCGACCCCTTAAAAAAACTCTAAATTCACACAAACTGTACACCATATTAAAAAAAAATGACTGTGTCTTATCCTGCTTGTGAGGCTGGGTAAATACATGCAAAAACAAAATGTAAAATTATTCAAGAAACGAGGAAAAAATACAAATAAGGAAAATGTCAAAATTGTCAAATAACATAGAGGTTAGGGAATTGCATTCTTTGTATCTTCATATTTGAATTTGTTTGAATTTCTAAAGAGTTTTTAAAATTTTTTATTTTTTACACACAGTTATAAGATATCAAGTATTCCTACCTAATATAAAAAATTTGCACAGTAACAAGGTATGTTTTCAGGTAAGTAATAATAATAATCCTAAGTAAATAATTATAGCTTCAAGTAACTATTCTTAATACAAATAAATTTACAGTTTTATGACATCAACAATTCTATCTAATAATAATGATTTTTAAACAGTTCTATTTGACCCATAGATGGAACTCTAACAGGTACTAACACTTTGGGTCAGAGTGACCTAAGAGTATGAGCAATAAAGAGGTACTCCACACTCGATATATACAGAATTGGAGCCTTGCTATCAGCAGCAGTTTAATGGCACATGCATACTTCTTTCTTTTTCTTTTTTTTTTTTTATATAATCCTACTTTTCTTTAAACTACAAAAACATTTTTCATCTCTCTCTTTTTTCTCTTTCTATTCTCTAGTTTCTTTCTTTTTTCATTTTCACTCCCACTCTCTTTTATTTTTCATTTCAGAAAAAGAAAAGAAACAATAGAATGGATTCTTTGTTTAGTTTAGTGTTATGCCAATGTAACATAATAGAGAGGGTGGGAGACATAAGAATGTAAAAGTGACGAGTGAATTAGCACAGAAAAGTTTTAGGAGGAATATAAGAATTATATGTAGATTAGAATGGAAAAGTTTAAGGATGAATAATTATAAGGCTACATGGCATTTTTCTATTGGATAACACCTGAGATGTGGCAAAGTGGGAGAGAGGAAGAGTGAAAGGTGAGAATGTTGAAAGAGTTTGGTAAAATGCGTCGAGAGTGAGACATGGGCTCTTGTTCTATGGCAGTTTTGGCTTAGGGAAAATGAAAATCTCATGAGAAAAAGAAGTGGCCTTATGTTAAAAAAACTAAAAACTTTAAATGGCACAAGGCAAAATGTCCCGCCAAGACCCCAAGTTGGTTTCCAGACTCCAAACATTATAGAATTGCCAGTCATCAGCCCAGCAAGGAAGAATCGAGCTTCTCCAATGTAGTACCTGTCCAAAGATAATTAATTTTATTATCAACACATCATCATCCCCATTCAGATATGAGAGCCATAACATTACACCAAGGATACCCTCTTGGAGATGGACATTTTACCACTTTACAGAGGTTGTAGTCAACATATTCTAAACCCTGCCGACAAGGGAAACACTGAGTTCCAAAAAAAGTCTAACTTATTGCAAACTTATTTTTTTTAATTGGCAGGGTTTAATTTTGGTGGGACAGATATTTAAGAATTAAAATTTTATTTTTATTTTACCGTGTTTTACAATAAGTAATTCCAGTAATATTTAAAAATAACATAAAAGTATTTCTGTGCAGTGTAGCATACTATCATTCCAGTTTTCTGATAGATTGACTTGTTGATTATATATTATGGTATATCAAAATATTTTTGTTTTTTCATTGATCTTATCACCAAAGCTTATTTCATGCATTATTATCTAAAGAATATCAATAACTTCACTATATCATTGATATCCTTTTTTTTTTAATATCTGATATCATTATCAATCCTATTCAGCTGTATTTTTTTTAAAGATGTTATAATGATGGATACATTCATTGAGATTCTGACAATTTTGAGATATCATTTCTAAATGGACATCAAAAAGACTCAAGCTGCTTTGCAGAATTTAGGAAGAAGAAGCAAGTGAAACAATGTCTGATTGTAATGCTGTTGAATAATAGATTAGCTATATCTACTATTTGACAGGTAGTGTAGATAATTTAAAAAGATCTAAGCCGTTAATTGACAGGTAATCAATTTGAGAACTTGGCTGTGATTGGATAATCTCATTTAGGTGACCAAGGGATTCTCAAAGTTAGAACTTAAATTTCAACTTCAAATAAGTAAGTGGAAAACTGCAGAGGTAAGCAGATGTCTATTTCCATCTATGGCCCAGCTAATTGCCAGGTCAGTAATATGTAATATGTTGAAAAGATATCTATGATGCACACAAAAAAATTTTTTTTTTAATTCCAGCAATAAAGACAGCATGGAGCAATTAAAGATGATGGCCAAGAAGAACAAGAATAACGTTGTGTGTATATATATATATATACATATATATATATATATATAGAGAGAGAGAGAGAGAGAGGAGGGGAGAAAGAATGAGAGAGATAGGTATGGCATAAAGGAAGTGCAGATGACATAATATAAATTATGGAGACAAGTTCAAATTTTGCATTCACATTGCACTAATGCCCATATATAAGGCAATAAGGCATGAATCCACTTATTACCCCAAATTCTTTAACCTTGGTAGGAAAACTATTCTAGAAAAAGGAAAACATTGAATTCAAACCCTCTACCAATACATCATAGGCCATTGTGGCAGGCAATCTGAGTTCTGAAGTAGAATAAAAAAACATCCCCCCCCAAAAAAAAAGGCTGTTGGGATGCATGTTTGGGTGGGTGTATATATATATATATATATATATATATATATATAACATATTTAGGTAGAGAGAAAGAAAGAAATATTTGCAGAGTCTTTGATGAAAGAATAATATCAGGTTTATTCTCATTATTAAGCGTAAATGACATTTACCATAAACCATTTCATATTTATTGACAGAAGTGAAGACCTCAAAGTTTATAAAAAGATACACACATTGTATAGAAGAAAGGTGCTGAAATTTAATGGTGAAGTTGCAGTTTCAAGTCTACTCATTGACTGCTAGGGGTCATTTAGTGCTGATGCTCTCAGAGAGAATCCATTAAAACTCCTAAACGAGTGAACAGCAATAGGAAATGATATCATACTTTGATGTTAAGTGCAGTTTTTAGTTGCATCTCCAACAAAAGATTAACTAAATAAGGTCATTCACTTTATAAGTCTGTATAAACAAGAGGGAAAAAATCATCACAGTGAATTCTTAATAAATTCATGTTGATTCAAATATGTCAAGTTGGAAAAAAGAACCATAAACTTTGTGTTGATTCATAGAATTCTAATTCATAAATGAATTGAAAATTCATATCGGCATGAAATAACTCATGACCCAGACATTATTCTTTCAAACCCTCATGTGCATGACACTAAACAGCATCCGGTGGTGAGGCTCCAGTTCTGGAACTTTTGGAAGTATTGAGTGACCTCTTCATTAACATTACTCCCTGACTAAGAATGGTGGTATATATTTATGCAACTCATCCATACAAGTTTTCTTTATCCCTGAACAGTTACCATACCAAGATTAAAGTGCCCAGTCTGGCTTACTATTTATCCCTAGTTGGAGGGAGAATAGTTGGCTGCATAGCTTACCCAAGGGTATTTGTGCTATGTGAGATACAACAGCCTCATCCAGGATTTGAACTTGGATTGCTGTGGTTTGGTTTGTTTTGTTTTACGGCATATCAACCTCGGTGGGTCATTTAATGCAGACAAAGTTTTAAAATAAATTCATTCTTAATGGATACTCAATTTTTTTTATAAATACATTTTTCAATTTAATCCACAGATTGGACCCTAACAGGTACTACCACTCCGAGTCAGAGTGGACCAGGGAGCCATGGTGATGAAGGGGTGCTCCACATTCTCTAAAACTCCAGAACTGGAATCTCACCATCAGAAGTCTTTCCCAGGACATATACCCTCAGCCTTCAAGCACATATATGATAAAAAGTTGGGGGCATAAGGGTAATAGTGTTGGGACAATCATATAGGTACAAGTGCTTGACAGGATCAGCCGATTGATGAGGGGGGGAAGCTCTCCAACCGTCTGTCTAGCCTAAGTAAGGTCCTAAGTGGAGTGTTGCATGTCATGGACTGCTCATCCACCAGGATTTTGTCCTTAAGCATCACAGGTCACCACCCACAGCCAACAGGTGGCCCCATTATGAGGAGTCTTAACCGCTGCAGAGGTGCAGTCTATGTATTCTAAAGCCCCAGACAACAGGGCTGCTTTGGAGAGTGTGGAGTCACCCCTTCATTAAGATTAAACCTAGTCCAAGAATGGTGCTATGTATTTACACAACTCATCCACACAAGCAGGATGTGACACAAGGCCAATTTTTAAGTGGAGTTTAACAGATTTGAATTCCTGTCTCAGTTAAAAAAGTTGGCATATCAAGAATAAAGCACCCCCGGTCTGGCCTACTATTTATCCCTAGTTGGAGTGAGAATAGTTGGATGCATAGCTTCCCCAAGGGTATTCGTACTATGTAAAATACAACAGCCTCATCCAGTATTATCTGCATTATGTCTTCATCTTCATTGTTATCTGTACTACGTTTTGGCCCTCCAGCCTTCTTCAGGTATTTCTTTTTGGACTCAGGAACCTTCCCGAGTGTGAAAAGAAGATTCCCCAGGTTCCTGGTGGATGAGCAGTCCACTTAAAAATTGGCCTTGTGTCACATCCTGCTTGTGTGGATGAGTTGTGTAAATACATACCACCATTTGAATAATGCAGATAATACTAATCATCAAGCCTCATCTCAAAAATTCAGAGAAATAGCCTCATCCAGGATTTTAACTTGGATTACTGTGGCCATTTCCTATGATGATAACCTGAGCGCCAATGAAGTGGTAGTATCTTCTAGGATTCCAATCTATGGGTCAATTAAAATGTTTTGAGTTGCTTAGAAGGATTTTGAACAACATCAATACATTGGCTCTTAAAACATTGATAGTGTAATGACATGTTTGCCAATTTAAACAGATTGAACTTTTTAAAAAAATGTTAACATTTTTATGGTAGTTCCTTTATGACATTATGATTTTAAAGTCTCCACCTGTTCATCCTCCCTTTCAATACATTATTGGAATCTTCCCCCAGGGGGTATCTGTAATATCAGTTCTACTTTTCTAATAAAGATATGCTTATAGAAATATTCTTTTAATCACCTGTTGGGGTTTCTGAGAATATATTAACAGGGATGGTCAACAAGTAGAGAATATTTGAAATTACATTATAAAGGTATTCTAATAAGGGTGTTTACATTTTTAAATCCACCTGTATATTTAATTGCTTACACATTATTAAAAGTAGATAGCAAAATGTGATTGAAGATATATAATACTTTGCAAATGAAACTCACTTTGGCATTAAATAACCCATCAAGAGTTGACATGGTACAAAACCAACCAACCAACCAACCAAATCTTCCATAAATGTTAAGTCGTTGGGGCGGCCTAAAGTCAGTATCAACCAGTCAGTGAGGGAGTCTATCTCCTTTTCAATAGTGCTAGACCAAGGAGATTGTTTCGGCGTCTGAGGTGGAGCACTACACCTACTATCAGCTCCTTACTTTACCGCACAGATCCCTGTGCTACTCATATGCTGTGTTGGCGAGGACTGGTATCGAACTAGGAACCTTGTGGTTTCTAGCCGAATGCTCTACCGATTGAGCTAACCCGGCCCATAAATGTATTCATATAAATTATAGAGATCACTATGATCTGGAAATCATTATCTACTTTTGAGTAGATTTACTCATTTAGTAGGTTTAGAAGCTTGATAGGCAATATATATATATATATATATAAATACATAAGTAAAGTCATTGGGGTGGCCTAAAGTTGATATCAGCCAGACAGCAAGGGAGTCTATCCCCTTTTCACTGGCGCTAGACCAAGGAGATTGTTTTTTAGCATCTGAGGCAAGCGCCACACCTACCACCAGCTCCTCACTTTACCACACAGATCTCTGTGCTACTCATACACTGAGTTGGCGAGGAACAGTATCGAATGAGGAAACTTGTGGTTCCTAGTCAGACACTCTACTTACTGAGCTATGTCAGCCTTAAATATATATATATATATATATATATATATATATGTGTGTGTGTGTGTGTGTGTGTGTGTATGTATGTGTGTGTGTGTGAAATAAAAACTGAAGCTTTGAGAACTGCTCCCATGTATCTTAGAGATAGCTTCTGAAGTTGACATGAGGTTTTTATATATACAATAAAAAAACAAATATTATAATAAACATGAACATCATGTTTAAAGCTTGTAATTCTTGACAAGATACAGGAGAAATATGATATAAAATCTCTCTTTCATGTGTAACATGAGAGAAACAAATTGCATGAAGAAAAAAAGAAAAAGAAAGAAAGAAGTCAAGAAACACACCAACTCTTTTAAAAAAAGTTTGAAATTAAGACAGATAATTTAAAAATATAATTTTATTCTACAGTAGAAGCAGTAGTGAAAATTACTATGGTTAGTTGGTTGGTTAGTTATTTTGTTTAATGGCATATCAATCCTTGTGGGTTATCTAATGACAAATATCATTTTTTTTGTATTCATGATTTGTATGTGAAAAGGTTGTAAGTAAATGTTTTTTTGTTTGGCTTTATACACTGGTAGAAATAATTTCCAATAACTTTAGGTAGGTTATTTCCTAGTTGAGTAACATGATATTACAGGGTGACCCAGAAAAAACAGAACCTAAATTATTTATTTTCCCATAAAACTAACCCTAAACCCTAATCCTAACCCTACCCTCCCCTAGTTGAGTAACATAATATTACAGGGTGACCCAGAAAAAACAGAACCCACAAATTTTGTAATAACATTTTTTTTAAAGTTTAAGTCTAACAAGGGTTAGGATTAGGGTTGGGGTTTAGGGTTAGTTTAATGGGAAAATAAATAAATAATTTGGGTTCTGTTTATTCTGGGTCACTCATGTTACTCAACTAGGAAATAACCCTTCATGTATATAAATATAATGGTAGAATAATTTTCATTAACTCCTTGTGCATTAATAAATTAAAAGAAATAACTTCATATTATTGTAACCTAACAAAGGTTACTAAATAAGGAATAACCAAAAGGAGATTAGAATTGAAATAGAATCTTTATAACATTAACAAAATACAATACTCACCAGCAGTGTGTGAAGAAGGTACTGCTAGTGGTATAAGATTACTCAGTCAGTATAATATTTCCGTATTTATGAGGATAAAGACTTATCCATTAATGTCCATAGGTTGGATATATAACAACATGTATTAATGTAATGGTAGTTGACCCTCAGCCATTGCCTTCTAACACCTTTCAGATGAAAAAAGGTGGGTGTTCGTTTGCCATTAAAGCAATTGAAGAATATGGTTGGGACTTAACTCTTAACATCGTGTTGAGAATTTTCTAAGTCCAGAGCCCAATTCCTATAACCATTTATCAAAAAATGACTAAAAATGGCCTTTTCATTTAAAGTTACCTGTTATTTCCCTTAAATCAAAGACTTCTAAATATGTTTAATATTACGTTTAAACAAAGGTTATCATTTGGGGTAGATTAGAAAAATGAATGTGACTTCCGGCTGGGTGGAATGAGGCGGTATAGGACATTAAGAGTTAATCAGATAGGTTTTGTTCGGTTTGTTTTTTTGTGTTTAATGGCATATCAACCTTTGCAAAAGCCATCCTTGTAGAAGAACAATAGTGGTTACTATTTAACTCAAAGCTGGTTAATCATATAGGTGCTAGGGTTTGACATCAACAGCCAATTGATCGGATCAAGTGTCTCCAATTGCACGTTTAGCCTAAGTAAGGGTGGAAGTGGAGTGTTGCAGGTTACATGACCACTTCATAACTTGGTCACAGATTGCTCAGGCATCAAGGCAGTACAGGTCAACACCCACAGGTGTTCCTGTTGGGTGGGGGTTTTACAACTCTGTAGAGGTGCAGTTGGAATATTGTATAGCCTCAGCTGTCAGTGCCGAAAGTCACTATGGTGCACAAAGAACTCTGCAGCCTGAAATGCATCTATTTTCTGGATTTCATTCTGGAATTTGCACTGTATAATATTCAATCTATTTTGTGGATAATATTCACTAGTGAATGATGTAAAGAAGGAACAAAATTTTGTTAAAAAATTTGTGTAAAATAAATGCATTTTTTTCATTATTTTGCTACAGACTTATTGATACATATGTACATACACATACAAACATATATATATATTATAAAGATTTTGAAGGCAATTTACAATGCACACACAATGCTTCAATGATACTATAAAAAACAAACTTATATATATATATATATATATATATATATACCAAAACTTGTGGTATAATGGTTATAATCATAGGAAATGTACTGTGACTTGAATTCAAATCCTGGATGAATATATGGTAACAGTTTTTTTTTTCATGTTCTATTGGGGGGTATTAAGTCAATAACTAAAATCAATTAGTGTAATCTTTTTAATTTTTGCTTTTAACATGATTGCAAATTAGACCCTATCTTGAATAAAAAAAATATTGCAGCAAAGAGCAGGTAGTGCAGCTAGTATTTAATATTTACTACTGGATTATGTGAATTGACAAGAAAGGAGATTGCATTAAAAGATAAATATTTGTTATGTAAAATAAATGTTTTTTTTTCTTATTAGTCTGTGTACATATTGGTGTACCTACATATACTTATTCTTATGTTAAGAGATATAACATTTTAAATGAATTTGGGGTGCTTTTTTTATTACCTAAAGATGAGCAAAACAGATGAAATGTTAAGGAAAAAAGAAAAGAAAAAGTATTACAATAAATCAATATGAAAAATTGATTGCAACTTGTCCCTGATGAAATTATACTGGATCTATTGAAGAGGCAGGTAATTTCTTCTTTAGGTTATTACTCTTCTTTTTTTCTTTTGTGCTTTGAGTTTACAGTGTTTCAATTGGTATATTTCCCTGAGAGACTTTTCACTGAAAACAGCTTTCAGCACTGATGCATTCAGAAGAGATTGATGGTGATGCCTTCATTGAAACTCTCTCTGTGTGACTTTAATGTTTCAGTACACATTCCAATCAGTAAACTTTTCAATGCAGCTAAAATCATTTCCGGAAAAAAAAAATTTAAATTAAAAAAAAAAAATAAAAAAATTAATAAAAAAGGAAAGATAATCTCACCAAACAAGCATTTAAGAAGATTTTCTTATTAAGTTTTATTCTACAGATTTCCTTTTTAATCCATCTTTGCTAGGAGGGGTCAATTATTTCGCATAAAGCATATTATACCTGAATATGCTTCAGAGGGAAATCACAAGCAAGTTTAGAAAAAAAAAAAAAAAAAAAGGGCTCATTTGTAAGATCAACCCTATGTGTGATAATTTCTTAGGTTTTCATGGTTGTTACATTTGGGAATGAAATGTGGAATTAAGAAAGATATAGGGAATGTAGTTAAATAAAATTTATTTATATTTAACATTCCTTTTTAAATATAAACATCCCTGTTTAGAGTGTCAGATCAACACTTTGTGTAATAAGTTCTTTGTTTTTTTTTCTGATTGTTACATTTGGAAAGGAAATGTTGAATTAAGAAAAATATAGGAAATGTAGTTAAATAAAAGGTATTCTTATTTAACAATCCTTTTAAATATAAACATCCCTATTTAGAGTGTCAGCTGTCAATCAGGTGACACTGGTATTCTTTTTTATCATAAAACCACATTTACATAACATTCTGGAATTTAAAAGTCAAATTTAAAATAAAAATTAAAGACTTGTTTGTTTATATCTATCTATATATTAATTTGCTTGTTCCTAAATCTTCTGTCCATTATCATCCTGCAACACCCTCTGGTTAAAAATGAGACCATCCAAATAGTTCCAAGATGCAATGCAAAAATATAAATCCAGATTATCTGGTGTTGCTTAATCTCAGATTTCTTATTTGTCCCATTTTATTTCACTCAATTTTACAAAGGAAATATTCCAAATGGTCTTGTATTGCATAAATGCCCAATGTAAAATTAAGAAGAAAAAAAAAAAGAAGTTACATGTTTGTTTTATTTGTAATATTGAAATTGTGAATTATGGAATATATTTTAGTGATTTTGATCTTATATTGATCTGAACTCCTGCCTTAATTTACACTATGTTCGAACAAGCCAGGGTCAGGCAAATTTCTGGCCTAACTTAGATATTTTCCGAGTCATGTTTTTGTCCCTTTTTTGCCAGCAAATTAGAGTAGATATTTTAAACGCCTCCTCCAAGATTTTTGTCAGTAAATCAATGTAAATATTTTACAACCC
The DNA here is from genome assembly GCA_023376005.1 of Doryteuthis pealeii. Classification (NCBI taxonomy): domain Eukaryota; kingdom Metazoa; phylum Mollusca; class Cephalopoda; order Myopsida; family Loliginidae; genus Doryteuthis; species Doryteuthis pealeii. The sequence continues at coordinate 27,657,871 of CM042151.1, read as the reverse complement.
TGCTTTTAATAAAGAGTGAGAAAGAGTTAAATCAAGATTATTATACTTTTTATGTATTGAAGTATTTTGCAATAGCTCTTAAGTAGACATATCAAACATTGTAATAATTAAATTATCATAATGTCGTATATCCACAGGTTCTGCTAGTAATGTCAATATTACAATACATAATCTTTTCTTTTTTCTTTTACATGCATAAAAAATGGTTTAGCATTTCTATCTTTGATCTCAATTCATAAAAAGCAGCAACTTTGATTTGTAAAAAAAAATTTTCAAGACAATTAATCATTTACTTAGCTTAATTTTTCCGACTAGCGTTTCAGCTAATCTATTTGCAAAATTTCATGAAAATTAACATAGTAATTTCAAATATTTTAATCTTATAGTCTGTATCAAGGGTATAGGTATTTATCCAGCACCTTCCACAACAAGCAGGATGTGGCACAAAGTCAACTTTTAAGGGAAGCACAGCTAATTTGAATTCAGAGTTTTCCTTCTCCTAGATTAGTTGCCTTAATAAGGCAACCAATCTAGGAGAAGGAAAACTGATCAACTATTTACCCATATTGGGATGGTTGGAGAAGAGAGGGATTCATGCCTTTCCCATGAGCATTAGCATGAAGTTAAACCTAAACAGCCTTTCTAGAATTTGAACTCAAGTCACTGATTCCATTTCCAGTGAGGATAACCATTACGTTAATTGCTCCTCCCTAACAGGGATCAAAGGTGTAAACATATGGCCTTCTAAACCATCAAGTATAATTTTGTGGAAAGACTAAAATCCCCCCCCCTCTTTAGAACCTTATATCCCAATGCTTTCTTACAATAAATAAATGAATAACATTTTTTTTTAAATTATCAAGACCAGGTGGCATTTATTTGCCACCCGACAAGGGCAGAACATGACATGAGGTGGAGTTTAATGTAAGGGTTCTCATGCATCTGTGAGTAGGGAAAAAATGGCTCAGTTTCATTAGCATTTTCCATTGGAACAAAGGCATCAAGTCATTGAGTAAGTCAATGAGGTGGCTTAATGTTGGTATCAGACAGATAGCAAGGGAGTCTATCCCCTTTTCACTAGCACTAGACTAAGGAGGTTGGTTTTACATGTGAGGCGGACACCACACCGACCATCAGCATCTCACTTGACTGCACAGATCCCTGTGCTACTCATATTCTGAGTTGGTGAGGGCCGCTATCAAACCAGGAATCTTGCGATTCCTAGGCAAGTGCTCTACTGACTGAGCTAAATCAAATTGATCGTAATTTATTGATTTTAGTGGTATGCCAACCCATCTAGGGTTATTTTATCCCTAGATTTTGGAGAATTGCAATCATTGCACATTTATCTTTCTTATATGAATTTTTTGCAAGTAGTTATATCAAGTATTCAGAACCTAGTACTAATGATTTGCACACAGAGTTTTATGGTTTCAAGTAATCTTATCTAATACTAATAATTATATGGTTTTATGTAATTATTTCTATTTAATAATAGTCATTTGTTTTCACACAGTCATATAATTTGTATGAATTTTTTGCATGTAGTTATATCAAGTATTCAGAACCTAATACTAATAATTTGCACACAGAATTTTATGGTTTCAAGTAATCTTATCTAATACTAATAATTATATGGTTTTATGTAATTATTTCTATTTAATAATAGTCATTTGTTTTCACACAGTCATATAATTTGTATGAATTTTTTGCATGTATTATATCAAGTATTCAGAATCTAATACTAATAATTTGCACACAGAATTTTATGGTTTCAAGTAATCTTATCTAATACTAATAATTATATGGTTTTATGTAATTATTTCTATTTAATAATAGTCATTTGTTTTCACACAGTCATATAATTTTATATGAATTTTTTGCATGTAATTATATCAAGTATTCAGAACCTAATACTAATAATTTGCACACAGAATTTTATGGTTTCAAGTAATCTTATCTAATACTAATAATTATATGGTTTTATGTAATTATTTCTATTTAATAATAGTCATTTGTTTTCACACAGTCATATAATTTATATGAATTTTTTTGCATGTAATTATATCAAGTATTCAGAACCTAATACTAATAATTTGCACACAGAATTTTATGGTTTCAAGTAATCTTATCTAATACTAATAATTATACGGTTTTATGTAATTATTCCTATTTAATAATAGTCATTTGTTTTCACACAGTCATATAATTTATATGAATTTTTTGCATGTAATTATATCAAGTATTCAGAACCTAATACTAATAATTTGCGCACAGAATTTTATGGTTTCAAGAAATCTTATCTAATACTAATAATTATACGGTTTTATGTAATTATTTCTATTTAATAATAGTCATTTGTTTTCACACAGTCATATAATTTATATGAATTTTTTGCATGTAATTATATCAAGTATTCAGAACCTAATACTAATAATTTGCGCACAGAATTTTATGGTTTCAAGAAATCTTATCTAATACTAATAATTATACGGTTTTATGTAATTATTTCTATTTAATAATAGTCATTTGTTTTCACACAGTCATATAATTTATATGAATTTTTTGCATGTATTATATCAAGTATTCAGAACCTAATACTAATAATTTGCGCACAGAATTTTATGGTTTCAAGAAATCTTATCTAATACTAATAATTATACGGTTTTATGTAATTATTTCTATTTAATAATAGTCATTTGTTTTCACACAGTCATATAATTTATATGAATTTTTTGCATGTAATTATATCAAGTATTCAGAACCTAATACTAATAATTTGCACACAGAATTTTATGGTTTCAAGAAATCTTATCTAATACTAATAATTATATGGTTTTATGTAATTATTTCTATTTAATAATAGTCATTTGTTTTCACACAGTCATATAATTTGTATGAATTTTTTGCATGTAGTTATATCAAGTATTCAGAATCTAATACTAATAATTTGCACACAGAATTTTATGGTTTCAAGTAATCTTATACGGATTAAATGTCCTATATGTTTTACCCCCAGAAAGATCTGGAGTGGATATTGGTCTTGGCCAATCCTGATTGCCTTGAAAAATGCTATGAATAACTCAATCTAGCACGCTAATAAACTACTAGGTCATATAGTAGTTTAATTTGATTTTTGTAGTAGTATTTGCATTAACTATTACTGTAATGAATATTAGAGAGACTAGTGATAAGTATTATTATCATTATTAGTGATATTTATTCTTTGGCTGTAATGATATTGATTTTATAAAGCTGATGCAAAAGATCTCATCCCTTTATTTTTCTACTAAATCTTTTATTCATGTAAATTCATGGTATCATTATTCAGTCATCAAAATATTTTTCCTGGCTGTCTATGACCTCATGATACTTTTCAGCTAAATTTTATCTTCTATCATAAAACACTGGTTCTTGTTTTGATTCAATTTCTTTGATAGGTTGAACTTGTTCGGGCCCACTGACTAGACAATGAGTATTGCATGACATTAACAAGGCATTATCAGAAGTTCTGGAAAATACACTGCATGCAAAAGAACTCTCCCATTCCATTTCTATGATTATTTGTTTCCCCTGTCAAAAAGCAAAAGGTCTCTTCTATTATCATGCATTATCTTTAATATGTCATTTTAGGAGGCGTACATGTCATTAGAGGAAATGGACTTGACAAGCTATGTTCAAATCATAAATCTGGTTACTTGCCTTTCACTTTATGCTAATGCATATGAAAAAGGCATGAAACCATCTTTTCCCCCATCACCCTCAGCTATGGATAAATAATAGGGCAGATTAAGCTCTTTAAAGCAACCAGTCTAGGAGAAGAAAAAAACAAATTCAAATCCAACTTTAATATTTTAAAATTTGACCTTTTGTCATATTCTGTTCATAGTATATCGATTAAATGATTGATTGATTTTAATGGCATGTCAACCCATCTAGGGTTATTTTGTGCCTAGAAGTTTGTGAATTGTATTATAGTATGTATATATTTACTTTTTTTGTATAGTTGTTTAAGTTCCTTTTTTTTTTCAAAGATAATTCTTAAACAGATTTATTTATTTGACCCATAGATGTAACCTAACAGAGTGGATCAGAGAGTAATGGCAATGAAGGAGTACTCCAGATTTTCAGAATTGAAGTCTCACCATCAGATGCAGTGCAGTGTCATACCCAGGACATTCCTTTTGTGAGTACGGGGAGGTCTTATCTTCTGTAGGGGATACAGTCAGCATATTCTAAACACAACTGATAGGACATTGTTTATAGTGGAGGGTTGGATAAATACACATATCAGTGATTGATATTCATTCAATCTTAAATCATATTGTTTAGTTTTCTCTGCCCTACCCAGCTATGGGTAAATGATAGGGCAGACAAGGCTCATTAGCCTTGGTACAGCAACCAGTCTAGGAGAAGGAAAACTCTGGATTCAAACCAGCTCTTGAAAATTAATCTATTTGACCAATAGATGGAACCATAACATATGCTACCACTTTGAGCCAGTGTGGATCTGGGAGTAATGGCAATTAAGGAGTACAGCACACTCCCCAGATCTCCAGAACTGGAGTCTCACCATACACAGAATACCCCTCTTGTATGGGAGGGGTCTTAATAATCTGCAGGAGATACAGTAAGAGTATTCTAAACCCAACTAATAGGATGTTATTCATAGTGGAGGGGTTAAATTAATACATATTGTTACATAATTTGTGGGCTGCCTATGAATTATGACTGTAGAGTAGTAAAATTTAAATAACAGTATTTGCAAATGGAAAGTTACCATTTAATGCATGACAGTTATAGAAGTTATTGACTATAGTTCACCTTTCAATAACCTAGCCACTGATTTCTCATTGGCTAAAGGCAAAGCGTGTGAAAGGAACTGAGTTAGAATAGTTAGAATTTGGCAGTTAGTCAAATGGGCCAGATGTAATGGTCATTTGTTCCCCAATAAGCCATCTTATCAATGCAAGGTTTAACCCTTTTGGGCTTTTGGGTAATAAAGACATCTGAGAAAAATAAACTGTCTTGTATCATCATTTAAAAACAAAAGAAATGGGCACAGAGAACTGGAGCCCAGTACTAAAGAAGTCCGTATCAACCAGATGAAGAAATCAACCCAAAAGAAAATGGCTGGTTGGCGAAACAGAACCCTCCTAAGAACTCCTCTCACCATTTGATACAAAAGAGGTTACAATATATTATTGATTTATAATCATTCAATCTTGGAGCAAATTGTTTGCCTTTCATTGTATTAATGCCCTTGACAAAGGTATGAATCCCTTCCTTCTCCCTACCCAGCTATGAGTAAATAATAGAGCAGACTCAACTCTTAACTCTTAGTATAGCAAGTAATCAAGAAGAAGGAAAACTAAATTTAAACCAGCTGCAATCTCTTAAAAATTGACCTTGTGTCACATCCTGTCTATTGTGGAGTTGTTGGATAAATACATAGATGATTCAAACAAGCCAATTATTCAGTGGAGCATTACACAGTAACCATTTATCTTATCTTTTGTAATAAAAATTTCCCTTTGAAATGTCACAAAACACAGAAGAAAAAAAATCCTTCACTAGATTTCATTTAGTTTGAGATGCTGAAGGCTCTTCTGGATCTTGATATGATTTTCTTGATTTTGGAGTCTCATAATAAAACCATTTTTCATCGCCAGTGACTACGTTGTCCAAGAATGACTTTTTTTTGTGTGTCTGGGAAAGAATGGAAAGACAAGTATTTAAATGCTGATTGATGTTTCTTACCATAAGTTAATATGGAACCCATTATCTAGGCTTCTGAATTTTTCCCCGAGGCTTATACTATGGTTGACTGATTGCACAAGCAATAAAGAGCCGAGTAAATTTCAAAGACGCTTCTAAAATTTAATAAAAATTGCGCAAAATATGGCACTGATATGATAGCTTATCTTATATTATTGTTTCCAATCTGTGCTTTTCTGCACTGTTCCTCACTGTCATAAAAATGTCAACCTAAGTGAAGTGATATATAAAAAAACAAAAAAACAACTAAAAGGTAAAAAAATGAAAAAGAAAAATACTAGTAAAGATATGTAATAATAATGGTTGATGATGGTTAATCTAAAACTAAGAATAAGTAAGAATTGCTGGTTTGGCTTTTTTCTTTTTTACGGCATATCAACCTCAGTGGGTCATTCAATGCCGATAAGTTTTGAAATAAATTCATTCTTAATGAATACTCAATTTTTTATAAACATATTTTTCTATTTAACCACTAGATGGAACCCTAACAGGCACTACCACTGGGTGGACCAGGGAGCAATTGTGATTGAAGGGTTCCATATTATCCAGGCCTCCAGAACTGGAACCTCACCATCAGATAGAGCTTAATGTCATTCCTCAACAAACAGTTGGGGATTGCCATAAGGGCAATAGGTTTGGGAGAAACATATAGGTGCTAGGTCTTAATGTGACCAGGTGATTGATCGGAGGGGGCCTCTTTGACTGCTGTCTAGCCTAAGTAAGGGTATTGCATGTCATGGACTGCTCATCCACCTGGGTTCCATCTTTAAGCATCACGGGTTACCACCCATGGCCAACAGGTATCCCCATTTAGGGAGTCTTACCCCTCTGCAAAGTGGCAGTCAGTGTATTCTAAAGCCCCAGCTGACAGGGCTATAAAAATTGCTGACAATACTATTAGTGTAAACAACAATAACAGAATAATAATAGTGGCTATTAGTTTATAACCAACACTAAGTCCTGTTAATGCATTAATGCATCCAGGGATAAACTAACACTGAACATTCAATAAGGAAAGACAAACAACTAAATCACATGAACAATGCACATATGAATGTTTTATAAACATAACGTCACAACAAAATAACATAATACATATGTCCCCAAACTGGCTATGATAAAGTCCAATGAACAAACAAAATGTGATGAAGAGGTAGCAAAAATGGATAGAAAAGACTTACTGTGTCTTTCATGGTTATCATGATGCATTGCAATAAATGCTATACTGAATTTGGTGACAAAAAGTCTCTATTCTGTTCAATGAACAGAGTTGAGAAATATGTTCTTTTTGCTCACTGAGTGATGACCGACAACAGATAAAGTCTTGTTCTTTTGAAGAAATGGGACCAAAGAGAAAGTTTTAAGGGGCTGAATTATCATGTGACCATCGGACACATAATGTGGGAAGCCATGCTTACAGTCCAAGAGAAGACAATTATTTTTAATTGGTCTCACTGGTGAGATTTTCCCATTTTCTTTATTTATGTCTTTTTCGCTTTTTTTTCAAATTATGCTTTTGTTAAACACACCAATTCATGGGCATGCGCACTCACGATTTCTATAAACCTCATAGTCTGAGCATGTTGGCTATGCTTGTGACGTCATAGTTTTGAAATTTGATTTTTTATTTGTTAATATATATGTTTTAATTTTCTGTATCTTATGCAATTTTAGGGTATTATATGAAGAAATACCCTGAAGATTTGCGCTACTGTGAGAAACTCATGTAGGTAGTTTTTAAACCATTCAATTTTAATCGTCTATTCAGCTCTTTATATTGAGCACTTTTTAATCGGTTTTAGTAAAAAATGCTGAAGTAAATAAGATTGTATACTTATTTGCTTGGTGGATTTAATGGTAACTGCATATATATATATATATATATATATATATATATATATATATATATATGAATTTATTGTAAATTGGGTAGGTGTGAAAATTGCATGGAAAATGAAATTAGGTTACCTATTCTAATTTAAATGGATGTAAAAGGTATCGTTTTGGTTATTGTGTGGTAGTTGAAAGGATTATATATACGGATAGGTTTCACCTTTGTGAGTTGAAGAACAAACCACAGGTGAGTCAAAGAAAGGAACACATGCGAAAGATGGTCACTACTATGGTAACAAGAGAAGAAGAATCTCCCAAATTTAAAGACAGAGTACAAATCTCCACCACATTAAAGTCTTCTAAATTCTCCACTACTCCTTGGAAAGTCATCTAAAATCAACATTATATACTCTTTTGAAAGACTTCTGTAAATCTTTACTAATTTTCAGAGACCCACAATCTTTGATTCAACCTTCAGCTTTGACTCAACTTACAACTTTTTCTCTTGAATAGATTTTTACACTTAAAAGTAAGTTTATTTTCATTGATATCTTGAAAGACTTTATTTTGATAAACTGTTAATCTGCCAAAATGAACTTTATAAATCAAACAATGAAATATTTGTGCAATTCTTACCCCCCCACAAAAAAAACAAACAACATTAAATATGATATCAGAGGAGATATGATTGAAGTATATAAATATACCCATGGATTTTATTCAACAAATTGAATGTTGCTAAAAAAATCAATACCATGGGTCATGAATTAAAACTCTTAAAAATATTTTGCCAAACAAATGTAAGGTAAAATTATTTTAGTAACAGGGTAGTAGATTCATGGAATAAACTACCATCATCAGTATTGTATGCCCCATCTCTGAACTCTTTTAAGGCAAGGTTGGATGAACTGTGGAAAAAATATAAATATTCAGTGGAAATAAAATGAATGTTTTGAATATATGGAACAGTTGACAGGTCTCAGACCTAATATACTGTCTGAAAAGATATTATTATTATTATAGAGTTTTTCCATCTGCCTTAGCCAGTGATTTACTGGAAGCTGAATGACAGCAAGTCTCTCCAGGACTCTTCTGAGTATTCTAGCTGATCTTAATAATACAATTTCACAGTTTCGTCAGTTCTCTGGCAAGATATTAAACATGTTGCACATGTTTTGTTCAATTGGTGTGAGCCTTTTTGCTAAATTATAAATAAAACAATTCTTCTGATTTAAATTTGCATTTAGCTTGAATTCTTGTCTTTGTTGCCTCGCCTTTAAAAGTCCTCACACACTTGTAAAACCCCCATCAGGCAGATATTTGAAAATTCTGACTTTTTGCAGCACAACAATATTAAAACGTTTTAAAATCAGGTTTCTTTGGATTTTGTTTAAGTATACAAAAAACCGAGCATTTCTAATGATAGGCTTTACTAAAAAAGCAGTTAAAATAAAATCCATGACTGGCTACGTGCTTCATATTCTATTATCATGAGGCTACACCTGCAAATGCCGGTATCAAATTGTGTATATTTACTTGTATTTTTACTTGAAGTAATTCTGGATTTTTTCTAAGATTGGAAAGCCATCAACTGAAACATCATGAACTCAAAATACACAACACAAGTAGAACTATCACAATAAACAGACACTCGAAACAAGTAATTCAAAACTCTTTGTCTAAAAATGACAGTCCATAAGTTGTTCATTGCATTTACTTTTCTTTTTCTTTTAAATAGATTTTATTTTCATACTATCTTCAGAAGTCATACACAACTGTACACATTCTGAATATGCATTTGTGCTTGATGGCGTCTATGTAAATATTGTTTGTGTGTGTACACATATATAAAATATGGATATTCATAGGAATGTAAATTTTAGGATGTGATTGCCAACATCTATGTGTTTGCATATATAACTCTGTGTATGTGTATATATATATGTGTGTGTGTGTGTGTGTGTGTGTGTGTATAAGGATGTTTTAAAAGCATTTTTGGTCTGTTATTGGGGCTTAAAATAAACAGACTACATCCTTTGTAAGACCTTTCACCATAAAAGAAGTGTTTGGGGTATGACACTAAACTGATGAGAACTCCAGTTCAGAAAGTTGGCTGGTTAGTTGTTTTGTTTTGTTTGTTTTAAGGCATATCAACCCTTATAGGGTCATTTAATGTTGAATCAAATTATTTTCTTATCAGGTTGCTTTCAGTACCTGCTATTGCTTAAAATGGTCCAGTTCAGGAGGTCTATGTGTATGCACATAAAACTATATGTCTGTGTATATATATGTGTGGTTATAATATGAATATACATAATCTCCTAATATTAGGATGCATCAAAAATATCTTTTGCCCTGTTGGTGGGGCCTAAAATACATAGACTACATTCCTTGCAAAGGCTAAGACTGCCAAAAAATGGGGTGTCTTATATTAAACTGATGAGACTTCACTTCTGAAGGTCTAGTGGATGTGGTGTCACTGAAGGTCTAGTGGATGTGGTATCACTTCTTCATTGCCATTATTCACTCTAGTCCACTCTGATCCAGAGTGGTAGTACCTGCTAGGGTAGCATCTACAGGTAAAATAGATCTGTTGAAAAATAATTTGTATTACTTGAAACCATATAACTCCAAAATGATTGTTATGATTAAATAGGTATAATTACTTGAAACCATATAATTGGAGTTGGCATTAAATGACCCACTGAGATTGATATGCCGTAAAACAAACCAAACCAAACTAAACATGTAATTGGATGTGATTTATCAGTATTACATAAAACCATTTAAAAACATAATCGTGCTCAAACAAATCTATATGTAATGGAGATTCATTATTTATTTATCTCTAACCGAAACTGCATTGCTGCTTATATAACAATACCATCAGGAATGTAAATAAGTTTATCAGTGAGTATTTAATTTATAGTCATAATATACATATATTCATAAAATAAAGAACAACCCTTTATCATATATACTCAGAACTATATGTATATATATATATATATATATATATATATATATATTTCATGGATGTGCGTGATGTAATGGTTAGAGTTGTAGAAAATGGACTCTTTAACCTGAGTTCAAATCCTGGATGATGCTGATTGCATTTCACATAGCATTAATACCTTTGGGAAAGATATGCACCAAA
>CM042151.1:27632103-27639603 GCA_023376005.1 Doryteuthis pealeii | reverse complement strand
GTACACATGGGGACAATATGCATATGCTTGTATATATGAGTATATAGGCAGAGCATATACATGTTTACCATTGGTTGCCTAACCAAGGTTAAAGAGCCCAGTCTGCTCTACTATTTACCCATAGCTGGAGAGAAAATAGTTGGATTCATACCTTTCCCAAGGTTATTAGCACTATGTGAAATGCAAACAGCCTTGTTCAAAATTTCTCCCTGTGTGCATTTTCTACAATGGTAACTATTACACCATACACCTCCATAAACATAGGATAAAAAGTAAAGTCATTGGGGCAGCCTAATGTCAGTATTAGCCAGACAGCGAGAGAGTCTATCCCCTTTTCACAAGCACTAGACCAAGCATATTGTTTTTGCATCTGAATTGGAGTGCCACACATACCATCAGCTCCTCACTTTACTGCACAGATCCTTGTGCTACTCATACACTGAGTTTGTGAAGGCCTGTATCAAACTGGGAACCTTTGTGTTTTCTAGCTGAACGCTCTACTGACTGAGCTAACCTGGCACCTCCATAAGCATAGAATATATGTATGTATCCGTGTGTAGATGTGAGCATGCCTATATGAGTATATACTTGTGTAGGCATAGTATATGTGTATGTATGGCTTGAAGAATAATTAAAGTTCCAATTACCGTCGAACTGGGAAGACAAGGCAACAAACGGTTGTAACTTAAATACAAACCCGAATGTCACAAAGTCTACTGCAGAATGACAGGATATATATAAGACTCCACAATGTCATTCAAATCAAGCAGCCAATCAGAGCTCAAGGAATGGAATGACCCAAATCACGCAAATTCATAAATGGGTAATTCTTGATTTCTATATATACCAACTGTCTTGGACACTGCTTAAGTGGTACTTAGCTGCTGTTATTCAAACCAACAGTAGACTTACTGACTTCAATATGGCTGTGGTTTGTTTTGATTGTTTTATGGCATATCAACCCTTTTCGGGCTATTTGATACTAAATCAAGTGATTTTTTGATAAACAAAGGACAGGTTGCTTATAGTACCTGCTGCTAGTCACCCAAGTAAGTATTGAACAGGCTCATTGCTGGTATGTATGTGGGGGGTAAGTATATTTGTATGGGTGTTTGGTTGGTTTGGTTTATTTGTTTAATAGCATATCAACGTTTGTGACTTATTTAATGCCAAAATCATCCTTGTAGAAGAACAGTCATGTCATTATTTAACCACTAGCTGGGGAGATAAAGGAATAGTCCAAAAGTGAATGGAGTTCAAACTTGCTTACTATGATATTGCAATCCAGCATGTTAGCCACTATGCTATGAGTACTCCCGCTTGTATATATGTGATAGATGGATAGAGAGAGGAGGAAAAAAGAGAGAGGGATAGAGAAGAGAAGAGAGAGAGGAGAGAGAAGAAAAAAGAGAGAGAGGGATAGAGAGAGAAGAAAAAAGAGAGAGGGATAGAAGAGAAGAAAAAATAGAGGATAGAAAGAGAGAAAGAGAGAGAGAGAGGGATAGAAAGAGAAGAAAGAGAGAGAGAGAGGGATAGAAAGAGAAGAAAAGAGAGGGATAGAAAGAGAAGAAAAGAGAGGGATAGAGAGAAGAAAAAAGAGAGGGATAGAGAGAAGAAAAAAGGGAGAGGGAGAGAAGAAAAAGAGAGAGAGTGGGATAGAGAGAGAAGAAGAAAAGAGAGAGAGGGATAGAGAGAGAAAGAGAGAGAGAGAGGGATAGAGAAGAAAAAGAGAAGAGGGAGAGAGAGAAGAAAAGAGAGAGAGAGAGTGGGATAGAGAGAGAGAAGAGAGAGAGAAAGAAGAGAGAAGAGAGAGAGAAGAAGAGAAGAAAAAAGAGAGAGAGGATAGAAAGAGAGGAAAAAAGAGAGAGAGGAATAGAAAGAGAAGAAAAAAAGAGAGGGATAGAGTGAGAAGAAGCATGAGGTAGCATATATGTATAAAAAAAAAGAATAGCTAGAATAAATTGGGAGGGCTAGGCAGGTGATAAAACAGAAGGAGAAGGATTTCTTAGTGGAAAGAATTTCTTCATGAAAGAGTTTTTAATGTCGATTAAAAACAGAAAACTATGGTGTTAGTAGGGTCAGTAGACAATTGGGTTAAATCAAACTTAACGGACCTAAATTCCATCATCGTATGTCACTCCGCCGAAAGAAAAAAAATACCAAAAATCAGGGAATTAACTGAATTTAATGAAATTATCAGTATTGATATATTAATGAATAAAAGATATAAGGCACCAGTTATTTTATTTAAAACCTTTTACATTTTTTCTGGTCAGTCAATTTTGAACCACATATCTTTGAGGCATAGCACAGATTCTCAAAGATACTTTTTTGTGGGGGGCTGCTTCCAAGATTTGTTCAAGACAGCATGCAGCATCCTTATGTAATTCCCATCCTGCTTTTTCTCTAAGTGTTTTGTTAGAGTCCAAGTCATTATATATATATATATATATATATATATATATATATATATAATGACATAAAACATATTGCATATATATATATATATATATATATATGCAATATGTTTTATGTAAATAAGTGGGTGCATATGAATTGAATTGCATATTTAAGTCTGTTGGATATGCATAACCTTCTTAACGAACTGCTGCACACGGAACTTTTACGTTACTGGAGAGTTAGTGTGTTTCCACAACATGGTCTTCCCAATGCTGGCCTGAAGTAACAAACACATGTTTGTAAACATTTTTTTTACTAAAACATGCTTCTCCATACACATTACACATTCTTCTGCAAATTTCATATGGTTTGCACTCCTCAGCCACCAAAGATTTTCTGTTCAAGCCTAGAGCACTCTGATTTGAATAGACTCAAAGCATCTTTGTTAGATTAGAATAAAGTTTGCTATATCAATATATATCAATTTTAAACAATGCATTTATGGAAACAAATTCTGGAAAAAAAAAAATATATATATATATATATGTATGTATGTATGTATGTATGTATGTATTTTTTAAATGTGTCTTATTTAGTGAATGACCCTCATATATATATATATATATATATAATGTATTATTTATTATTATAGTTTTTGAATGATGACATTAACATATTAATTTATTAATGCAAATAGAAATTATTATAAGCAAAACTATTAGTAGGTATATCTGACTCATTAGGATTAACATTACTATTTGCTCTACTTAGGTATTGAGCACTCTTTACATTTTAGCTTTAGACAATCCTAGCACCTTATATATATATATTTTCTTTTTTTAGCCTAGTGTGATAGTGTTAATCAATTATTTTTGGTTGGTGTAACTCTCTTGGCCTTTCTTTTTTTCATTTTTTTTCCCCAGACAAAGTTTTGTAGTATATTTTTACTAACAAATTATTTGTTGCTTTTTTTTCTTACCTCAAGAGTTTACTAATAGGATTAGTATACTATACACACAGACACACACACACACATATATATATATATATATATATATATATATATATATATAATATTAGTGGCATATCTTGAAAAACATGTTGGAGTAAGCAAATAAAACTGTTATGATTTTGCAGGTGAAATTAAAGATAATTAACGATGAATCAAGATTAAATTAAATTGAATGCACCCATTTACCTAAAAAATTTCAACTAAATCTTTAAAATGTTTGTGTTTACAATTATTAACTTTCAAAACAAAATTTTACAAATTCAAAAAAATTCTACCTCTAATTTATAATAATTTCTATTTGCATTAATAAATTAATATGTTAATGTCATCATTCAAAAACTATAATAATAAATAATACATTACATATATCTTAATATAATGGAGATTCGGTATCATTCCATCTGTAAATGAAACTACATCACTGCTTACATCACAATAACTTCAGGAATTGCATAAATTTACAAATGAGTATTTAATCTATGGTCACAATCATTAATGAATTGAATAAATCTTATTTATTAATGATGTGTCAATGAAAATCTGGTTAGATTTGCTTCAAAACAACCCATGTTATTAGTGCGTTTAAAATCCTACAATGTGTCTTATATATCACAAAGAAATAAAGTTTACATAATATATGGAGTGGTTAATTTGCATACTGATTTTAATAAAACCCGGTTTAATTAATAATTACCTGGTGTTATTGTTTTATTACCTAATATTATAGTTTTATTCTCCAACATATTAAAATCAATGCTATGAATGATTTTATATAGAAACCAATTTGAATATAATTAAGTGTAATCTTTTTATATGCATCCTTATTTAATTTTGTTTGTTTTTCTAATCTATTTCATTATATTAAAACTTAAATAATTTTGCCTAGAGGGCACATATTCTTGCTAGTATATATATATATGCACACACACATATATATGAATATATATATATATATATATATATATATATATATGTATATATATATATATATATATTTTTACTAAACCCTCCACACAAGTAGGATATGATAGGTCAATTTCTTAAGCGGAGTTCAACAGGTTTGAATTTAGAGTTTTCCTTCGTCTGCCCTACATTTTGGCCATAGTTGGAGGAAGAATAGTTGGCTGCATATATATATACACCTAGGGTATTAGTGCTATGTGAAATGCAAATAATCTTGTTCAGGATTTGAACTCAGGTTACTGTATCCATTTCCTATGATGATAGCCATTACACCACAACCACCCACAAAGATGTTGTGGATACTGGCCTCCTTCACTAAATCAGCAGTTGCTACTGATTTGGACACTTGCATTCCTCTGACTTAAGTCTTTTTCAAAAGTCACACCATATTTCCTCTTGAAATGATCAATCATTTTATTATGGAAAGAGATTATTGCAAATTGAATTTTGAATATTTCAGACGTACAGATTTTTAAAGGTAAATGTATGCCTACAAGTTTCAAGTATTCATTATAATAGATATAAATTCACAGTTTCACTGAAGTATGATGCAATTGAAATAAATGATACATCAAACTCAATAAAGATTTTTCAAACTTTTGTACAGAATAATTTTATAGGGTAAACAATGAATACTTAGCTTCTAATGAAAATATGCCATTGATTATATATATATATATATATATATATATATATATATGTGTGTGTACAGAAATAACCTACTCGTGTTTCACCATAAGGATCTTCATGAAGATCCTTTTAGTGAAACACGAGTAGGTTATTTCTGTTCACACTATAATAGTAAATCCGCTCTACTTACGTATTGAACACGTTATATTTGTTATAACGCTGACTTGTCCGAGTAACACTTATACCAACCAAATATTGAGACCAACCCAATATTTTTACTGGTATGTAATTCCTTTTATATATATATCTATATATATACACAAGGGAGATTCAAAAATTATCTGAAACTCATTTTTTATGGAATCTGAACTCATCATGGATAATTTAATAGGCAGAACCATGTCTAATCTGCATCAATTGTGCTAAAACTCGCCAATGAATTTCAGCTCCTGACACTCCTTCCGACCAGAGTAATCAGGTCATTTCCTTAGTACATACTGCTAGTGGAGTTTATACTGTAAAGATAGCAAGTAAAATGGCGCAATACGTTAGCTCAGTCGGTAGAGTGTTCGGCTAAAAACCACAAGGTTCCTAGTATTTACACACGGATACATACATATATTCTATGCTTATGGACGTGCCAAGTTAGCTCAGTCAGTAGAGCGTTCAGCTAGAAAACACAAAGGTTCCCAGTTTGATACAGGCCCTCACCAACTCAGCGTATGAGTAGCACAGGGATCTGTGCAGTAAAGTAAGGAGCTGACGGTAGGTGTGGTGCTCCACCTCAGATGCCAAAACAATCTCCTTGGTCTAACACTAGTGAAAAGGGGATAGACTCTCTCGCTGATTGGCTGATACCGACTTTAGTCCACCCCGATGACTTTACAATGAAAGTGTGGATAATCTTTGACTCTTTCTCATATATACAGGACCTGTGCATACTACCCTGACAAGGAGGTAGTTAAGGTCTTCTTTGGAGCCCTGGAAGTGCAGGTTTCATATATTTTATATAAATACTTTATGAAAATTGATATGTATTAGAGTAGGGGTCCTGTATTATAGATTAGGGGACGCACCAGCCCTAACACTGGCTATGGTGTAATGGTTATCATTGTGGGAAATGGACATGGCAATACAAATTCAAATCCTGGATTTGCCTGGTAGCTTTTCACATAACACTAATACCCTTGAGAAAGGTATGAATCAGACTATTCTCCCTCCAGCTATGGTTAAATAGTATGACAGACTAGCCACTTGGTATGGCAACTGGTCTTGGATAAGGAAAATCTAAATTCAAACCTAATAAACTCCACTTAAAAGTAGACCTTGTGCAGCATCCTGCTCATGTGGAGAGGTTGGTAAATACACACACATAGTTTTCTGACCTGTTAATATTAGTCTCATGACTATAAGTTTCATGTATTTGTAAAATAAATACAGTTTTCAGGTGAAACATGAGACTTGAAACATTTATTTTAGGTTTTATGCTGCTCTCCTGGCCATTATTTGAGCACTTTTCTGATTTAAGAAAAAAGGGTTTTAATAATTTGTTCATTTCACAATATATATATTTACCAATCCCCTCCACATGAGCAGGATGTGACACAAGGTCAATTTCTTAAGCAGAGTTTAACAGCATTGAATTCAGAGTTTTCCTTTGCCTAGACTGGTTACATAGCCATGGTTAAAGAGCCAAGTCTGTCCCACTAACTACCCATAGCTGAAGGGAGAATTGGATTCATACCTTTCCAAAGGGTATTAGCAACATGTGAAATGCAAACAGCTTCGTCCAGGAATTGAACTCGGGCCAACAAATCGATTTCCTATGACTCTAACCCTTACACCATGCATCTACATTCACAATATATATATGTGTGTGTGTTTGTCTGTATAGTGAAATGGACAAATTTTTATTATAATCAATATATATATAATCAAAGTTCTGTTCCTAACCTTGGTGACAATAACCATACAATATTTTAAAATATATTAAGTTATTTCTAATTGTTCAAAAATGATAATTATCATATTTAATAGCATATAAAAGACCCTGTATTAAAAAAATGACTCATAGATTTCTCATGGGTTTTATATGTGAAATTGAGGTATCTGATTGTCTAATATTTCCTCAGATGTCATAGACTATCTTGTATCAAGACAAACTCCATAATACTGTAATATTAAATGTATATAAAGGATGGGTTTGATATACCAATAAAAATGGTACATATTGTTATCCGAAGACTTTGATTTCGATATACCTGGATTTACCTTTCCTTCATCTAAGACGGATCATTGTTTTCTCAGGTGTGGCCAATTATTATTTACCAAATACTAAAAATATACATATTGATAAAGAACAGGTGCATACACTTATAACAAATTTTGTGTATGATATTAATGAACATAAATTTGAATTTAAGTCTATTTGTATCTGTTCACTGCGTCAGTGCCTGTGTGTCAAATCACATGTACAATGGAGCTTTATATGTGTG
>CM042151.1:27622103-27629603 GCA_023376005.1 Doryteuthis pealeii | reverse complement strand
TCCTTCATTTGCTTCTTTCTTTCATCATTTTCATTTATTGAACTTTCTTTTTTTTCATTCATTTTTGTCTGTTTTGATTTCCCTCTCCTTTTGAACATCTTTTTTGGTAGGGCATCCGACTAGGAACCATAAGGTTCCTGGTTTGATACCGGCCCTCACCAACTGAGTGTATGAGCAGCACAGAGATCTGTGGAGTAAAGTGAGGTGCTAATGGTAGGTGTGGCGCTCCACCTCAGATGCCAAAATAATCTCATTGGTCTAGTGTTAGTGAAAAGGAGATAGACTCACTCGCCGTCTGGCTGATACCGACTTTAGGCCACCCTGATGACTTTACTTTTTTTATACATTAAGCTTCTGTTCTTTTTTTTCCTATTCATTCCTCTCTGTTCATCTCTCTTTCTTTTTAATTCATCCACACATACACCTAATACCTTTTACTTTCCTCTTTGTTATTTAAAAAAAAAACAAAGTCTATATTGATCCATGAATTTTAGTTGATGGCAGAAAGGTGAAAATACTTAAGAGAACAAGAATAACAATCATAATAATGAAGAAGGAAATGACGAGAAAAATATTAACTCCAGTTTTGAGTATCATCTGATAATTTATTGTCAAACACAAAAAGAAATGAAAAAAAAAACTTTCCTTCCTACTCTTCTTGATTTAAATTTTACAACATAATTTAATAATTTGGTATAAAAAAGCATTGAAAACAACAACAACAAAAAGATTAATGATATGATAATAATAATAATAATATCTCTCTTTTACAGATTAAAAAAAAAAGTATTAAAGAACATTTTCAACAAAAATAATTAAGAAAAAGGTAGTCTCGTGTGACAAGTGAATATATATATATATATATATATATACTAAAATAATATTATCCCACCCCCCAAAAAGTTGTAAAAAGATTTGTAAAGAAATAAAACAAAACCAAACAATAAAAAAATCAATTAAAATTTACTATCATTATCAACATTATTATTTTATATTATCGCTAATCGTATCATTATTATCATTTTTATGATAAGTTTTATCATTATAATTTTTAGTTTATTCTTTATGTTTTTTGATGATTTCTATATGAAATATTGATTTTTTTTTCTCTTTTTTTCCCCCAAAATACCATTAACCCAGATTTTAATATTCTGAAGCTTGTACTCTGAATTGTGCGTTCATGTGTAAACATAGAGCGTATTGATTTTTAGAGAAGATGACCATTATTCAAGATATTATGTATTCCAGGAGACGTACTCAAGAGTGTGCAGTCATGAGTGAAGAGGCAAGATGTGTCTAGAGCCCAGAAAATGACACGGCACTGTCACTAACACCGAAAACCGTGGCTAAGCAGAGGGGGAAATAAAAACTTCTCTCTCAATGGACATTTGACTTAATCTCGTTCTGATTAAAAGCTATTTTTGAAGTGACTTCAACCTCTCATTACAAAATTGAACAGACATCAATTGAAATGCGAACAATTTTGGTGAACCTTCTATGCCTTGTGTACTTCTATAGATTTTGGGTCTATGTATGACGATCAGAAAATCCACATTCAAATTGAGACTAAAATTACATCTGTCTAGCTATATATGTGTAAGTGTATTTAATTAATACATTAGTTAAAACCACTCATATATTTTTATGTATAATCAATGGATGGTCAAAGAAATTCCATATTCAGGTGTACATATGTTTGCATAAAAGCTTTTACGGTTCTAAGGGTGACGATATATGAAATGTACAATATATTGAACTCAATTTTGTTTATATATATATATATATATATATATATATATATATATATATACATTTGTGTGTGCGTGCGTGTGTGTGTGTATTTACCAGGCTCTCTACAGAAGCAGGGTGTGACAGAAGGTCAATTTTTAAGCAGAGATTAATAGATTTGAAATAAGTTTTTCTTCTCATTTTTGAAGTGTATTAGCAAACTTGTCCTTGATTTGAACTCCATTGACTATGTCCATTTCAAATGATGATAACCATTACCTCATGAGTGTCTTTACTATATATATATATATATATATATAAATATGTGGATGACTGCAAAATCTATGGAAGAAGTGTGTGGACTGCAAGGGGGCTATGTTAAAAAATAAACCTCATTTACTCACATTCCATGAAAGTACCTTGCTCAGCCTGAGAACTATTCAGCTCACACAATAGAAAGTAAAATATGTACCTGAGGCCTGAGAACTGTGGTTACACCTGTTATTTTGGAATCTCTGCACATATTGATACATATATATATTTACCAACTTCTCTGCATGAGCAGGATGTGGCATGAGGTCAATTTTTCATTGGAATTTAACACATTTGAGTTTTTCTTCTCACAGTCTGATTACTTAAAGTGCCCTGTCTGTCCTACTATTTACCCATTGCTGGAGGGAGGGTATGTGGATGCATACCTTTTCCAGGAGTATTAGTGTTATGTGAAATGCAGCTCATCTAGAAGTTGAACTCTTCACAAGTCCATTTCCTATGACTCTAGCTATTACACCATGCACCTCCACCAAATATATATATATATACACACACAGTAGAAATGTGTGTGTATATATATATATATATATATATATATATATATACATACACAGTTGAAATGTATATATACATATACATACACAGTTGAAATGTATATATATATATATATATATATACACGCTCAATTGAAATATATATATATACACCCACCCACACACACAGTTATATATATTTATATATACACGCACACAGTTTATATATATATATATATATATATATATATATATATATATATATATATACATACATTCATAGTAGAAATACATTTTGATGAATTTGGATGAGAATGCATGCATATATCTACAAATATATGTGTGAATAATTATCTTGATAAATATATACAGTATAGTGTATATATCAGTAACCAAAAAATCTTTAACAGTTTCATTTTTAATTTATCTTAAAATGAACAAATGTATTAATAATTGATAAAAAGTATTTACTTTTGTTTATTAATGTTGAAGAGACACTCATAAGTCCAGTGAACACGTTTGCATCAAGGATGTTGGCCTTCTGAGGCCTTTTTGCAAAACTGTAAATTTTCTTAGAAAAGAGGTTAATTCATTAACAAATCATATTTATATCAACACAGTCTTATGGTTATGTGTCCAACTCTTGAGATATTTTTTTAGATAGATGTAGATGTATGAAATATCTGTGAAGCAATGAGAGACATTTATGGATGAATGGGCACATCAATCTTTAAATTCCTTGAATTTTTGGATGGCACTTTATAACCCACCCTACCATATATATATATATATATATATGCGTGTGTGTGTGTACATATATTAATATTGATAATATCGGTGCTATTTAGCTCTGTCACTAGAGCATCTGATTAGGAACCACAAAGTTCCATGTTCGATACCAGACCTTAGCAACTCATTGCATGAATTGCACAGGGATCTGTGTGATAAAGTGATGGTAGTCTTGACGCTCCACCCCAGATACCAAAACAGTTTCCTGAGTCTAGCACTAATGAAAAGGGGATAGGCTGTCTAGCTGATACTGACTTTAGGCCACCCCAATGACTTTACTTCCTTTTTTTTTACTATTTATTAGTAAATAGTTCAATATTGTGGATAGAGGATTTATATCTAAGTTAGGGTAGTGGGGACATGGAATCAACAGCACCTGGTTACTGACAGTTTTTCTTGCAATTATTCAAACCAAATGCCTTGGCTATAAATATATATATATATATATATATATTATATATATATTATCATTATTATAAGTATTTTGATCAGGTGATTGTTCAAAATGTATAAGAAAATGTATTTCTGAAGTGCTCAATGGTCTTATCAAGCACGGTCAATTTATAATATCAATTAACAAAATTGTCACAGTGCCCAATAGTGCCCATGACTATATATGGATGGATTTATACATTTTTTTTAATATATGAATAAATGTTGATAATTTGTTGGGATTTATATTTCTTCTCACCATATAAATAAGCACATGCTAAAATATACAATGCTAATGTTTGACTATAATGGATATTTTTCATCTACAAAAGAATACACAACTACATGAATAGAATTACATGATCAGCTGTACTTTCATATGGCATTCCCATAATCTAATTGAAAACCAACACAATCTGGTGGTATTGTAAGGTATTGCTGGGCTGTTATAAGTTAGTGGTATGATGCTACATCAAGTTATGAAGGTTTTGTCAGTGGTATAGCTGTTGCTTTTCTAAGTAGCTATATTTAATTATCTACTATAAACACTAAAGAAATTACGTTTTTATGTGCTGTTTAACACAATTATTCAACAAGAGAAATATATCATTTAATTGTGTTAAATGGTGCATGAAACTTTTAGTTACTGGAATAAGAATAAGTGAGTATACATTTTAGTTTTATATTTTCTGCTTATTGACATCTGAGCACTTTAATTTTTTATTCACAACCATTTGGTTTTATTATTGCTTTTTCTTATTGCTATTATATATTTAACTTTTATCTTTTTACTATATATATATATATATATATATATATATATATATATATATAAAGGTTACATAATGTAATTTATCCTTTAATATATATTATATATATATATATATATATTATATATATATATAAAGGATTATAAAATGTAGATGCATTTTGATCTTGTATTCCCACTATCTGACAGAAAACCAACAAAGTCTGGTGGTATTATAAAATACTGCTGGACCATTCGCTCCAGCCCTGAAACTATATCTGACCTCAGTCATCATCTGATGAAAGCTTTGTTAGTAACACTCTTGTGGATATATATATATATATATATATATATATATATATTGTTTACTAACCCCTCTGCATAAGTAGGATGTGACACATGATCAATATTTAACAGGTTTGTATTTTCCTTATCTGAGACTGATTGCCTAACCAAGGTTAAAGTGCATAGTCTATCCTACTATTTACCATAGTTCAAGAGAGAATAGTTGGATTCCTACCTTTTCCAAGGGTTTTAGCACATGTCCATGTCCAGTGTTTGAATTAAAGTCACTGAGTCCATTTCCTATGATAGTAATGACCATTAAATGCCTACATATATATATATATGCTTATGTATACAAAGACTTGTACATACAAGTATATATATATATGTGTATATATAATGAAGTTTATCAAAATCATTTTTATCTTTTTAATTTACTGTGCATTTTTTAAAAATTTTATGATGCTCTCTCTCTCTCTCTCTCTCTCTCTCTCTCACTCACTCACCCATTTTTTGATTATCCCAGATCTTCTAAAAATTCTTGAGTACTGGGAATCACCTTTTCCTCTAATCTATATTTAAAAGCATTACAATCAATCAATTGATGGCCTTTCAATTGTGGCCTTTATTTCAATAGACGTCCCCATCCTTAACACACATAATCCAGGTTTGGCCAGAATGGTCAGATATTGTTTCATTGCCTTCCTCTTTCGGAATTTTGTGACAAACTTCAATGTTTTTGAAACCCACTTTAAAATAAGGTCACAAATTTGCCAAATCATAATATTCATACCTCTTTTATCACATCTCAAATAAAAGGTACAGCTAAATAGTATTGATAATGAGATATAATATTAATTTGATTAATATAGTAGAATTATAGTCTTTAGGTGTGTAGTCTGTAAACAAAACAAAAAACTTTTGATAGAACCTTGGAAGAAATGCCTGATATAAAATAGAAGATAGTGAAGAAAACACTGGATCATATTAAAGGAAATAAATTCAAATTAGGCTAGGAGGAGAAATTAATAATAGCCACATAGTTGAGTCAAGAAAAGTTGCTAAATAGATAGAATGAGATAATATTCAACTGCAGACATCAAGGAAAGAATAGGCCCCTATTATGTCATTTACTGCCAGATTAAATATTTAAAATTATAAAGAATAAAACCAGAAAAAAAGAGATTGTTTTCCCTAATTGATTGATTTCTTTTTTAATGACTTATCAAATGCCAAAGACATCCTTCTAGAATAACAATAATGGTACTATTTGACTCATATCTGGGAGGATGAGGAAGTTTATACATTTCCCAAGGGTATCAGTCTGAAAGTGAACGAATTAGCATGACTGTAGTTTAAACTCACTCACTATCCAGGATGTTAGCCACTACTCCCACTCTTCTGCGAATAGAGCACTGGTAACCAAAAAAACAACAGAATTATTCTTGTTTTGCACATACCCGGATACTGTTTTATTTATATGAAACTGCAGTTGCAAGTTTCTTTAGTAGGTAATATCAAAGAGAGTATATATTTATTCTTTTTATTTTCATTTGAAAATATTTTTCGGATGAAGCATTTTAACATCTGCCATTAATCATCCTGAAGATGGTTTCACAAAAAATGTGGGCATACTATCATATATAAAAAAAATACAACCTCTGAATATTTTTTCTCTTCATATTTACATATATGTGTGAATTATAACCAAAAACAAAATCTACACAGCAATGGAGAGTAAAACGATAATTCATATAGAATGTATAGAGGCTTAATTATTTTTTTTATATATTATACATATGCACTGCATAAATTTTCACACTTTCCTCCCTTGTAATGTAGATTCTGTTTTTGGTAATGAATTCATTTGTATTTTAATGACACTTAACTACTAGCAAACCATAGCAATTTATATTCATCATACCAACATATTTCTTTCTGGTTCATATAGCTTAGCTTTCATCAGACACTCATTGAATTATTAGATATCAGAGGTGATAGGGGTTCAAGTAGCTATATTATACCATAACAACTTCTGACCATTCTGTTGTACCCATACAATATCTTTTTCATTATCACAATTTATACAGTTGAATAAAAACAGACATTCAGTGAAAAAGGAAAAATAAACCAAGAATTTTATCAAAATCCAGATATTAAACCAGCAATTGTAAAATTCAAATGCTGTCAGCCAGAGTGTTTAGAGTGGTGTCACAAATTTTAGATCTCCCCAAAGGCCCATTCATAATTTAGATAAAGTTCCAATTAAATTATTACAACTCGAATTTGACAATAAGATTTCATGTAATAAAATGCTGAAAAGTCTTCAGCCTGACCAACAAAGAAGTAACCAAGTGCCACGATTGACACTTGGTACATAACTTTTCAAGATTCTCCAACACTTGAAAAATATTTAAGAAAAAAGAAAATATCATCCACTTCTTGATTGAACCAAGAACATGTGTGTGTGTGTGGTTTGGTCTCTTTAAGGGCATATCAACCTTTGTGGTTATCTAATTCCAAATTTGCAGAAGAACAGTAATGGTACTATTTTATCCATAGCTAGGGGATAAGGGGTTTCATACCTTTCTCAAGGATATCAGTTCAAAAGTGAACATAATAGCATAATCAAAATTCAAACATGCTTACTATGATGTCTCAGTCTAGCATGTTAGCCACTACACCATGGAAACTCCCCTTAGGAGTGTGATA
>CM042151.1:27612103-27619603 GCA_023376005.1 Doryteuthis pealeii | reverse complement strand
TATATATATATATATATATATATATATATATAAATGTAAAAAGATTTATACCAATGTTTGTGTCTATTCTTTCATTTATAATCTAAAAAATATACATTTATACTACTCTGCTTAAGAGCCTCTGAGCACTAATTTTATTGCCAATATTTACTTTTCACTTCACTTATTATTATCATTGTTAGTATATATATATATATATATATATATGTGTGTGTGTGTGTGTGTACAAATGTTTGAATTGCTTAGTTCTCTATAGTTTCTATATCTTCAGTTTTGTATTTGTTAATGATAAGTAGTAAAGTAGGCAGAGTGTCCAATTGTTGGCATCAGTGAGACAATGAGGAAGCCTTACCCCATTTTCAATTGTGCTAGACCAGGGAGATTGTTTTGCATCTGAGGTGGAGTACCACAACTACCATCAGCTCCCCACTTTATTGCACAAATCCAAGCTGTGCTATTGATGTGCTGAGTTAGTGAAAGCTGGTATCAAACCCAGTACCAAGTGGTTCTGAGGCAGATGCTCTACCGACTGAGCTAAACTGGCCCCTTAAAATACATCAATTCTTAAAATTTTCTATTTTGATGCATCACTAGTTGGATTAAAAGAAATTCCACATGTCAAAAGATTATACTGAAGGAAAATTGAGGTTCATGGCTTTTCTCATTGCTTAAAATGAAATCATTAGACAAAATTTAAAAAAAAGAGAAAACCTAATTTCTAATATATATTTTGAAGTTCTAGAGCATTTACTGTATTAGTATATGTACATATATATAAATATATATATGTGTGTGAGTAGGTGGGACATTTGATCCTTATTCATATCTATGTATTCATGATAAAATATATCATTGTATATATGTGTATGTGGGTTGACACATGAGTCTATATATAATAAAATATGAATCTTTTTCTATATTACTACATGCATATCATAATGTGATCCTATAAGAATTTTATGTATTTTGGAACACACACACACACACACTTGTTTATATTGTTTTGTTTATTTGCCCATATGTAAGTCTCTAAGTCTGTAAGCCTAGATGTAAACATCTTTTTATCTATCTCTCTTCCCTTAGATAGAGAAACACACACACACACACACACACACACATACATATATATATATATATATATATATATATACATTTTCAATTTTTTACATACAAACATATTCCTCTTCATCTATATAGGATATTGTGTACACACACACACACACACACATATATATCACACACACATATATATATATATATATATATATATATATATTGAGGGTAGTTATGCTGATAACCCTTAGGAAAGATATAACCTCAAATTTCTCTGTACCCATTCCTTTCATCATAATCTTGTTACTGGAAAAAAGCCGTTATGGATTTTGGAAGAGAACATAAAGGCAATCCTATACAACTCATCCTTACTGTAATCCAATACACATAAGCATAAATCCCCTAAGAGGATAGATACCATATTGGGATATATGCTGTCTCTCATTATCACAGGTATATCTCTTTAAATTAAAGTGTTTTTTGTGCCTGTGTAAATACATGTGTAGTTTCCATGACAATTTTACACCTGTATTTTTTTATAGATATTTTCTTTTATTATGTTTGTTTATCAATTAAGAGGCATCACAACAGCTAGGGTCATTATCAGAATAGAAATGTTTCCATTCTTAGACAACTCAGTTTTATCCTCTGCATCTATTTTTATGTGTAGGTGACAATTACTGGTTTTTGAGGAAATTGACTTGCACTGTTTCGCCCAGACGAATTGGTGCTGCCAGCCCGAAGTTCACCTAATGTGTAACTTAAATTTGAATACAGACTGCTACCACCAGAGGCAAACTGGTAAGAGATGTCCCCACAAAAGTATGGCCGTGTCTATTTGAATACCTGCATATGTCCCACCACAGAAGCATCCATCTCTCCATCCGTTCAATGTCACCGTGTCTCTGTCTAAAGGAAATGTCAATACTGCTGAACAATTCAAATGAAATGGTTCTAATTCCGGTGTTCTATACTTGTTCTTTTGAACAGGACTAATATTAGAAAAGGCATGAGCCTGGTATTTTCCTGCCTTGTCTATTATTATATTGTTGTGTCTGTTGGAAATTAAGTAAAAATAGCAAAGGTCCAGTAAAAGTTATAATCATAATAATGAATTTACATGCAAGTCATTTGTTACCCAAAGAGTATTGAAACATCAATCAATTATGAATTATTATCAATAATGAAAGTGCATGTTTATGTGCATTTAATAATTGGTGTGTGGGTGTAGATAATTATATATGAATAAACACATAGATGTATACATGCTTTTGTTTATTTATGTATAACCAATAAAGAATATCATTAGCACGTGTTTTCTCTATAATGACAACATAAGGATTCAAGAAAATCTTTTTTTCTTTCTCTCTCTTTCTCTCTCTCTTTCTCTCTCTCTTTCTCTCTCTCTCTCTCTCTATATATATATATATATATATATTTGGAGGCGTGTGGGCTAGTGGTTAGAGTCGTGGAAAATGGACTCGTCGATTCGAGTTCAATTCCTAGACGAAGCTGTTGGCATTTCACATAGCGCTAATACCCTATATATATAATCCATATATTCTCCCTCCAGCTATGGGTTAATTATAGGGCCCTTCAGCCTTGGGTAGGTAACCAGTCTAGGAGAGGGATAACTCTGAATTCAAAATTCCTGAGGTCGGTCGTTGATTGGGTTTGTGGGAACCCTTGATGCACCAATTCTTTCCTATCGACTGTGCCAAAAAGTGTGGATGGTCCAACACAAGCCTTCACCACTATAAACAAATCCCTGTGTGGGAGTTCATTGTGTGTATGAACCCTTATACATCAAACATCAACGGGAGAGTCCATTTATATATATATATATATATATATATATATATATATATATTGATAGCTAAATAGATTGATAGACAAGGCAGAAATAATAGGGCAGTTAATAACAAATTCAAGTAAATATAAAAAATAATAGTGACTTGTCATATTTGATATCATTGACTGTCCAAATAGTATTGCTCTACTAAAGCAAAGACAAACTAATAAGTGACATTCTCCTATAAACACCTACACATGGACACACCAGTGAATGATGACCAGCAAAAATCTAAATCAAGCAGCTCTGTGCAGATACTGGATGTTGTATGGAGAACTTGCCAGGGGACAATGAATGATAGGGACAGTTGGTGAGAGAGAGTCATGGGTATCCATGCTGTCAGTGTGGCCTGATGATATATATATGTATATAATATAGATAATATAGTCTGCTATATCTATAAGTAAAGAGTGCTTAATATCATTGATATAGCATGAATATCTAAGTTAGAGTAGCAAAGACATGAAGTCAACTTGGTTTGAAAATCGGATAGGCAAGAAACTATCAGTTACTAAGCACCATTGACCCCTTGTTTTCTCTACCATAACTTATATACATATATATATTGATATATCATTGAGATTGAATCTATGGTTGACTCCTTACTCTTTTCCACTATTATGATTACTAATATTATATGTATATATATATATTGTGGAAAATTAAACAGCAAGGATGAAATGTAATACAAACTTTTAAAGCTATGATTTAGAGCCAGTTAGACAAGAGATTACTTTGAAGGAAATGGTGGAAACTAAGTTAGGCTAAATGGTTTCATAGTCAATTTTCCTGAAATTTTAGGCTTCACTGATCAATCTCTTGCTCCTTATCTCTCTCTCTCTCTCTCTCTCTCTATATATATATATATATATATTGCATTTTCACTTAGTGCTAATACCCTTGGGAAAGGTATGAATCCTACTCTCCCTCCAGCTATGGGTAAATAGCAGGGCAGACTGGGTTCTTTAACCATGGCTAGGTAACCAGTCTAGGAGAAGGAAAACTCTGAATTCAAACCTGTTGAACTCCACTTAAGAAATTGATGCGGAGGAGTTGGTAAATATATATATATATATATATATATATATATATATATATGTGTGTGTGCGTAGAGAGATAGATAGATAGGTAGGTAGATACTATTTTATTGAATATATGTACTTTATTTGCTCATGTAAATCAATTAAAAATTTGTCTTACATGTGATTTGATATCAATAAAGAATAGACTTTAAAACTGAAGAATAAATGATCTTCTGAAGAGAAGAAATATTAGCATAGAGAAAATGGAGGCCAGTACATAGGATCATATGCAAATATTCAGATTCACATATTGTTGTCTTTGTATTTGATTGCACCTGGTTGGACTCAAGTATGTTTTTGGAAAACTGCATTGCATTAATGTATACACTTGTGGGGAAAGCATACTTATGAGAAATTTTGGAACTTTAACCCTGGCTTTTATCTTCTATTGTTGGGACTGGAAGCAAACTCCCAACTGATGTGTCCCCAGAAGCAGACCACCTGTCCCAATATTTTTCTTTGCATATATGTATTTTATATTGTAATGCAAAAATCTTTTGTATGTGTTTACTTACTCATGTGGATACATAGCTTCATGTTTGCTTATATATATATATATATATATATATATATATATATATAAGATTCAATAAATCTCTGTATCTGTAGCAATGTATTCATGTTCTTGTTGATGTACATAAAATTATATCTGAAGCTCGATAGATAAAGTATAACATCATTTTTTTATCTATAATTCTCTTGGTTATAATATATATATATATATATATGTAAAATGGAGGTGCGTGGTGTTATGGGTACTGTCATAGGAAATGGACATGGTAATATGGGTTCAAATCCTCTCTGTATTTCACATAGCACTAATACCCTTGAGAAGGTAGGCATCCAAGTATTCTCCCTTCAGCTATGGGTAAATAGTAGCCAGACCGGGCTCTTTAGCTTTGGCTAGGCAACCAGTTTTAGAGAAGGAAAACTCTGAATTCAAACATGTTAACTCGCCCAAAAATTGAACTTGTGTCACATCCTACTTGTATGTGTATATGTATGTATTTAACTTTATAAAACCTAATTTGTATGTGCATTTTATGATGGATAAGTTCCTATATTCTTGCATCAAAATATCTTTGTTAGCACATGTGTGCACATCAGTTGATGATAGTATATTAACTTGTGAACAATGTGTGTGAGTTTGTATAAACAACTCTTTGTATATATTGAAGGTATGTGTTCTTGTCAATGTTTAACTGTGTTAGTGCTTGTTTTACATTGGTGCTGTATGTTATATTATTACATACAAACATAGAAATGTTCTTGTGGCATTTCATCTGCTTTTGTATGTGTATCAATATGCATTTTTCTATACTTCAGAATGTGTATATGCAAGCACATTTTCCCTTTATGTGTATATATATATATATATATATATATATATATATATAAAGAGTGAGTGTGTGTGTGTTTGTGTGTGTTTGTGCTTTGTAGTGTAGATATTATGTGCATGTTCTTATGTGCTTATATATAGGTGTTTCCACATGTGCCTGTTTCTAGTTGTGTTTTAATACATATATGTATGGTCTCTATATTTTTGTAATATGTGTATCCATTTTTCTGTTTATGATGTGTGTTCATATATATATATATATATATATATATATATATATGTGTGTGTGTGTGTGTGTGTGTGTGTGCTGGTATGTATAGCTGTGTTTATATACATGTGAGCATTTATGGATATCTCTCAATGTTTATATCCTATGAGTGTATTGTGCAGTGTTTATATTTATGTATCCATGTGTGTTTCAGTGTTTGTGACTGTGTTTCTGATGTGTGTGTGTATATGTCTATAGGTATGTCTATATGTTTATGTGTGTCCCTGTGTGTAAGGTGGACCAAAATATAACTTGCCATAGATTATCATTTTGTAGGATAATCATGTTATGTGCATATGAGCAAGCAGGGCCTCGCAATGCAGGGAAGCAGCTATATTCAAATTATCATATTGTTGCCATAAGGAACAAAGTTAATATTTATTTAATGAAACCCTGGCAAGACCTTCATTTACATTGACATAAAATGAGAAAATAAATGTCCGTTGCCATTCAGTGTGAAGCGTACCAGCCAATCAGTGACTAGAGATGCCGTTGGACACCCCCACACACATATACACTTTATACACACACACGCACACTAAGCCTTAGTCCCCTGTTAAACGCACATGTAGACACACAATTACTTTCTTGGAATCACACACAGACATACATGCATGCGTACAACAAGGGAAAGCTTACATACAGTTAGTTAGCCGTTCAACTCGTGCGTGCACACATACACAAACACACGTGCACAAACATTGACACACCACCCACACTCCGATTAAAGCCGGCACACTTACACGCACATTTCACTTGCACACGTTTCTTCCCTGCCCCTCTTCTCTTTCCCTCCTCCCTACCCCGCTTCACACCGGGAGGCGCACACACACAAGCATAACAATGTTGACACACAATAGCAGCAGGAGCAGCAGAAATTCTCTGTAAAGACGTCTATCTTATTCCTACTTCGACTCCAGGAGATACAACAGTCCAGGTGAGTTGTTAAATGACTTTCTCAGTTATGTATTTAAATATTTTTAAACGTAAAACTCTTTACGCGACCAAACTGACTTTCTTTACAGCTATAACCCTCAGTTTATTATTTGAATATTTAAATGTTAATTTTTTTTTCAAAAAAAAAAAAACAAACAAAAAAAAAAACAAAAAGTACCCCTCCTCAAAAAAAAAAAAAAAAAAAAAATTTTTGTTTTTCTGTAAAAATAAGCATACACTCCTACTTAAAAGAAAGTGCCGTAACATTTTTTCATACTGAAATATATAAACATACACACATGTGTGTGTATATATATATATACACATACATATATATGTGCACACACAAGCACACACACATATATACATTGTTATGAATATGTGCACATGTTTTAAGAATATGCATTTAGTGATATTGAACATATATGTCAACTTTTAACTTTTTTCCACATTAGACTGTTATTATTTTAAATTCTAACAATTTATTTATAAATGTTGTTCATAGTTTGTATTGCTATATGTTGTCATTTGTTTTCTTTACGATGTGAGATAACTTTGGTTGTTATTGTTTTTTTTTTCTTTTTTTCTTTTTTTGGTAATTATTGTTTATCATTTAAAACAAACTGATTTACTTTTCCGTTTTCTGTTTATGAATGATATAACCAATTTTTTTGTTTTCTCAAATTGTTGCTTTTATTCAACAATCACTATATCATCGAAATGTGTTCTACTTAGTTGTAATGAAAAAAATTCCCTTATATTAATCAATGTGTGTCCAGCATCTTCAGTCAAACTTTTATTTATTAGACATGTGAAATATTTCAAATTTTATATTCATCAATGATTGTTTAAAACAAGGAATTTTTATGAACTGATAATTTGAACAATTACTATTGAAGTTATCAAACAATTACAAAAATTGGAAAATATTTTTGTCATGTCAGTTTTGAACCAGGTTAAGAAAAACTTT
>CM042151.1:27604603-27609603 GCA_023376005.1 Doryteuthis pealeii | reverse complement strand
CACACACACATATATATACACATCTGCATAAGTAAACACATACATATATTATACACGCACATAAACACACATATATATATACTCATACATACATACATATTCCTATATACACACATATGTACATATACTCATACATACACACATATATACATATACTCATACATACACACATATTCCTATATACACACATACATACATATACTCATATGTACACACATATTCCTATATACACACATATATACATATACTCATATATGTACACACATATAAATATATATATGTATGCACACACACATGTATATATGTATGCACACACATAAATATATATATGTATACTCACACACATATATATATATATATATAATATATATATGTGTATACACACATATATATGTATACATACACATATTCCCACATACACACACACATATATATATACACACATTTATATAAACACATACACATATATATATGTACACAAATATTCACACACACATATGAATATATATGTACACATATGTATATATACACATATATTCACACATACATATATATGTACACGCATACACACACACATATATAAGTACACACATATTCACGCATACACACATATATATATACACATATTCACACACACACATATATGTACACACATATTCCCACAAACACTCACACACATATATATATACACACATATTCACATATACACACATACATGCACATAAATATATATATTCACACAAATATATATATATATCCATACACACACAAACGTATATATAAATATAGATATATACACACATGCACACACACACACAAATATATATATATATACAGACATGCACATATACATACGTACATGTCTGCACATAAGTATATATTTACATATTTATATATACTCATATGTAAAATTGTATACACATATACATATATGTATATATATACACATACATGCACATATACATGCCCACACATAAATATATGTACACACACATATAATTATGTGTGTGTGTGTGTGTATATATATATATATATATATATATACACACACACACATATATATATATGATATGATACTAAAAATTTTTCACCCCAATGAAGATGTCAATGACCTTATCTTTTTTTATAAAATTTTATTGAATTTATTTGCTGATTATTAAGATTATATGGACATAGCAAGTGTTTTTGATGGTACTTGGTGCTTTCATTCTTAGTTGGTTTGAGAACTTTTCAGCACTCATGAGTGTGTGTGTGTATGTATATATATATATATATATATATATATGAAATCACTCTTAAAGATGAACACACATTTGCCTATATATCTATTTAAATATTTAATAACAATTTAGATACATTTATTAATTTGGCTGAAAGAATTTTCTTACACGAAATGCTATGACAACCATTTTAAAGGTAATACCAGCACTGTGCTTTGTCACAGACCAATCAGGCTTAGTTCCTTGCAAATCTATCATTTTAAGAAATTCTTCACTTCTTTGACACAAACTTCTTATTTTCAGTGGCACATGTCTTAGAGCCAAATCGAAGAAACTCAAGTAAAAAGAAACAAAAATTGAAAGAAAAGAAAAAGAAAAACAATCCCTCAGAAGTGCCAAGACATTTTGTGGTGATTATCTTCCTTGTGAATATTCCCTCGACAAATCTGACAATTTTGAAAAAGCGGTCCCCACAAAAATTGATTGATTAAAAGCTTAAGGGGAACAATTCTCCATCGTAGCACGGAAGATTGCAGTTTAAACACAAAATGGTTGGCCCACTTTTTTGGAAAAATGACAATCTGATTGGTCCTTTTCCCCACACACAGCTTCTTTTTAGCTGAAGATGAGGCTTGCTGTAAACAAGAACGTTCTTGAAGAAAGATGGTAAGAAAACGATGGAACGAAAATAAAAAGGAAAAAAAAAAAAAAAAAAAAAAAAAAAGAACAAAAATAAAAACGGTAAAAATCTGTTATTTTCCATGAACCCTCGAGAAGAATTTTTTCAATTAGAAAAGTGAAAAGAAGAAAAATAAAATCTATAAGTAATCTAAAGAAAGCATGCCGATAATTAATATTATGTGTGATTACCATTTGTGTTGTTATTGTTGTATTTTCAGGTGTAAGCATTAATTAAGAAAAGTTTTAACTTCTTTGTGCAAAAAAATAATTACTGGCATTGTTGTTGCAATATTATCCCCGAAAGGTAATATAAGTAATGTCATGTGTACAAAATTCTTCTTATTATTAATATTTAATCATCTATTCAAATGACATCTTCAAGAATACAATTGTGAAGTACTTTTAAAAATATAATTACTTATATCATTATTTAGCTACATATTTCATGACAGTCTTCATGAATCATGTAAAGCTTATTCTTATATATTTACAGGATAAAAATATTGTTTTAATATCAACACTTAACATATCCAGGTGGCCATGCAGATATGTTTGTTATCATATAAGCAATTGAGCTCTTTGTTATAGCCTTCATGAATTTAAATGATAGTGTTAATAGCAGTCTTACATGTTCTATAAAATTTAATTAACTGTATCATACTGAAATCGTGATGGGAATATCTATTCCAATTAATAAATAATTATTGAATCTTTTATGATTTTTATACATTTTAATGGCAACATAGACAAAATCATTATGAATATCACGCAAGGAAAGAATAATTATGTTTTTACACATACGTTTATATATTTATATGAATCTGTGTGTGAGGTGCGTATTGATGAATATGTGTTCCCTTTTTTTAGATGTATGCATTTAAATATTATTGTAAATGAATCCCTCAACTGTAATTTATAATTATCATTCATATGAGGTTTTATGAATGTTTGCTTAAAGGCCATCTTTGGTGGCTATTATGCTCAATGTCAAGTCGAATTCTATCTACAGAATTTTTAGAATAATTAATTGCTAATGAATAAATAGGAGTGGAGATTACTCAATAATTAATATTTTGCAATTATTTCCCTTGAGAAATTATGATGATTAGGGTAAGCATGAACATGTACCTGACATTATTATTATTATTATTATTATTAATTAATAATAATAATAATAAATAATATGCAAATAGCTTTGGAAATTGCATTATTCTCTAAGGTAGAACATTTTAATGCAATTATTCTAACAAAATTTGCACTACAATCTTACTGTGACATACATACAGAAATCAGTTCATCATCATCATATATATATATATATATATATATATAGATATATTTGATATTATATATATATATATATATATTTTTTCTATGTTATGTCAACAAAACATAATTTAAAAAGTTAGTATGTGAAAAAGGAAAATTTGTAAATGTTAGCATCAATTATAAATACAAATTATCATTATCATTTTTTTAATACTCTTTGCAAGTTTTTACACCAGTAGAAACTTATTTGTTTTTGTTTAGTTTTACTGCATATTAACCCTTTTCAGGTCATTTAATGCCGAATGAAGTCATTTTGATATCAGGTTGCTTACAATACTTGTTGTTTAAATGGTCACCCATCTAAGTATTGAACAGGTTCATCACTGCTTAAATTTGGTTATCTAGTTAGACCTAGTGCTTTCAATGTGATGACTGCTGGCAGTAGTAGTAACTGGTGGCTTTCCCTGAAGTCCGAGTGACAGCAATTCTTCTCAGTTTTCCAGGACTATTCTCAGTATTCAAGCTGATTTAATCAATGCTGGGGTCTAAAAGGTCTCAATTCTTTCTAGCCTGTTTTTCTAGTTCTTTTGAATTGTTCGTGGGCTCTGTTCCTTAACTTTTTCAGCCCTCTGTTGTTTTTTAAAAAAATTTACTCTGTAAACATAGAACTTCTCTAAGTAGAATGTAACTCGATATTGAACATAATAGCCTCCAAAGATGGCCTTTAAGTAACTATATCTATAAACTTATGTGGTTAATTATTATAGAATATAGTTGTGTGATTCATCTTGTATAACATTTAAATGTGTACATCTAAAAAAGGGAACCTATATTCATCAACAAATACCTCACATACATATGCATATAATTTATTTTTACTGCGAACGGTGAAGGTCTTTTATCTTTAATAACTAAAACTAGATCTGGTCCTCTGGCTGGGATTATGATCCATTTTTATCTCAAAATCCCAGAGAATTTCTTCTGTCTCATTTTTCATGGACAGATTCTGGTTTATGAATATACAATTTTTCATAATTACATCACTCCTTGTAAGTTTTTCACACCAGTGTTAGCTGATAGTCTTTCACTGGGGGCTGAGTGACAACAAATCTCCTCAGGTCTCCAGGACTCTTCTGAGTATTCTAGCTGATTTCAACAATGCTGTTGCCTAGATGATCTCAATTCTTCCTCTAATTTCCAGTTCCTCGAGTCTGTTTTCAAAACTTTTGGCAGCAACTATAATTGGTATCGCTTTCACCCTCATATTCTACAGATTCCACCCTTTGCAAGTTTTTCACATGAACGTCAGCTGATGGTCATTCACATTAGTGACAGCAAGTCTCTTCATGTCTCCAGGACTTTTCTGAGCATTCTAACTGGATAGTTTAGAATCTTCCACTAATTTTCAATTACTCAAGTCTTTTTATAAACTCTTTGGAACCATTCCAATGTCTCACTTTCACTTTCACTTTCCACAGTTTTTTTTCAGTTCTCTGGTAAAGTCCAAGTAATTTTTTGTTTTCTGACATTTTTGCTTTGTGGTCTGTTGGAATTGAAAAATCTTTTTTTTTTCTTGTTTATCAATATTAAGTCTGGTCTTCTGATCGGGATTAGGTGATCTGTTTGGATCTCAAAATCCTTATGCATCGCATTCTCTAGGATGGATTCTGGTTTATGCCTATACCATTTGGTTGTATAGTCAAAATTTGATTTCATGCATTTGATTTCCCAATAGATCACCTTTCCCACATAGTTGTGCCTAATCTTGTATTCCCTTTGTGCTAGTTTGCTGCATTCGCTAATAATGTGATTAACAGTTTCATCTCTGTT
>CM042151.1:27587103-27599603 GCA_023376005.1 Doryteuthis pealeii | reverse complement strand
ACTAATTAAAACTGGTGCAGAAAACTTGTAAGAAGTGAAATAATGTTTTTATTCAATAGTCCAAGATAGTCATTTCATGTTTCATACAATTACTCAAATAGATGTTTCATAGTCAA
The DNA here is from genome assembly GCA_023376005.1 of Doryteuthis pealeii. Taxonomy (NCBI): domain Eukaryota; kingdom Metazoa; phylum Mollusca; class Cephalopoda; order Myopsida; family Loliginidae; genus Doryteuthis; species Doryteuthis pealeii. The sequence goes on along the minus strand of CM042151.1, from coordinate 27,599,487 downwards.
TCCAATTATGAATAATTGTATTGATCATAAAACAGATGTCATAGACTAAATAAAAAAAAATGATTATTAATGATTAATACTTATTATTGGAAGGACTGGTTTAGCTCAGTTGGTGGAGTGCCCTCCTAGGAAACATAGGGTTCCTGGTTTGATACTGGCCCTCCCCAACTCAGTGCATGAGTAGCACAGGGATTTGTGCAGGAAAGTAGTGAGCTAATAGTAGGTGAAGTGCTCTACCTCAGACACAAAATAATCTCCTTGCTCTAGCACTAGTGAAAAAGGGATAGATTCCCTGTCTGGCTGATACTGATATTAGGCCACCCATGACTTTTTACTTATATATATATATATATATATATTAATAATATAGTTTGCTATACTTATAAATAAAGAATGCTCAATATTAGTGATAGAATATACATATCTAATTTATGATAGTGTAGACAGAGTCAACAGCTTTTGGTGTTTCTCACACTAGGCCCATAATAATATCTGATGAGAGAAAAATTATTCCAAGCCGTAGCCATGTCAGTGCTACTATATGGTTGCACAACTTGGACTCGAACAAAACACCTGGAAACTATACAAGGATGTTGCATGCTGTCTTGAATAAATCCTGGAAGCAGCATCCCACAAAAGAACAGCTGTATGGTCACTTGCCTCCTATCACAGAAACCATTCAGGAAAGACAAACAAAACATGTAGACATTGCTAGAGATGCAAGATGAGCTTATAAGTGATCTTATCCAGTGGGTATTTACATATGAACACACCAGTGTGGGTCGACCAGCAAAAACCTACATTAATCAGCTCTGTGCAGATTCTAAATGCTGTGCAGAGGACCTTCTAGGAGTGATGAATGATGGGGATGGGTGGTGAGAGAGAGTCATGCAGTTTTGCACTGTCAACACAACATGATGATGATGCAAATATATATATATTAATAATGTAGTTTTCTATGTTTATAAATAAAGAATGCTTAATATCAGGATAGAGCATATATATATGTATATATATATCAATATTGATAATATAGTGTGCTATATTTATAAGTAAATGGTTCTCAATATCATTGATAGAGCATATATATCTAAGTTAGAGTAGTTTGGTGATGAAGTCAATCGTGCTTGGTTACAGACAGTTTCTCACCTATGTGATTCTCAAGCTTGATTTGAGAATTGCAAAGGCAAGAAATTGTTCATAACCAAGCGGCATTCACTTCATGTCTACACTACCTTAACTTATATATATATAGTAAAAGTATCCAACAGACAGGTATATAGGATCTCCTGTACACCCTGTCTCCTGTATGTGGGTGTGTTCAAAGAGAAGAATTTTCACTGATCTTATAAAAGACAAAGAAAGAAAGAAATATTTTCTCTATTCTAGTTTTTCTACGTCTTTATGTAATTGGCTATCTGATGAGACTAGGCTCCTATTGAGTTCTGGTCAAAATAAATTTATAATAATTAAATGACAGTGTGTTTATTTTCTCTTTCTTTGAAAGTATATATATATATATATATATATATATATATATATATATATAAGGAGTGTGAGTGTATATATATATATATATATATATATATATATATATAAGAATGTGATTATGAGTAAATAATTGAAAATATAGCTGATAGGCAAAGTAATATGTTCACAGGTATATGGATGTGTGTGTGTGTGCACTTGTATGTTTTTTTAAATTATGATTTTATATATATTCCTACTCTTTATACATTTAAGAATGTCTGTATGAATAAATAATTGAAAATATACCTGATAGGCAAAGAAATGTGTTCACAAATACATAGAATCACCTATTCACTACTTATTTATTGAAAAAGAAAATTAATTGCTCTTATGTGACTCATAATAATTTTGGTATTCCTTAACGTACTAATTATATCCACAAGCATATTTCTACCAGCTATGACAGGAGGTCCCTACTCAACCACCAAATTACCTATGCCTAAATTTTCCCTGTGGACTTTTATATTGGAATTGATAATAATGATGTGTTTATGATAAATGATTATTATCTACATTTAAATGGTTATATTGATAAGATAAATGCAATATCAATGAAATGTAATTATTGTCTGTGTTGCCACTTTGACATATACAAATTATCTTACCTGACCTAAACCTGAATTGTCATTTTCATGTATTTAATTAGTGATATTGGAGTTATAACAATATCACCAATATTAATAAAGGCCTGCGTAAATCAATTCATTTGTTTCCTGGTTTATTCAGACGTGGGAAACGTTCCAAATAGTAAGCGGAAATAACATGTGCCATTATTTTAATGGGCTTCAAATTTAAAGCAAATCTTTCGGGTTTTTTTTTTTTTTTTTGCTTTTCATTATTTCTAATAAGTATTTTCTTTTTTCTTTTTTTATTTTTAAAGATTCTCCTTTTTTTTTTTTTTTTTTCTTTTAAATTATTAATTTGATTAGAGCAAGAATTAAAACTTTATCAATGACGATGATAAAGAATAAGCTCTTTATGAGATTTGAACTCCTATCACTTTTTACCTGGCAGAATCCTGCACTTTTAATAAGTATTTTCTTTCATCTTTATTTTGGGTTATTATTTCAATCAGAGCAAGAATCAATGCATTACCAAATAATATAATAAAGAATAAGCTCTCTGTGAGATTTGAACTCGTATCACTTTTTACCTGGCAGAATCCTGTGCTTATGGTCAAGTCATATTGAAAGCATCAATTCTTGCTAGATCACCAAAGTTAAGCAACAATGAGCCAGTTCAGTACTTAGATGGGTGAACATTTAATAACATGTGCCATTATTTTAATAGGCTTCAAATTTAAAGCAAATCTCTTTCTTTGTTATTTTTTGCTTTTCATTATTTCTTATTAGTATTTTCTTTTTTTCATCTTCTTTTTTTAAATTCTTCTTTTATTTTGGGTTATTATTTCAATTAGAGCAAGAATCAACACATTATCATCAAAGATAATAATAAAGAATAAGCTGTCTGTGAGATTTTAACTCTTATCACTTTTTTATCTGGAATAATCCTGCACTTACAGCCAAGTCAATCAACATATTATCAATGATAATAATAAAGAATAAGCTATCTGTGAGATTTGAACTCCTACCACTTTTTTTTTACTTGGATGCTGCAGTGTTTCGGTTTAACAAACCTTCCTCAGGGCCTTCGTTGGTTTAAGGAAAAATAAATTATTAATGAACACAAAAGTCTGTGAGTGGCTGCTTTTGTTGATATTCAAATATGTGGAAAGAAAAAACATACTTTAAAACATTGATTAACGTCAGCATCTTAGTTTAAAACTACATGATGTAATTTTTCCCAAAAATTCTTTGAAACTAATTTTAATGAATGGAAAATTATTTTATGTCAGCATCCCCATCTATTTATATATATATATATATATATATATATATATATCAGAAAATTTTGTTGAGAAATATGAAATAATAATAGTAATATATAATATCAAAACACTGATAATGATTAAAAAGAAATAAAAAAATGATTTTTTATAATAATACAAACAACAGCAATACCAACAAATTCTAATATTCAATAGATTTTTCATAAAAAAAAAACATTCCCGAATGTGAGCCTCACAGGTAATTAAGGTCTTTATTGTTCATTTTGAAATATTTTAATCTGTCATATTGATTAACATTGCATGGTTGATTTTGAATAGACACTGTACTGACATTGTTTCATTATGTTTAGATGGTAAATAGTGTTTGAAAAAGATGAATCTTTACAGTAATGAATAGTATTATTGTTACAGTGACATATTCAAATGTTGATATCAAATACAATAAATACTCTGTGGGTCGGATGAATAATTCTGTCTTGTAGATATTTAGTGATATTCAAATTATCAGCAAATGATAAATGGAACACAAGGAATATATAACTAATATCTTCATTCTTACTTATCTGTATATCTATATGTAAATCACATAAATGTGATATCTACATAATCTCATGTGGTTGCTCTGTAGGTGAAGAGATGGGCTGGTGTTGTTGAGGTCAATAGTATCAAGTAGATAAGGAGAAGAATCCTTGATTCATTCAGAAAGAAAGCATCTTGTTATTCTGTAGTTACAGGATAAGAAATTATCATATATTTAATGAAAAATATGTTCTCTTTCTATATTAATCATAAATAGAAATTTGAGTTTACAATGTTTTCATTTGTGACATTGATGGGTGGCTCAATTCTCTCCTATAAAAACCCCCAAAAACTATCAATTACTGTGTTAGTCACTTAGCAAAAAACTTAAGAACCATTGTTTACCATTGATATATATAATGGAGAATGATAGCTACCTTTCACTTTGCCAAGAGTTTCTCAATGGGATCCATTGATCCATTGAAGGTCATCCAGATTTAGGATCATCTTTGGTGGATATTCTTTCCAATTTAAAATCCCGATATCACTTGTGATATTGTGTGTGATTCAAACAATGCTAATAAAAAAATACCCCTTCTCCAATTGGCCTGTTGTAACATTCCAAAATTTACGTAAAAGTTTTTCTGAATTAAAAACAGAATTTCATACAAAGATTCTTCATTGTTTAAATTGAGAAAAAAGTTAAAATTCATTAAACAGACATTCACTCAAGCACATTTAAAATTTGAGCTTACAATGTTTTTATAAGTGACAGTGATGAGTAGGTCAATTCTCTCCTATAAAAAAATATCAATTACTGTGTTAGTCACTAAGCAAAAAACTTAAGAACCATTGTTTACCATTGATATATATATAAGTATTTCAAGAAAATTAGACATTACTTATCAAAATCTAAAGAATGAATTCTTACTTTAAGATGAGTGTACCATTCTATATATTTTCTCAACTGCTCCATCAGGGGCAAGATATGATACAAAGTCAATTTTTAAAAGGTGTAAAGCTGGTTTGAATTCTGTTTTTGCCTTCGCCGAGACTGGTTACCTAGCCAAGGCTAAAAACCCAGTCTGCCCTACTATTTTCCCATAGCTTGAAGGAGAACTGATGGATTCAGGTCTTTTCCAAAGGGAAATGCAAAAAGACTTATCCAGGATTTGAATTTATATCTCTGATTCCATAAAGCGATAACCGTTATGCTTATCTATTTATCTCTCTCTCTCTATATATATATATATACATACACACACACACACTCTCTCTCATATATATATATATATATATATATATATATATATATATATGAGAGAGAGAGAGAGAGAGAGAGAGAATGTGTGGAGGATTTAGTTATTATCAACACTGAAGATGGAATTGGTAAGTGAAATTCAACTGAGTTCCAATTCCAACTGAGGTTGTTTGCATTCAATTCATACAAAATCCTTGAAAAAAGGCATGAAACCGTATTTTCCTTTAAGATATAAATAAAATAACAGGGTAGGCTTGATTTCCAGCCTTGCTAGTGCATCATGTCTTGGAAAAACACAACAATGAATTCCAAGCCGCTATCAAAATATAAGCCTGTGTGGCAGGATAAGGCTCGTTACTCCTAGGTCTTACTTTGGAGAAGGCATGAGTTCTGCAGTGGTCTGAGGAATATATATATATATATATATATACATGTATAGTCATATAGACAACATGTTTCAACATATCATGTCTCTTCATTAGCAGGCTACCTCCAGCAGGGATTTATCATCTGCCAGATTCTTAACCACTCCGCCATCAGCACCTACAGTGGGACAACAATTCTAACTGATAAATACATAAATATTATATATATAAAGGCTGCCAGAGAGTGCTCAATCTGTTTCATAGGAGAGCATTGCCTTTTATATATATATATATATATATATATATATATATATAGGGAGAGAGAGAGAGAGAGAAACACACACAGTAGATATATGTCAGTAAGAAATAACTAATTTTAAGCAACAAAAAATAACAATTTTACCTGAAGACAATAACTTTACACAATTTAATTCTAGTTAAAATCACCTCAAAATTCATCATTTAACATTATTGGTTAAGTCTATTTTGCCTGATCAATATTGCATTAAAAAGAACAACAAAAAAACAAAGCCTCAAGAAAAATACAAGAAAACCTGTTTGACTTATAATGTTAACAGAACAAAGCAAAAATCATTTTTTCTGTCTACAGTTGCTGAAGATCAATGCTTTATATAAATCTTTTTTCTCCCCTTTATAATGTAAAGCATAAATGCAGCTTAGACATTTGAACTATATTGCTCAGATGGCCTTTCAGCCATACAGAATAGGAATTTCAAAGCCGTACAGATATAAGCAATCCTTAAATTCCCACATTTTGACACATTTCTACAATCAGTAACGATTTGAAATTAATAATAATAAAAAAAGCTGGGCAGAAAATTCTGTATGAGTATTTTTTTTTAATAAATAAAACAAGGGCCAGTTTAAGCTCAGTCGGTAGAGCGTTCAGCTAGGAACCATAAGTCTCCTGGTTCGATATCGGCCTTCACCAACTCAGCGTATGAGTAGCACAGGGATCTGAGCGGTAAAGTGAGAAGCTGATGGTAGGGTGTGGCACTTTACCTCAGATGCTAAAATAATCTCCTTGGTCTAGTTCTAGTGAAAAGGGGATAGACTCCCTTGCTGCTTGGCTAATACTGACATTAGACACCCCGACGACTTATAGTTGTTAATACTAAGCTAATTTAAGATCTGATTGATTGATTGATCTTAATAGCATGTCCACCTGTCTAGGGTTATTTTATACTTAAAGAATCTCTTAAGATTAAAGAATAAAATTAAAGTTACTTTATACTTAAAGAATATACTTAAAGAATTTTAGAGAATCACATTCATTGCATATTCATATTTATTTTTTACACAGTCATATTGAATGCAAATAATCTTTTGCTCAAAGCTTGTCATCAAATTGTTGGTGGCTGAGAAGTACAAACCATGTGAACTTTTAAAAAAATGTTTACAAATGGGCTAAATATGGGTTTGCACTAGAGATATGTCAAAAAGACAGTTCATAGAGAAGAAACATACTGACTTGTCGATAAAGAAAAATGTCCGGGCACAGTGGTCAGTAAAGAAGGTGTTGCTGACAATCTAGTGGGAAATTAAAGTATCCATCACTATTGATTTCCTTAAAAAAGCTCACTGTAAACAGTGCTGCCTATTGCCAACTCATTAGGCTAAATTTCCCTTATTTATTGAATGACTCTCGTATAATGAAATTTACTTTTCTTTATTTTCATTGGCTTTAGTAAAAATGTAATACTGTTTAATGATTTGTGTAGATGACTCAGTTCTGGAGATCACTCACAGTTTCAAAGAAGTCAAGTACTTGAGACTTCTCTATTATCATTATATTACTTGTATCATTCCCATCATAAATGATGTGATTATTTACATAGGGATCAGCGTTTGTGCTTGTCAATAGATTTACAATGGAGGCATCAGTCACGTTGATCAGATGAGAACACATAACCATCAGTTGATTGAAATTCTTTCAAATGAGTCAAGTAAATAAAAAGGAAGTAGAGGAGAGAAAGGAGAGGAGAGCAAGGAGGAGAAAGGAAGAAAGAAAACATGGAAAGAAGAAAGTGAAGAGAGTAATAAGTTGGAAGTAAAGAAGAATTGACAATAATGAAAGAAAGAACATGAAGTGATACAGAGAAGGAAGAAGAGTAATGTATAAAAAAACTTACACTGAGACAAAAGAGGCAAGAAAATCAAAGAGCAGAAGAGAGGGGGATAGAGAAGAAGAGAGAGATTAAATAGTGTAGTCTACCTAGTTATTACCCATGGAAAATCATAGACCAATTGGAATTTCTAGAAAAAAAATGAGAGAAAGAACATCAAGTGATACAAAGAAGAGAGAAGAGTGGAGTATAAAAAAAACATAGTGAGAAAGAAAAAAAGAGGCGAGAGAGAGAGAGAGAGAGAGAGAGAGAGAGGGGGGAGTGAGAGATTTAGTAGTGTAGTCTACCTAGTTATTACCATTGGAAAAATCATAGACCTATTTGAATTTCTAGAAAAAAATGAAAGAACATCAAGTGATACAAAGAAGGGAGAAGAGTGGAGAAAAAAACAAAAAATTTATAATGAGAAAGAAAAAAGAGGAGAGAGAGAGAGATATTTAGTAGTGTAGTCTATCTGACTATTACCCATAGAAAAAGCATGGGTCTATTATAATTTCTAGAATGTCTTGTGTTACCATAACAATAGAATTTCCCATCATGAGCCAAGGTTTTCTGTTATGTATGGAAGAAAAGAATGTTCCCAGAATTCTTTTCTGGTATTTAGATTTTTCAAAATCCTTATTTGATAAAGCCTATAGAGGTCAAAAGGTTATAACAAACAAATAGATACTCCAAATTTTTGTTTTTAGATCATATTTTCACATATATATATATATATATATTATATTATATAGTTTTTTAAAAAAGAGAGTGTTCAAATAAATGGTAATTATTTAGAACCTTTAATAGTGGAATAAACAAATCACTTTAAAAACTTTTTTTCATTAATCAAAAAAAGTGCTCAATATTCGGTAGTTGAGACAGATAAAATCTAAAATAAATTAATGATAACTCAACCTGCTATGTCAGTCTCATTACTACCAATTTCATATACTTTTATAAAAAAAATGCTATCATCAGATGAGGCTTGCCTCATTGAGGGAGTGAAAAAACATTCATCCATTTTAGCTTATATATATATATATGAATATATCATTTTGAACATAAACTATGTCACATAGTTTTGCTATAGAATGCTAAGTTTTTTGTCTTTTTCTCTTTCCTCATTTATACTAAATATTATTCAGAAGTTACAACATCACATTAATGAAAGATGATGGTTTGATATTCAAACCATAACATTTTAACATTACCTAATACTACTAGCTATAATAAAATCATTTGAATACCTTTTATATATATATATCTATCTTTCTTTCTCCCCCCACCTCTCTCTCTCTCTCTCTCTCTCTCTCTCTCTCTCTCTATATATATATATATATATATATATATATATATATATATATATATATATATATATAGAGAGAGAGAGAGAGATGGATAGATGGTTATATTGTATCCTATATTTAAGCAGGTTGAAAGTTATATTTCATTTTATTACTACTCTTTATCCATGAAGATGAATAGTAACATTTTTCTTCTAAAATAGAATAAAAAAAAGGTTTAGGTTTCTAACAATTATATATCTTCTAAGATCTGGACTATATTTGCAATAATCCAGAAGTTAAAACAATAACCATTTGACAAAATATTTTTTTGCCATCATTTTCTTGCATTTAATATAGTTATAATTTAAAATATATCTTACACTATAATCTTTAGTCTATAACAAATTTAATTGATCATTAATTGAATATTTTTAGATATTATTAATATTTTCATTGGTATACTCTGTTTTTTAAAAATACCACAGATTAATTTGTTTTTATCATCTTAACAAGAGGAGACAAAGGAAATACTGTTTGCTGTTTCAAGTCACTCAAAACTTCAAATGCATCTTTTTTATATTGTGTTTATTTATGATGTAAAAAATGCAACAATATTAATTATGATGATGTTAAATGAGACAAGTTTGGAACCGAAATTGGATGACCACTTTAATATTGGAATAATGAAGAAAGAAAAAAAACCCTAAAAAACAGCGATAAAATAAAATTAAATAAATAAAAAACTACTTAAAGATAAAACTACTAAAAAATCCAAACAAACTAATCTGCCACTCATTATCCACATAATAATGAGGATTAAAATTCTAATAAAGTTTCATTCAGTCTTTTTATAAAGAAGTGCGCTCAAAGAAAATTGGTCCTCAGCTTTTTGTGCTTGCAAAATGCTACAAACAATAACACGGATAAAATATGATTGAATGATACAAAGCAAAAAATAGAAAATAAGTTACAATGCTTTATTCATGGCAATAATGAGCGGATTAGATTTTTGTTTAAATAATAAATAATCTGATCAGATATTTTAAACTTCTTAAAAAAAAAAATAGTTGCCATGTCGGTAGGGCTTAGAAAATACATTGATTGCAACCCTTGCAGAAGACTTAGATCACTCACATCTCAAAAAGCCCTAGTTCCTATATGATTGTCCCAACCCTTTTGCCCTTATAGCAAACCCCAACCCTTTTTTATCATATGGGTGCTAGAAGGTGGTAACTGAGGGTCTCCAAGTCCTGGGAATGACGCTAAATTTTAACTGATGGTGAGTTTCCAGTTCTGGAGGTTTGGGGAATGTAGAGCATCCTTTCATCACCATTGCTCCCAGATCCTCCATGACCTGGAGTGGTAGTACCTGTTAGGGTCCCATCTATGAGATAAATAGAAAAAAATGTGTTTATAAAAAAATTGAGCACCTATCAAGAATGAATTTATTTCAAAACTTTTTCAGTATTAAATAAGCCACTGAGGTTGATATTCTGTAAAACAAACCAAACCCACCTAAAAAAAAAAAAAAAAAGGGTTTAGGTATGATACTAAACTACATCTGGTGGTGAGATCCCAGTTCTGGAGTTTTGGGAAGTATTGCTTCATTGCCATTACTCGCTGGTCCACTCTGACCTGGAGTGGTAGTATCTGTTAGGGTCCCATCTATGGGTCAAATAGATCTGTGTGAAAATTGGGGGGAGGAGTGACATGCTCTGAATATGCATCCAAAACTTTGGGTTATAAAATTCTGAAAATGAAATCGTAAAAAAGAGGGACAACTGAATATTTTTAATTTCAAAGTTCTTAATAGAAAAAATTATAAGGTGAACCATACTGTTTGTAGTGGAAAATCCTTAAGTGGCTAAGGTTTCTGGACAATGTCATAGTAGTTAGCGATTTCAAATTATAGTCACATTACTACATTCACTTTAGAACTAATTCCCTTGGGAGGGGTATGATCCCTCTTATCCTCCCAACTATGGGTTAAATACTACTGTTATTCTACAAGGATGGCTTTGGAATTGAATAACCCACTAAGGCTGATATGCCATTAAACAAAAAACTGAAACCTACATTAAGGTAAATAAATGAAAATATAAAATTACAAATATCATTAACTCTGTTCCGAAAGGATCCAGATATTTAATTTTAATGAAAGAAAAAATACTGCTTAAGGCAGTAGTGCCTTAGTTTTCTTCAAGATTCTCCCCTTGGGACTTTCCATATTTATCCGAGAACCTCATCAACTTTCTAAAATAATCTGCAAAGTTTCCTCTTGGGATCACCATCAGCTGCCTCAGTGCATTCTCCTTAATCATTAATCTCAGCTGAAATCGTCTCTCTTTCAAAGGTGATTGTACGTTTGGGAAAAGCCAGAAGTTGCAGAAAACCAAATCTGGATGAGGAGGGGGTGAGGAGGCAAATAGATTTGGATGATGTGATATTTTTTTAAAAATACGTCATTTTCAATATGACAGTCACACAGCTCACAAGCTTATTTGATGGTATCTCACTGCCAGTTGGGTGAATCAACTGGAAAGTTTCTGTTCCCACCTGCTCAGTAAGGTCCCTTCTGATCTGTTGCTAAGTTACATCAAGGTCAGAGAAATATGTCACAAGATATTCACAATCACTTGATAAATTCTGACCCCCCCTCTCTCTCTCTCTCTCTATATATATATATATATATATATACACACACACACACATATCCATTTTAGCTCATTCGGAAGAGTGTCCGACTAGGAACTACAAGGTTCCAAATTCACCAACTCAGTGTATGAGTAGCACAAGGTTCTTTGCAGTAAAGTAAGGTGCTGATGGTAAGTTTGGTGCTCCACTTCAAATGCCAAAACAATCTCCTTGGTCTAGCACTAGTAAAAAGGGGATAGACTCCCTTGTTGTCTGGCTGATACCGAATTTAGGCCATCCTAATGACTTTACTTTTATATATATATATATATATATATATGAAGGAAGGGTGGATGGGTTTAGGATCCAACGATATGCTGTAGATAGAAGGAAAGTGGTCAAGAAATGAACGACTCAAAACAAGTCACAGGGTGAAACAGTTTCGTCCGTATTCCAGACGTCTTCAGTCATTGTCAAACGTATATATATATATAATAGCAGTTTGAAAAGTATAAATCCTTTGTTGTGTGTGTATATATATATATATATATATATATGTGTGTGTGTGTGTGTGTGTGTATCACAAGTTTGAGTCTAAAAGACAATTCCATAGAGTGGAAACACACTGACTATCCAGTAAAGAAAAAGTTCCGTGTGAAGCAGTTAAGTAAAGAAGATAATGCTGACAATCTTCTGGTAGATGAAATGATCCATCACTGTTGATTTCATTGTAAAATATGCAACTGTTAACTATTAGTAAATCGTTTTGGTAAATTTCATCTTATTTATTGAATAACTCTTGTATACAGAC
>CM042151.1:27572103-27584603 GCA_023376005.1 Doryteuthis pealeii | reverse complement strand
GTTAATCGGGGGACATTATAAGCAAGAAGACCCAAAATTGCCCAGAACAAAATAGTTTTTTTGGCCATTACTGAAAAAGTTCTCAATTAATCCAAGAATGAAATCCTCACCCCTTTTTTAATTTTTTAAAAAAGATAGCATCGGATGAAGTGTTATTGCTTCCTCTCACTCATTTTCCTTTCTTTGTTTCTTTTTTTTTTATTTGCTTTCTTTTTCTTTCTAAAATGTTGCAAGTTCTTTCTTTCTTAACAATCAAAACAGCATAATCCATTACTTATCTGAGGTGATAACAGGGTGTAACATTTGATCGTGCCTTATTCTATTAATTTTATAGATAATATGACATGGCAACATTTATTCTTTATATATATTATATATATATACATATGTAGGAGGTGTGTGGAGTAATGTTCATTGTCATATAATATGTACATGGTGAGACAAGTTCAAATCCTGGTTGAAGACATTTATATTTCATAAGCTTGGTATGGAAACCAGTCTAAGAGAAGGAAAACTGAATTCAAACCTGTTAAATTCCATTTAAGAAATTGAGCATGTCATTTTCTACTTGTACAGAGGAGTTGGGTAAATATATATATATATATATATATATATGTGTGTGTGTGTGTGTGTGTGCATGTGTGTGTGTGTGTATGTATGCATATACATTTACCAACCTCTCCACATGAGTAGGATGTGACACAAAGTCAATTTCTTAAGCAGAGTTTAACAGGTTCTAATTTAAATTTTTTCTTCTCCTAGACTGGTTGCTTAACAAAGGGCCCAGTTTGCCCTACTATTAACCCATAACAGGTGGAGAATAGTTGGATTCATACCTTTTCCAAAGGCATTAGTGCTATGTGAAATGCAAATATCCTCGTCCAGGATTTGTACTAATCTCACTGTGTCCATTTCCTAGGACAGTAACTATTACATCATGCAGCTCCACATATATAATATATATATATATATATATATATATATATATATACCAACCTATCTTTATATGTATACATACTAAATTAAATGAAGACTTATATATATATATATATATATATATATATAATACATACAAGGTGTGTCAAAAAAGTATCAAGATTTTTTTGTACTTTTTGACACACCTTGTATACTGAAAAAATTCCATTCCATTAATTCTTCATTTCTTTCTTGGTAAATACCGTTTCAAACTCCACACTTTTATGACAAATCTTGTATTCTGAAAAAAATCAACATTCCATTTATTGTTCATTTCTATATTGGTAAATACAGCTTCAATCTCAATACTTTTGACACAACTTGTATATCTCTTTTATATATATATATATATATATATATATATATATATTAGTCAGTAACTTATACACCTCCCAATGTATGTATATATATATATTATACATACATTGGGTAATGCATAAGACACTAACCGTTATAAGAATTGAACAACTTTTAGATAAATGTAAAGACATTTTTCTTTTAATTATATTTATTTTGACTCTTGGAAATGACTTTTGAATAATTGTGGAACATAATATTCTTCAAATGCCCTTTTTAAATGATGACTTTTGCTCCACTGTATGTAATGTATACATAAACACACATGTGTACGAATGATGGATGAAAGTAACCTGCAAAAGATTCAATCTATTTTATTAATTTACCTTCAAATGTAATATTTAGTTGTGTTACACCTAGTATTTCATAAAGGAGTGCAATCAATCCCCTGACCTATTGCAGATGATGTAACCTTATGTGCAGTATACTTGCAAACTTGTGACACATACTACCCATGGTGGTCGGGTTGGGTAAATACCTACTTGGGTTGTAGCAAGTTATGATTTGTTTCAAGATATGATGCCATTTCCCCCAAGGGAAATTGAGTCCTGTGCTCATTCTGAATTACACAAACAGCTACTTTTACTTCAATCCTCTTGTCTGAGACCAGTGTCAGGACAAGCCTGGAATAACTAGAGAGCTGAGGAATATTTAAGATTCATGCCTTTCCCAAGAGCATTTGCATAAAATTAAACTAATGCCCAGTGAAGAGATTGAAAATGTTCTGTGAGATTCAGTTATGGTAGACAAGAGGTGCAGCAAGAAACAAATTTGTCCAGCAGTCTCTTGCATTAATAACAGAGGAAGAAAAAGGAAACAAACAAGTGTATATACTAAAGTGGTTGAATAAAGATATTATAAGAGAATAAATCCAGGAATTATAAATGGTGTTAGGGTTGTAGATAAATGATAAGTAAACTATATACCTTTTGTCTTGGTAAAGCCTGATTATCCATAAATAAGGGGAATTTCTTAAGGATTTTTTTTTCCTTAAAAGTAAAAGCTAGTGTTTGGAATTAGTTTACAGAAAAAAATATTTTAATCTCACGGAAGTATTTGTTTTATGGTTGTAGATAAATGATAAATAAATTGTATCCCTTTTGCCATGGTAAAACCTGATTATCAATAGACAAGAGTCATTCAATAAATAAGGGGAAAGTCTTCTGGAACATGAAAGGACTAATGATTTCTTTGAAAAAAGTACAACTATAATCAGTGCTTCCTATTGCCAACTCCTTATGATTCACCTTATCTATTGAATGACTCTTGTACATATGAGGGAGAGTCAATTTTTTTTTTAAGCAAAATAAAAAAAAATTCAGGATTTTTTTCTATAAATGAAAACTATTGTTTGAAATTGGTTTACAGAAAAATTATTTTAATCTTGCAAAAGTATTTAAGATTATTCAATATGGCAGCAAATCAAACAGAGCGCTCCAGGCTTGAATAACAGTGTCATCAAATCTTTGGTGACTGAGAAGTGTAATTTACAGAAGAGTGTGTGATGTATATGAAGAAGCATGTTTTAGTTAAAAATATTTCCAAATCAGCAAAACATGGGTTTGCCACTATGAGCTTGAATTAAAAAGACAATCTACTCTGACACTCCTGCAAAGAAAAGTTCCAGATACAGTAAAGTCTTCTGGAACATGAAAGGAATACTGATTTCTTTAAAAAATACAAATATAAACAGTGCTTCCTATAGCCAACTCCTTAGGTAAATTCAGCATATTTATTGAATGACACTCGTAGACATGAAAGAGAGTAAAAAATTATCTGCACTTTCACCATAAAGAGTTGTCGGGGTGACCTAAAGTCAGTATCAGCCAATCAGCAAGGGAGTCTATCCCTTTTCACTAGTGCTAGACCATGGAGATTGTTTTTGCATCTGACATGGAGCACCACACCTACAATCAGTTCTTAGCTTTACTGCACAGATCCCTGTGCTACTCATATGCTGAGTTGGCGATGGCCGGTATTGAACTAGGAACCTTGTGGTTTCTAGCCAAACTCACTACTGACTGAGCTAACTCGGCCCTTTATTATTGTCATACTGCATTCTGTGCATGCATGCTTATAGTTGGCATTGTTGTAGTCATATGATTGAAGTTTGAACCCGATCATGCTATTTTGTTTACAGTATAAACATAGCTGCTCCACTAGCAGTATGTATCTAGGAAGTAACCTGATTTTTCTGGTCAGAAGGAGTGTCAAGGGCTGAAATTAATTGGAAGCTTTTAGCACAATATAGGGACAGTGCACTACCAAATAAAATGGATAGAGAAGTAGGCGGACAAGCATGATGCATTAATAAGGAGCAGGATGCTTGTCAACCTCCACCACTGATTAAAAGATTCAGCAAGCTCAAGAGATGGTAATGGTGAACTGGCAAGTTATCATTGATGAGGTAGCTTGTTTTCTGCAGATTAGTCATGGTTCTGCCTATCAAATCATCCACGATGAGCTCAGCTTCCATAAAACAAGAATACAGATAATTTTTTAGCTCCCTCATACATGTTCAATTCTCTCTTAGAGCTTTAACCATTATTATTGTCTCTGAAATATGATGTTCTTTGTTCATTTGGAAATCAAAATCAAAAGATGAAAGAAAATATTTGTTAAAATGAATAATAATGACTGAAAATGCTTTATCTAAAAATTAGAATAAAAAAAAAACATGCCAACATGACAAATGTGTAAAAAAAAAAATAACAATCATGGCATTGACAGCTTGAGAGATGAAGTAATGGATATGTTTATAGGTTTTTAGCCTTCTTTCTGCAATACTAATGGCTCTTGTAGCTTAGAAGTTAAAGCAGCTGATAGAGATACCCAGAATTCCCCAAAGCAAAAAAATAATTTGAGTTTCACTGACAGATTATCATTTATTATCAATGCTGTCATACTCTGTTCCTTGCTGGTGTAGAAATAATGATCTCAGTGAGTTACAATAAAAAGCAACTGAAATGAAAAAATTTAAGAAAATATCAGTTTTATTGGTTTGTTGGATTTTATGGCATGTCAACTCTTGTTGGGTTATTTCATGCCAAAGAGATTTTGTTCTATTCATTTTCTATGGTTATTGAATATTTTTTTTAAAACACAATTATTTTAAAACTCATTTTTATCTATTTAACCCAGAGATGGGACCCTAACAGGTACTATCTTTCTGAGTCAGGGTGGACTTTGGAGTAATGGTGATGAAAGGGTACTCCACACTCACCAGAGTTCCGAAATTGGAACTACCATTAGATGCAGTTTAATGTCATACCCAGGACTCTAGGACCTTCAGCCACCGACTTCTAGTACATATATGATAAAAATGGCTGGGGCTCTCCATAAGGACAACTGGGTTGGGACGTGACTAGCCAATTGATTGGGAGGGGCCTCTTTGATCGTCCATCTAGCCTGAGTAAGGACCAATGTGATTGTTGCATGTCATGGACTACTCTGCCATCAGGGTTCCATCCCTAAGCATCATGGGTCACCACCTAAGCCAATAAGTGTCCCCTTTGGGGGGATTTTACTTCTCTGCAGAAGTTCAGTCAGTGTATTCTTCTGCTCCAGCTGACAAGGTGGAAAGAAATTATCAAATATATTAGTAATAGTAAAAGTAAAGACGTCAGGGTGGCCTAAAGTCGTTATCAGCCAGGCAGCAAGAGAGTCTATCCCCTTTTCAATAGTGCTTGACCAAGGAGATTGTTTTTGCATCTGAGGTGGAGCGCCACACCTACTATCATCTCCTTACTTTACCACACAGATCCCTGTGCTACTCATACGCTGAGTTGGTTGAGGGCTGGTATCAAGCCAGAAACCTTGTGGTTCCTAGGCAGATGCTCTACCGACTGAGCTAAACTGGCCATAATGATAATAATAATAATAATAATGATAATGTCTTTGTCATGTTCATTCAGTTGTATGTTTATGTCTGCCTTTCAAAATATTTTCTTACTTCAATTTACTTCCTAAAATTATTTTTGTCAAAGTGTTGCAATCATTGTTTCTTTAGTTAATTTAAACTAATTTCCTTATCTTTGATGTCTTCATTCCAGTGTTTTATCTGCTATACCCTCCAGCTTTTAATATCTCTTGTGCATTGCAATGTCAAAATCTCTCTCTTATATACCAGATGTGACACGAATGCAAGGGATAGTTCATACACCCCACACCAGAACAAGATTCAATATACCTAAATAAAACACCTAGAAAAACTGAAAGTTAAATGCAGACAAAATATTATGATAAAATTAACAAAGATAAGGAATACAAAATGAATTTACTTCATTTTTCTGGGTTTGCTTCATGCCAGAAAATTAGTTCATAAATACGAATAAATAGATGTGATCAACCTCATGGCTGAAATAGCCCTATATTTTTTTCTTATTTGGTTTTTCTCAGTCGGTAGAAAATGTGCTTAGTAGCCACAAGGTTCTGGGTCAGATAGTAACCTTTTTCAATTCAGCACAGTAAAGTAGTACGTTGATGGTAGGTGTAGTGCTCACCTTAGGTACAAAAACAGTCTTTCTAGTCTAGCGCTAGTGAAAGGGAGGATAGAATCCCTTGGTGTCTGGTTGATACTGATAATAGACCACCCCACTGACTTAATTTTTACTTTACTTTTATCTATACCAAAGTTTTGGATGCAAGTGTAAATAAAAGCCAGGCCTATGAATGCTGATTTTCTAAGCTGGCCCTTCCACTTGAAAGACTAGCATCACACAATTCATCTCAATCTACTTTTCTCTTATTGAAGGTTGATTGATTAAGTGATGGATTTCAATGGCATGTCAACCAATCTAGGTTTATTTTATGCCTAGAGGTTAGGAAACAGTGTTCATATTTACAATTATTGGGTAGGTGTTTCTTAAGAGAGCTTTTTTTTTATATGGTTCTATCAAATACAAATAATTTTTGAACAGATCTATTTGACCATACATAACACCTTAACTCCTGGTCAGAGTGGATCTGGCAGTAATGGCCATAAAGGGTTTCTACACACTCTCTAGATCTCCATAACTGGAATCTCACAATTGGATGCAGTTTAGTATCATACCCAAGACACCACTTTTGGGGGTAGGGTCTTACACCTGTTCAGGGGATACAGTCAGCATATTCTAAGCCCCACCAACAGTATAATCTCTTAATGAATGACGTAGATGTTATTTACCTTGCCTCCCTGTTGCTCAAAAAAAAAACACAAAAAACTCTGAACTCTGGTCACCGATTCTATTTCCTACCATAATCATAACGCCATGGGCAACATCAACATTGTGAAGAGGGAGTCTTGCATCATAGGCAACTGTGTGGGTTAAGAAATTGATCTTGTGTCACATCCTGCTCAGGCGGAGGGGTTGGTAAATATATAAATGACTATCCTTTGCTGTGGATAAAATAGTAGGGAATACAGAGCTCTTTAGCCTTTGTGAGAAACTACTGTTGGAGAAGAACAGTTTTGAAATAAAAACGAGGAGCCCATGCCGGTTCCAAGTCTGGGTGAAGAAGAAGAAAGGTTGGTCATGGGATGGTGATAATATGACTAAAAGACAAGATTAATGTAATTATGTCAGGGACAGACTCATGGCACCAACAGGTCCTGACCCAGGAACGTGTTGATGATAATTTTTCTCCATTTAGTCTTCTGCTGTAAATATTGAGTAGATAAATTTGTTTATATAAGTGGAAATTTTTTGAGAAAAAAAAATCTGTCTCAATAACTCCTGTGTGTTTATTGTCAGAACTGAAACACTACATTTGCCAACATCGGCATTGTAGAATAATTATACTAGTTCCAATTACCGACGAATTGGTAAGACAAGGCAGCAAGTAGTTATAACTTAATACGAATCTATCTTGCTGCAAAGACTACTGCAAAATGCCAAGTTATTTATGAAGTCTCATAACATCATAGAAATCAAGCAGCCAATGAGGACTCAAAGAATGGAATCACCCAAATGTACGAGTGGACTATTCTGGATTTCTATAAGTACCAGTGGTCTTGACACTGGTTCAGTTGTGCTTAGCTTGTTGCTCAAACCAACAGTATACTAACTCACTTCAACAGGCATCAAATAATAGAAGAGATGTGGAACCAGGCATTTCCCCTGTTTTGTGAGAAAAGAATTGATCAAGAAGGAAAATAGATTGATTTTAGTGGCATGTCAACCTGTCTAGTGTTATTTTATGCCGAATGGTTAAAGAATTGCATCAATTCATATTTATATTTTTTGTGTAGTTGTTTAAGAGATGGATTTATAAATTTCCTAAGGGAGATAGTTTCCTGTTTTTTTTCTTCGTGTTTTGAACTTATAATTGTTCTTCTCTAAGTCTAGTTGCCTATTCCTTACAGCTTACATATCCAATAAGTCTGTGAGTATATACAAATAAATAAATTCAAGTTAATGAAAGCAAAAGGATGCCAACAGATTGTTGTAATAAAATGAGCTAAAATAAGTTTAGAAATTCCTTCTGATTATTTGATTGATTTTAATGGCATAGCAAACCATTTAGGATTATGTTACACCTAGAGGTTAGGGAATCATGTTAATTGTATGTTCATATTTACATTTTTTGTTTAGTTGTGTCTAAAAATGTTTTCTTTTTGCACACAGTGCTATTATTAAACAGATATATTCGACCCATAGATGAGACCCTAACAGGTACAACCACTCCAGGTCAAACTGGACCTGGGAGAAATGGCAATGAAGTTTACACTGTACCAGGCCAATTAGTTTTTCTTCTCTTAGACTGGTTGCCGAACCAAAGGTTAAAGAGCTCAGTCCATTCTACTATTTACTCATAGCTGGAAAAAGAATAGTTGGATTTATATCTTTCCTAAGGGTATTAGCAGTATTAAGGGTAAGTGAAATTCAAAAAGCCTTGTTTAGGATTTGAACTAGTCATCAATTCCATTTCCTACGACAATAACCATTACACACTGAGCATCTCCATAATAGAGGTTATTGGGCCGGGTTAGCTCAGTCGGTAGAGCATTCGGCTAGAAACCACAAGGTTCCTAGTTCGATACCGGTCCTCACCAACTCAGCGTATGAGTAGCACAGGGATCTGTGCGGTAAAGTAAGGAGCTGATGGTAGGTGGCGCTCCACCTCAGATGCTAAAACAATCTCCTTGGTCTAGCGCTATTGAAAAGGGTATAGACTCCCTCGCTGACTGGCTGATGTCGACTTTACTTTTACTTTACTTATAATAGCAGTAGTTAAGAGTCAAATATCAGTTTGTTAGGCTCAACAACCATAAGAGGAACAGGTGAAGAAATTCTATGAAAGAAACAAGAAATAATAATAAAAAAGCAGAGTTTAACAGGTATGAAATTAGAGTTTTCCTTCTCCAAGACTGGTTGCCTAACCAAGGTTAAATCACCCAGTCCATCCTACTATTTACCAATAGCTGGAGGGAGAATAGATAGATTCATACTGTTCCTTAGGGTATGAGCACTATGCGAAATGCAAAGAGCTTTGACCAGGATTTGAGTTTGAATCATCAAGTCCATTTCTTATGATAGTAACCATTACACATTTAAATAGTTGAAGGTGAAAAATGAGTTGGTTAGGCTCAATCAGAAGAGGAACAGATGAAGAAATCCTATGATGGCAAAAGAACAAGAAATAATAATAGAAATGCTGCAAAAAGTTTTAAAGAAGATTTGTTAGGTGATAATGATGAGTATAAAAATTGAAATTGCTTAAGATAACAGCTTAATAACAGCAAGGAAATTGAATAGAGGCAGATGTTTAAAATATGATGGTCTTGTTTTGGCATTTTTCTGGCATTGGAACTCATACTTATTGGCACTGATCAATCTTTTGATACTTCTTTTTGGCTTTGACTGACAATGCTAATAACAAAAATATTACAGAAAAAAAAAGAAAAATATTGATCTGTTAATTTGGATTTCCCCACAAAATCTGTTTAACATATTCTCTCTGGAGGTGTTAAATAAAACAAGTATCATCATCATCATCATCATCAAGTCATGCTGAAAGGCACATATTCCCTTGACCCTCTCTTGCAATCCGTCCCTATCAGCCAATGTTTTTGGCAGGTTCTATACATGTATTCCCTTCACTCTCAGTGTGGAGTACCCCTTCATTGCCATTACTCCCAAGTCATGCTGAGAGGCACAAATTCCCTTAACTCTCTCTCTCTCTTGTTATCCATCCCTATCAGCCAATGCTTTTGGCAGGTCCTATACATGTATCCATTGACTCTCAGCATCTAGAGATGAAGCTCCAATTCTGGAGCTGGGAATGAGTATCCCTTCATTGCTATTACTCTCAAGTCTACTTTGACCCAGAGTAGAAGTATATGATAGGGTCTCATCTATGGGATTCAAAAACTTATTTTTTTAAATTTATTCTTATTGGGTACACAATTGTTTTTCTTAAATACATTTTTTTAACTACTTAACCTATAGATAGTATCCTAACAGGTACTACAAAAGATAAAAAGGGTTGGTGTTTAAGATAAGGGCAATAGGGATTGCACAATCATATAAGTGCTAGGTTTTGTTGTGACCAGCCAATTGATCAAATGGGTCCTCTCTAACTGTCCGTCTAACCTAAGGACAAAAGTGGAGTGTTACATATCATGGACTGCTCAGCTACCAGGATTTCATCCATAAGAATCATGGGTCACTACCCATGGCCAAAGGGTGGCTCCTTTGGGGGGATTTTACCCCTCTGTAGAGGTAGAGTTGGCATATTATACAGCGCAAGCCAACAGGGTGCTTAAGTATTTGTATTTGTAAAACTTGATTTTTGCTATTAGAATATAACAACATAGCATAAATAACATTAAAATGAACGATAAAATATATTCTTCATTGGTAGACTTATTAAAGCCTGGATTTAATTCATAGTTTAAAACAACTTATCTTGCTAACATTTTTAGTAATATATCTAAACAACCACACTTTTTATAAGAATATCAATGATATTCAACCTTCATTATCATTTAAAAATAAATATAAATAGTACCATTTTTGAAAATGGTTATAGACAGCTGTTCCTTTTAACAAACATGGTTTAATCAAAAAAAAAAAAAAAAAAAAAAAAAATATATATATTATATATATATTAGTATAAACAAAAAGTGATAAGATCAGGAATATTTCTAATATGTCATTTATTCTCAACTAGATTTGACCTTAGGTCATCATCAGGAGAAGATTTCTTGTTTGAAGAAATTGTTTTTAGAGAGTTCTTTTGAAAGGGAGCATTATAAAAGAACTATAGAAATTGAAATATTTTTTGAGGGTTTGACATGCTATTATAATCCGGGTAGAGGAGTGTATTAGTAGTAGCAAGTCCATCTGTTCCATGAAAAAAACCTCTTTGAGGTGGGTTCTTTTTGAATGGTCTTATATATATATTATATATATAATTTAAATAGGTTTGGTTGAATACCACATAATATTTCTTCTTTATTTTCATTAGCTTACGTTCAAAGCCCTTGTGTAATTTTTCTCATATTTTTTCCCAAACACTATCATTTTCAGGAGGATAATTTATAGTTGTTGCTTGTTTTTTTTTTTTTGTGGTGCAAGGTTTATTCAGTTCAGATAGGTATAATATGAAATGTAAATATTTATAAGGGCTGAGTTAGCTCAGTCGGTAGAGCGTTCGGCTAGAAACCACAGGGTTCTTAGTTTGATACAGGCCCTCGACAACTCAGCATATGAGTAGCACAGGGATCTGTGCGGTAAAGTAAAGAGCTGATGGTAGGTGTGGCACTCCACCTCAGATGCCAAAAAAACAATCTCTTTGGTCTAGCGCTAGAGAAAAGGCGATAGACTCCCTCGTTGATTGGCTGATACCGATTTTAGGCCACCCTCAATGACTTATATATAATATATATATATATATATTATATAATAAATTTTTTCTATAATTTATTATCAATGAAGTCTGTAAAATATTTTAGAAATGTAGTGTGTTAGGTAAGTCCACCACAGTCTATCCAGAAACAATAATCATCAAGGAGCCATATTGCTGCTAGATGTACAGAATTTAAATTTTCAAACATAAAAAAAAATGTTGACAAATTATAAGTCATTCCCTTTTTGGTTGGGCTGAGAATTTTTCAGGAACCTCTTGTATTTACCTATTCTGTTCATCTTCCATCTATCTAGTTGATTCATGGCTTGTCTACCAGTCAGAATGAAAATACATCCAACACATTTATGAATGAGGGCATTCAACAGAAATGTTTATATGTCAATGTAAGAATCTCTGTCCACTTTTTATGTTTGTTGATAGACTTTGGTTCATTTAGCCATTCAACCATTTTTATTTTGGGGTTAGTCATGCGGCCTGAGAGGAACCTCAAAATAAAAATGCATGACAGTCTGTGACAATCACGTGGGGTGGAGGCATTCTGAACTCTTCATTCTTGTTCAATGGAGGAATTCTCTCTGCTATGAATTCCAGGACAACTAGATTATTGGATCTAAGTCTGGGAAACTCAGTCCTACTAGTGGGGCCTAGATTATGTCAACTTCATCCCCTTTAGAGGACTAACACCACCACCCCAAAAAAGGGGGGGCTGAATATGGCACTAAACTGCATCCAGTGGCAGGATTCCCATTCTGTATCCCCGGAAAGTGTGGAGTCCCCCATACATTGCCATTAATCCCAAGTCCACTCTGACCTAATGTAATAATATCTGTTAGGGTCCCATCTATGTGCTTGATAAATCCATTTTAAAATTCATATAAGAATACTTAAATTGATATAATTGTGTGCAAACAAATGATTATTATCAAATTGGAATAGTTACTTGAAACCATATAATTGTATATAGATAATACTGACCGCTATTTACTTATAAACATAGTACACTTTAGTATCAATCCAGGCTGGTTTAGCTCAGTCAGTAGAGCATCCAACTTGGAACAACAAGGTTCCTGGTTTGATACCTGCCTTCGCCAACTAAGCAATGAGTTGCAGAGAGATCTGTGCAGTAAAGTGAGGAGCTGATGGCAGGTGTGGTGCTCTGTCTCAGATGCTAAAATCAATCTCTTTAGTCTAGTGCTAGTGAAAAGGAGATAGACTCCATCACTGTCTTGCTGATACCAACTTTAAACTGCCCTGACGACGATAGTATCTATATATATATGTGTGTGTATATAGATTCACACCAGCTATACTCT
>CM042151.1:27519603-27569603 GCA_023376005.1 Doryteuthis pealeii | reverse complement strand
TCAATATTGCTGCCTCTAGTACATAGCAATGCAATAGTTAGACATTGCCTTTGTGAATAAGAGATTTCACCATCTTTTTCTTTAAACTTGCAATTCTGGTGTATTATTGGTACTTTCTGAAAGAAGTTAAACCATATGAAAATCAACCATACAAGACAAAGAATTTACATTTACACTTCTCTAAACAGAGGCATCAGTATCATCATGAATCACTATTACAATGGGAGCCTAATGGATTCATTGGTCATTTAGTGTATATATATATATATATATATATATATATATTCAAAACTATTGTATAACTTTTTTTTTTCTTTTTTGCAACATCAAGGTTTTTGTTTTGAACTCATATGACTTTTGTCTCCACTCTTGACAACATGGAATATAAACAAGCTCTGAAAATGATTTTTATAAAATCGAAATATTGTTCAATATCAGCTATGAATATGTTATAAAATGTTTTCACTTTAACAGCATTTTGTGGTGTTTTCATATCCTTTTATCTATACTCATGTATATATATCCATCCCTCATTTCGTATGATCTCCCAGCATACATATGATTCCACTACTCGTAATACTCTATGAATTCTCTTGTACCAAAAATTTATTCATATATATATATATATATATATATATATATATATATAGTTGAGAATAGAGGAAAGTGTGAATATAACAACACAGACAGATTTAGTTGATATTTCACCTCATTATTGGATTAAGCTTTTTCAAAACTTTATTGACATAAGTACTTGCACATTCTGCTTTTAAGTACTTATGTCAATAAAGTTTCAAAAAAGCTTAATCCAATAATGAGGTGAAATATCAAGTGAATCTAACTGTCTGTGTTGTTATTATATCCACACTTTTCTCTATTCTCAACTACATTATGTAGGATTTATTCAAATCCTTTACTGCTCATATATATATATATATATATATATATATATATATATATATATATATGACATGAAAAATTATTCATATTTGATAGGATTGTGTGCAAAAATATAGAACAAAAAACCCTTAAGAAACAACAATACAAAAATGTAAATATGTACATACAATGAATGTGATTTCTTAAACTCTAGGCATAAAATAACCCTAGATGGGTTGACATCCCATTAAGAACAACGTAACACTATTCAAAAAGAGTTTAGGGTTCAAATACGTTTTACAGAGGCAGTGTATTTTGTTGAGTGAATTTAGATTTGAATGACTTGTTTTTTTTGTTTTTTTTTCTTGATTGACAGTTCAATATAAAGACTTATAAAATGCTTTCAAGTGAAACAGGCACAATATCAGTGAATGAAAATAATAGTAATCATATCAACTTGTAGGAAGCACAGTATAAAAAAATCTCTAGTAGTCATTTATTTTCTCCTGACTGCTCAAAATATAATACAGATCTGGCAGGAACTTATATTTCAGTTATATCTTAATAAAAAAAAATAAAAAAAATAAAAAAAGAATAGTTCAAACACTGGAAGATTTGGAAAGAATTTGAAAAGAGAAATAAAAAATATTATCAGGCCCTTGTCTGATAGATAATTGAAGTGAAAATGTAACTTGTATTCATCAGAGCCCTAGCAAATACTGAAATTAGAAAAAATTAAAGCTTAAAAATTAAAACATATTAATCAACAAAAAAAGTAAAAGTTAAAATGAATTTTACAAATCAAAATTTATGAAGAGATGAAAATAAGTAAATCTTAAAAAGTAAAATTTATTAACTAATAAAAATATAGAAAAACTTTTAACAAGTAAAGCTTAAAAAAAGAAACTTTCTTGTAAAATTAAAACATATTTTATCAAGTTTTAATTTGTAAAATTTATTTTATTAATAAGTAAAACTTAAAAATTAAAACTTATTAATTAGTAATTTTATTAATAAGTAAAACATGTTTGTATTGGTCATTTTTATTTCTTTCTTTTTTTGGTTAAGTCTTTTCACATTCACATGACAGTCAATTTACATCTGGATTTTTACAATATATTTACTTTCTTCACCAAATTGATACTCATAGAATGTGAAATATTGAAAGACTTAACAAGAAAATCAAAATTAAAATGACTGGTAGTTAAAAATTATTTAAATTAAAATTAAATCAAATCTTCATATATACTCTACATAATTATCTTTCTTATAATGTTGATCTGTTTTTAGTAATAACTTCATTTGCATTTTCTGATGCCAGATCTCTAGTAAAATAAACCAATCTGATTTTTTGAAATTATCTTCTTTCTTATATGAAATGGATATTACATGAATTTCAGTGGTGTATAAATATTATTGCTCAAAGAAAATAAAAATCATTAATATCTTTGAAAATTTAAGATATGGAATTTTTTCTTTGTTTACTCTTTATTTTTTGTCACAGTGAGGTCTCGTTTTTGTTCAAAGTGTCTGAGAATAAAAAAATAAAAAATAAAAAATAAAAAATGAAAAATAAGAAAAATAAATAAAATGGATACATTTCAGATCGTCGAAAATGAATAAAGATACCAAAGCCGCTTTCAACAGCATTGTAAGAAAAGTCATTGAGTTTGAAATGTTGAAATGTTGCTTATTTCACTGAGTGCATTCTGCAAAAGCATCGATTCCACTGAGTATACGAGGAATGGTGTTTGATCACAGAAGGTTTCTTGTTTGTGTAGATGGCGGAATCAAAATCAGTTGGCACCATCATGCAAAGAAGATTCAGAACAATGGTGTATGATTGAAAACCTTTTTAAACGCCCCCACCCCTTCCTCCTCCTCCTCCCCTTCCTCCTCCTCAAAACGGATTTCATTGGTGGTTTTGGCAGTTTAAGGCTGGAATTGGTAACACAGAAAACAACAGAGTTATGCCTGTCAGAAGGAAACATCTGTCATATGGCATTATGAATATTTGGATATTGTCAGAACTAAATTAAACCTTGTCATATCTAAATCCCCCCCCGCCCTCATTCTCTCTCTCTAAATATATTTTTAATGTGATGAATAAATATCTTTAATTCTTTAATGAAAATATTTGGAATTCATTTGTTCCTTTTTTAAACATTAATTCTAATAAATTAATTTTTTGCTTTTCATTATCATAGAAAAAAATGCTTTACCAGATTTCACTTCTGTACAGTTTGAAATTGCAATTTGAACAAAAAAATAACTTCCTTAATAATATAACTGCCTTATTTGAAACTTTTGACAATATGAAATATATATATATATATATATATATATATATACATCTACAATGTATATACATACTAAAATGGAGTTGGCTGTCTGATGAAACTGGGCTGAGTCCTGGCCAAAATAAATCTATAATAACCAAATTATCATAGTTATCTGGATGTGCTTAAATCCTTTTCATTTGTCACTTATAAGTCAGTGAAATCTTCCAGATTTCTTCTTATGATTACTTAATAATTCTTAAGAACATCTTTTTTTTCTTTACCGGCATGTTAACCCATCTAGGATTATTTCATACCTAGAGGTGAGGGAATTGCATTTATTTGTATTCACACTTAAACCTTTGAGTCTGTTACTAGTAAGTAAAGTTGTTGGGGTGGCCTAAAGTCAGTATCAGCCAGACTGTGAGGTGGAGCGCCACACCTATCACCAGCTCTTTACTTTACTGCACAGATCCCTGTGCTACTTATACACTGAGTTGGCGAGGGCTGGTATTGAACTAGGAACCTTGTGATTCCTAGGTGGATGCTCTACCGACTGAGCTAAACTAGCCCTTGTATTTATTTATATTCACACTTTTTGTTTAACCTTTAATAGTAATTATTTCTATTTAATAATAATCATTTGTCTGCAAACAGTTTTATGGTTTCAAATAACTAATAATAATCCATAGTAAACAATTATAGCTTCAAGTGACTATTGATAATACAAATAATTTACATTTCTATGGTATCAAATATTCCTATCTAATACGATACATTTTTCAACAGATCTTATTTGACCCATAGAAACCTAACAGGTACTAACACTTGGGACAGAGTGGACCTGGAAGTAATGACAATAAAAAGGTATTCCACTCTTTTTAGATCTCCAGAATTGGAGCTTCACCATCAGATGCAGTTTAATGGCATACCGAGGACATCTCTCTGATGGACATCATCATCATGTCATGCAATTAGCATGGATATCCATGACAATCTCTCGCCAACCTTCCCTATCAATAATTGTCCCAGGGAGGTTCTCTACGCAGCATCCAGCATCCTTGCATAGTTGGTCAATGTAGGTCCTTGGTGGCCGGCCCACATTAGCATGTCCATGTGTTGGCTTCCTCAGTCAGCTTATTCTAAGCCTTGCTGACAGGGAAATATATCTCCTAGTGATGAGTAAAAAATTAGGCAAATTGGGTTTTCTAGCCTTCGTGTGCAATCGGTTTAGAAAGACAAATGAAAATCCAAACCAGCTATGATGGATTTAATAGATTGACAGTGGATAAAAGTTGTCTGGGAAAATAAAGAAAATAGCAGATTAACTTCATCTCCCCATGACGCCTTTCAGACAGAAAATGTTTAAATGAAAAATGAAGAAAAAGTCAAGAAATTAATGTCCATGGCGTCCTGGTGGTCATTGCTCATACTAC
The DNA here is from genome assembly GCA_023376005.1 of Doryteuthis pealeii. Taxonomy (NCBI): domain Eukaryota; kingdom Metazoa; phylum Mollusca; class Cephalopoda; order Myopsida; family Loliginidae; genus Doryteuthis; species Doryteuthis pealeii. The sequence continues at coordinate 27,565,009 of CM042151.1, read as the reverse complement.
AATTGTTAACACAACAAAAAGATTTTTTTTCAAGTCTTGATTTTCTGGTGAAAGGAAAAAGTGACTTGAATTAATTTCTGGTTAGAAAATTTTCAGTTGAATATTTACTATAGATTATCCTCATCAGGTTGGGCTGACAGCACAGATCTCCATAACTCTCACACCACCTTTCCTTATTGGTCATCACCCCTAGCAGGTCTTTTGCACTGTATCTAGAATCCAGCTAATTGATGTAGGTTTTTTACTGGTTGGCCTACACTGGTATATCCATGTGTAGGTACCCACAGAAGAACATTACTTATGAGTTTGTCATTGCTTATGTTTTGTTCATCTTACTTGGATGGTTTATGTGATAGGAGGTAAATGGCCATACAGATGCTTTTTGTGGGGTGCTACTTCCAGTGTTTGTTACTTTTGTATAGATATTTTCTTGTAGTCGGCTGGACAACTCAATGCATGGCAATATAACAATTATATACAGAGCAATATGTACATATATCATCATCAACATCATGCTGATAGCACAGATTCCCATGACTGTTTCTCAGCATTCATCACTATCTGTCTTCACGGCTGTCAGGTCCTTGACAGTGTATGCACTGAGCTGTTGTATGTAAGTTTTTGCTGGTCAGCTAAAACTTGTTTGTTCATACACAGGAGACTATAGGAGAATGTCTCTTATGAGTTTATCCTTATCTCTCCAGTTAGTACCCAGCATGTTTTTTTCATCTTACTTGGATGATTTGTGTGATAGGAGGTAAGTGGCCATACAGATGCTTTTTTTGGGGTGCTGTTTCCAAGATTTATTCAAGACAATACACAACATCCGTGTGTAGTTCTCATCTAGCTTTTTCATTAAGCGTTTCTTCATTAGAGTCCAAGTGGTACAACCATACAGTTGTACTGACACGGCTACAGCTTGGAAGAATTCTTGCTTTCAAAAAGATAAAGATCCAGTTTACCTAAACTGATAGACATATAGTTATGGTTTAGTTTATCATTATACTTACATTGTGAATAATCCTCTCACTAAAATCTTAAAACATCTTAGAATTTATCAAAAAAAACTAATATGCTAAGAATAAAAAAATGCTCCAGTGCCTCATAAGTAACCACAGGAAATTTGATGGTTATCGCTCAAATGGTCTTTAATTGGGTGATTGGTTTTGATAAGATATCAAGGTTTATTCTATATATGATGGTTATCGCTCAAATGGTCTTTGATTGAGTGATTGGTTTTGATGAGATATCAAGGTTTATTCTATATATGATGGTTATCGCTCAAATGGTCTTTGATTGAGTGATTGGTTTTGATGAGATATCAAGGTTTATTCTATATATGATGGTTATCGCTCAAATGGTCTTTGATTGAGTGATTGGTTTTGATGAGATATCAAGGTTATTCTATATATGATGGTTATCGCTCAAATGGTCTTTGATTGAGTGATTGGTTTTGATGAGATATCAAGGTTTATTCTATATATGATGGTTAATGGTCTTTGATTGGGTGATTGGTTTTGATGAGATATCAAGGTTTATTCTTTTTGCCTAGAAGTTATTAAATCATATTCTTTGTACATTCGTATTTACTTTTTTTTTGGGGTAGTTTTTATTAAGAAATTTTTCTTTTCTTTTTTTGCACACTGTCCTATCTAGTATTAATAATTTGCAAACAGAACTATTCGACCTATAGATGGGATCCTAACAGGTACTACCACAGTCAGAGTGAAACTGGGAGAAATGGCAATTGAGGGGTAATCCACACACTCTAGATCTACATAACTGGAGCCTCACCATCAAATACATTAATCCTTGATAGATATCATATCTTTGCGAACAAAGATTAAGAGGGTAGTCCACATTAACTGCAGGTATGTTTGTGGCTGATAGGACTAATGTAGGACCAGTAGGCATGGTCATAGCAGCTGCAGCTGAAGTTCTGGTTAGGGTTTGATGGCATTGTGCTGTGCTAATTCCTTCTATGCCCTTTGTTCTTGAGGGTAGTCCTATGCGTGTTTTCAAAGGAGGAGACAACATGGTTAGTGATAAGATGATATAAATGATAAAAAAATCCCTTGGTGCCTGTCACATCAATCATCTCCATTGGTTCACCCTAGCCCAATAGATGATGGACTAATAAAAAAAGATATTTGGTCAGTTTAGTAAAAGGAAAAATGAGAAATTTATTAAAGTCATACAAATTGATTTCTGGAAAGATATCAAGTAAGTGGGATCAGTTTATAAAGTTAAAAAAAAAAATTTTATTAATACAATTTGAAACAAAAACCAAAAAAATACTAGCACTTCTCATTGCAAATATGAAGCCTTATGCTGAGTGATAGGGTGAGACAAAAGTTTTGCAATATTTTGGAAACATGAGGCACAATTTGGCCGCTCTAGATACTTTTTGCTGAAGTCATGAAGATGACAAACGACATTGGACTGTTAGAAGCCAAGCTTGTCTGATATTCTCTGAATGTTATTTGTCAGATTTGTCTCTATGACTTGAAACACAGTTTCTGAATCCAGGCTTTTAGATCTAATCATCAAGTTTCTGGCAACCTGAGCAAAATTTCTTGAACCCTCTGGTTACTGTATCATGATCAACTGCACCATCATCTTTCATATAATTAATGTTTTTCATTGTTTCTGAAACCTTATGGTCCATTTCTCTGAATTTTTGAATAAAGGGTTGAGTTCAAAGTTCTGTGATTGCTCCTGATTACTACGATAAGGCACCTGAGTCCAATAAAAAATACCTGGAGAAGGACGGAGGGCACATCTGGCAAAATGTTGTACAGATAATTATAAAGATGAGGACAATAGTCCAAATAATCCAAATGATACAACTTTATGGCCCAGTTCATACCTATAAAGCACAATTCAGACATGGAGTGAAGCATACCAAATAACCATATTATTACCAACCACAGTGAGCACTTTCCATAGCGTGAACTGCTTCTGTCACAGGATATACCTACCAAAACTCACACATACCAAAATATTGCAAAACTTTTGACTCACCTTAGTAAATACATAATATTGAAAATCAATTTACTGTTTAAATATCATTTTAAAAAAATAGTCACTCACTTTATGTCAACACCTTATCTAATTATCAATTGAAAACAAACTTGATATCAAGTGGTAATTTTTTTTTTTTCTCAATTAATTTGAAATACTGTCGAAAAATTTGACATAAATTGGCTTGGTTCCCCGTGCCACAAATATTGACCTTTCGCACGGCATAAAATGAGTAATCAATTGGGTAGATAAACATTAGTCGAAATAAAACCATCACTCTCTCTTAATACACACCAACAAAATTATCTGGAAAAAAAAAACCCAAAAAAGATTCTTGATAAGAACATTATTCAAAAATTTGCAACGAATTAACATAAATTTTCCTTGGCAACCTAATAAAGAGCAAATAATTCTTATCTCTAGCACAATTAAAATTTTTGAAATATTCATCTTATTTTCCCTGTGGTTGTAACAAAAATGTATTTTTTTTTCCTTTTCTTTTTCAATTAAAATAACTCCAGTTTCTCTTCTTTTTCCTTTCCTCTTTTTGTGATTATCGATGGTTATCATCATCATCATTACGGTACTCTTTATTTTCATTGTTACTATTATTGTCACATCATTATTAACAGATCATCATCATCAGATATTATCATTATTATTCGATCATCATTCATATTGTCATCTTTATTAACATTATCCATATTATTTCATCGCTATGGAAATATTGCTTTTTCTCTATCTCACTCTCTCTCTATTTCTCTCTCTCTCTCTATTTTCTTTCTTTAAACATGATTTAATACACTGTACCAGTTGCTAAATTATACATTTTTCCCCCATTTATTTTTTTATATTTTTCTATAAAAAATAAATGAATAAAAAAAATGTAAAAAGAAAAAAAAGATCTTTTACTTTATACATTACATTTTTTATCTTTTATGTTCGTCTTCATTTTAGTGTGGTCAGAACAGCTTTTGTTATTTTATAAGAAGCAGCGTGATGCTGAAAGGTTTTCATCTTTACTTTTTTCTTTTTTACTTTCTTTTTTTATCCTCCCCCCTGTCAGGATAAATTTTTTTAATGTGTCTTTTGAGAATCCACTAACAGCGTCCAACTCATCAGATGCGTTTCAGTGATTCTTTCTCAATCAATGAACCAGGGTTCCTTGCATATTTAGAAAAAAAATAAAAAATTAAAAAAATTTCAATATTCTATTTTTCCTTTGGTATTCTTAAATTTTTAATTGAAATTTCTTAGTCGTTTCATGACAGGAGTGCTATTAAAAGGAGGATTGTGTTTTTAATATGCATAGATGAGCAATGTAGAAATGATGGGAGCTTCGTGTAACAAGGATGAGCCTTTCAAATATTAAATAGCACTCAAACATGCATATGCACACACATACATAGAAACACACAGTTGCACGCAAATGCATGTCTCTATAAGCAGGCATGTTTACACAGATTTGCATGCAATTATGCAGTCATATACATTGAATATAACATAGTTAAAACAGAAATTCAAAGTAATTCTGAAAAACATTCTTGCATGCAATCAATATTTAAATAAAGAGGCAAGTGCTGTTAATTTTCTATTATTACGATGCTTATTTATATCATCTTCAGAGTATTAGCAATATATCATATATATATATATATATGTATGTATATATAGTTATGAGTTATGAGCTGTTACTTAGTCAATTTTTGCTTTGTGTTGAGAGCTAAAATTTGAGGTATGAGCAAGCTTCAGATACGTTTATTTTAATAAGTTCATGGGAAAACATTTCCAAATTTATTACACTAAAGAAAAATATTATTTATAAAAACAAACATCAAAATATATTACAGCATTATAATTCATTATGTTTTATTTCATTATGTTTTATACAATACAGTGCAATTTTTCTTATCTAAAAAAGTGTTTGGGAGTGAGGCTGAAATGGATTAATGGCATTTCAGTTTATTTCAATGGGGAAAATTGATTTGACATACGAATAAATTGAGTTAAGAGTGGAACAAATTAAACTTGTAAGTCAAGGTGTCACTGTATTTTGATGTTTATGCAGGTGTATGTGTGAGTGTGTGTGTGTGTGTGTGTGTGTGTGTGTATATGTTGGCATTTATATACATACACTCATAAAACTTGATATCTATAAATACACAGAGTTGGATTTAGATTAGGCCAGACACTTCTGGTTAGGGGGCCCCTCAAGTTTCCTCAACATGAAAATTAAACAGGAACGTGAGAAATAAAAAAATAAAAAATTCAAGTAAAATGAATTTATTAAAAGAAAAAATATATAAGTTAGGTTCTGAAGAAAATGTTTGATCTAATTTTTGTCAATTATATAAACTATAAGAATAACCTTTACTACCCTTTTTAGGTTATTTCCTATAACTCCAACCTAAAAAAAGGGGAACCACTCTGATTGTAATAAATTATTTATTTATTTATTGATCTACTAGGAAAAAAGATGGGGTTAGGGTTAGGGTTTAGGGTTAGTTTAATGGGAAAATAATGGGTAGATTAATTAACAGATAAAATTCATTCAGAGTGGTTCCCCTCTTTTAGGCTGGAGTTATAAGAAATAACCCTTTTTAGTTTGTATTATATAACAAAAGGATATAATTCTTTCCAACTTTCAGCAAATCCCTATTATTTTTTCAATAATAAAACTAGTTTTATTACAGGTTTTATAAAGGAAGTATGGATGCTCCTCTGGTAGGGGGCCCTGGATCTCACACCTACCATCAGTTCCTTACTTTACTGCACAGATCCCTGTGCTACTCATATGCTAAGTTGGTAGAGGCCAGTATTGAACCAGGAACATCGTGGTTCCTAGGCGGATGCTCTATTGACTGAGCTAAACCGACCATATCAATAATTATTATTTAAACTATCCAGACAAAAAACAAAAATGCGTAAATCAATAAATCTCATAAGTGTCACTGACTTAAATTAAGATATTTCTGTATAAAACTCCATGAAATTTTTCACAGAAAATATTAACTGCATTAAGATATTTCTGTATAAAACTCCATGAAATTTTTCACAGAAAATATTAACTGCATTAAGATGTCTCTTGATCCCAAACATGATTGTAGTTTTTCATACAGGTGATACAAGAGATGACACACATGTATTTAAATTTTAATCTTTCACTTATATTTCTTAGTGATTTTCTTTTTTTTTAAGGCTGGCACTGATTAGCATGTATATCTTCATATCATCATTTTGGGAAAGAAGGAGTTCTTCATTAAAATCACATAACTGTAACCCCTGAGGGCTCAAAGCGCCAACGATGGTTAGGTGGCCAATTCATTTCCCATTGTGATATACCCATGAATTTTTATTTTCCTACACAGGTGTGCGACATATCTTCTGAACTCCTATGACCCTATTCGATGCTAGGGTCATACATACATTTCTGAATCTGCACTCATCAGCCTATTACATAAAATCATGACGCCTTGGGAGAGAGAGTGTTGTTGTGGCATTCATCAGTTTCTCAATACTATGGATCTTGTTGTGAATGAGGTTGTACGGACAGACCCTCACAGTTACCCATGCTGAAAGACTCCCTCTTCACAATATAGATGTTGCTCGTGGTGTTATGGTTATTGTAGAAAATAGAATCAGTGACCAGAGTTCAAATCCTGGACGAGGCTATCTGCATTTCCCTTCATGTTAATGCCCTTGGGAAAGGCACAAATCCATCTCTTCTTCCAGCTATGGGTAAATAGTTGGATAGGCTGGGCTTTTTAGCCTTGATATGGCAACTAGTCTAGAAGAAGAAAACTAGCTGTAGTTTACTGAAAACTTGACCTTGTATTGCATCTTGTTTCATGCCAGAGGGATTGGGTAAATATCTACAAACTGGTTGGTTGGTTACTTATTTTGTTTAATAGCATATCAATCCTTACGGGTTATTTAATGCCAAGTTTTTTTTATCGAATACAAATAATTTTGAATCAGATCTATTTGGCCTATAGATGAGACTAATAGATACTACCACTCTGGAGCAGAGTGAGAGAAATAGCAATGAAAGGGTACTGCACACTATTCAAAACTACAGAACTGGAGCCTCACCATCAGATGCAATTTAGTGTCATACCCAGGATATGCTTTTTTGAAGGGGTCTTACTCCTCTGCAGGGGATAAAGTCAATGTATTCCAAACTATGCCAACAGGGTGTCTGATGTTTGTTTTTAAAACACTAGTTTAAAATATTCTTGCTGGTTGTTGATTGGTTGGATTTTATGGCATGTCAACATTTATTGGGTTATTTTATGCCAAAGTCAATTTAATGGTCTCAAATTATATAACTTTAGAATTATTTAAAACAGGCAGGGCTGATGGATACTACTCTTGAATGTACCAAACGGGATGGGGATAGTGTCTGCTTGGGGGCCCAAAAAAGGCAGCTCCATATATTTTCTATGAATAATTCTATATAAAAATGACATGGTGAAGAATAGGGGCTCTAAATCATAGAATCAGGGTGGGGTATGAGACGCTAGAACCAACCTTTCAAACAGGTAAATAATGTCAAATGATAGATGTTATGAATATGTAGAATATTTTTTGAGTATACACTTTTATATAGTCAAGAAATTTTCTTACGTTAATTTAAAAAACATTTTTTTTAATAAAACTATAGAAATAAAGAAAAAAAAAAAGAGAGAATACAGTAAAAATTCAAAAATTTGAAAACAAACAAAAACAACATAAATGCAACTGAAAAATATTCAAATAAACCTGTTAGAAGAGAAATGGTCCATAAGAGTTTTCAAATTGCCTTGTGGGCATGATTTTCTAGAAAAGTTGTTAGGTCATTATGAATGCTCTAAGTATGATGACTTTAGCTAAGTCCATTATGTTCATCACCTCTCCTACTGTATGTGCATCTTTAAATCATAAATTATATATAAAATGTATCTAAGTAAAGTGAAACTGCTTGAAGCTCTTTTGGTTATAAAAAAGAAAAAAAAAAGGTTGTTTTTTTAAAACTTATGAATAAATACAGTTGGAATATATAAAAAATAAAATTCAGAGTATGTGTTATTCTATTATATACTCTAGTGAATGTCTATCTATATATTAATAAAATTATCATTATATATGCATGTATGCAATATGAAAATTATCATTATATTCATGTATGCAATTGTAATAGCAAAAATGGTACATCATACTGAGAGTTATGTGATAAATAGATAAATAAAAAGAATCTCCAGTTCAATTTACAACTGAACAATGATTTTGTGGGGTCTGTGTTTGTGTTGAATGTTATTTTTTTAAATTATCCAAATTCTGAATATAATGGAGATAATTAGAAAATGCTAATTAGAACTCCTTCCTAAATAAAAGTATCAATATCATCATGGTCTGATGTAACAATAGGAACACAATAGGTTCAGAAGTAATCTCCCTCTCTCTCTTTCTCTCTCTCTCTCTCTCTCTCTATATATATATATATATATATATGTAAAATGAAACTGGAAGTGAATCCGACGGTATGTTGAAAAAATGAATAAAGGAAAGAAAGTATAGAATGGATAATATAGGATATTTTAATCAATTTTACTTACACCTGTTTCGGTCAGGAGTTTATCCATGTGTACATTATTCAAACTATTATTATTTTTAAATAACCAAATGATATTATTATTATTTCATTTCATTTGGTTATTTAAAAATAATAATAGTTTGAATCATGTACACATGGATAAACTCCTGACCAAAACACGTGTAAGTAAAATTAATTAAAATATCCTATATTATCCATTCTATACTTTTTTCCTTTATTCATTTTTTCAACATTATATATATGTATTAGTTAGGTTAGTGAAAACAAAGCCAATTGCACTTGGTAACTAACAGTTTCTTGCCTGGTTTGAAAATTGCATAGGTGAGAAACTATCACTTACCAAGTGCAGTTAAGTTTGTGTCTTCACTAACTGATATATATATATCTGTGTGTGTGTGTGTGTTTTTTACCCAACCCCTCAGTACAAGTAGAATGTGACACGAGGTCAATCTTTTTAAGCAGATTTTAGCAGGTTTGAATTCAGAGTTTTCCTTCTCCTAGACCAACTACCATACCAAGGATAAAGACCTCAGTCTCCTGTACTATTTACCTATAGCTTGAAGGGGAATGGTTGGATTCATACCTTTCCCAAGGTATTAGCACCATGTGAAATACAAACAGTCTAGTCCAGGATTTGAACTTTATTTGCCATGTCCATTTTCTATCAGAAGAATCATTATACTTGAAGCGCCTATATATATATATATATATATATATATATATATATATACATACATACATACATATGTGTATGTATATCTCATGAAGCATACAGCTTTGCAGAATGAAAGATAAAAAATCTCAACATTTGTAAAAGTCTTCTCAATAAGCATAGCCTTCTTGTACAAAGTAATTATCATCCACAAGTTTTTTCTGCTTCTCTTTGATTGGTCTAACTTACAAGTTGCTAAAACATCAGAAAGAGAAGTTAAGAAGACAAATGATTAACAAACACACTCATTTTTGTCCAGCTTTTTGAGGTGAGAAATTTATTATTATCCACTGATTTTCTCAGACTAGTGTCCTCATTAACTAGACAGAATTAAATGGACAGGGGAATGAGAACAATATTGGATTGAATAAAAAAATTCAGTTCAAAATTCTTAAAAGGTTATCAACTTCTATGGGCGAAAAAAACCAAAAAAAACCCAAAAAGAATTCAGAGGGTACAATGGCCGAAATGTATATAAAGATGATTGATTGATTTTAATGGCATGTCAACCTGTCTCAGGTTATTTTAGCCCTAGAGGTTTGTGAATCATGTTTGAGTTTTTGTTTAACTGCATATCAACCTCTGTGGGTCATTTAATGCCAGAAAGGGTTATATAGAATGTCTTTGCATATGGATTTCAGTTTTTAAAGTAGCAGTTTTATGGTGGTATTCGGTTATTTTTGGTTAGATCTTGTTGAAAAGGTTGCTTTTTTTTTAGAAAATTTAAAATGTCTTCTGGGTTTGTATTTTTAAAGAGATCTTTTAAGTTTTTAGTCTGATAATATTTGTTGCGGGTTTATCTGAGACTGTTGCACTTTAGGAGGATGTGTTTGGGTATACTGGGGTGTCATCCCTTTTTCAAGGTGAGAATGGGTCATGTGGTTGTGAGAATCATGTTCATGATATTTTCATAGTTACAATTTTTGTGTAGTTGTTTTTAAAGAGTTTTTTTTTTTTACAAACAGTCCTTTGTAATAATTAATACTCTAACAGGTATTACTACTTAAGATCAGAGTGGACCTGGGAGTAATGGCAATAAAGGGGTACTCCAAACTGTGTAAGTCTTCAGAACTGGAGCCTCTTCAAACAGATGCAGTTTAGTTTCATATCCAGGATACTCCTTTTGGGGTGGGTAGGAGATCTTACCCCATCTGTATGGAATACAGTCAACATATTCTTAGCCATGCCAGCCGGGCAAACAACCAAGATAAGGATATTAGTCAGAGTAAATATGAATAAATAAACTCCATCTTTTATTAATTTGTAAAAAATTTTAGGCTTCCAAATTAGTTATTAATTTGGAAGCCTAAAATGTTATTATTAAAGCATAGTAAGGGTAACCCGAGACCAAACTTTTTTTAGACCTTATTTTTCTGATGCAGGTATCATTGTGGAATGAGCAACTTTATTCATTCCCCAATGATACCTGCATTAGAGAAAAAGGTCTAACAAAAGTTTAGCGTTGGGTTACTCTTTTTTTAAACAGGACTATATTTGATTTCAAATCAGCACATTTGATAATCTTTTGAAATAATCACATTTTTTATTCTTCATCTAATATTGTTTTATTAGATTTTAAAAGCATATAAAAAGAAGTGTCTTTTTTGGTATGTATGTGTCAACTCAGAAAAGAAATTTCATCAAGTATCAAAATCACTTATACACTTTAATCTATACATATATAAAGGGCAGTTAGTGTGTATGTATGTCCGGAGGAAACTATGAAAATAAAACAATGTTAAAGTAAATATATATACACATTCACTGAAGAAGATTTGATTTATATTAATGAAGATATCTGAAAAATAAAATTTAAATGATAACAGCATGGCATTTTTTTGCATTTAGTATTTTAAACAGGAGACATTAATTTTTCTTTTCAGAGTGTCTGGATCAATGCAAGGTGTTCTTTACATAGGGATTTTAATAAGGCATCCTGCGAGGTTCCAACTTGAGATTCAATCATAATGGATCTGTGAGACTAACTTTTTACCCCCTCCTTTCTACCCAGTAGCTGCTTCTAGTAAATTTATAAGTATAATGTGTAAAGATGTGATGTTATATTAACACTGGAAGGCTTAAAGTAACCTCCCAATGTGGGTACATGAGTATACATAGAAACCATTCCGATAAAGGCACAAAAGATAACAATATTTATTCTGCAAGTGACGGAGATACATTTAGAGAAATATATACACAAAGAATACATATACATTCTATAAAAGAAAATATGTGTACAACTCATGTCGTAGAGAATGTCACTTACTAGTTGCTGATAGGTAAGGGGTAAAACTCCCTAACCTAAGGTTTAGGGATGGCAGCTGCCTAGACCATCTTCACACGTTGCCGGCCTGAGTGAAAATAAGCAGGGAATCATAGTTCCCTCCTGTGGTCAGATACTAACGCCACCTCTTGGCAAATGAGACGCATCAAGAGAAGATAACTGATTTTGGACATGTCCACTCAGACCTCGTTTTACTAACCCAACATAAGGAAAAAAAAAAATTTAATTTTCACAGATTGAATAACATAATTCAATTATTAAAAATCAATTTGTGGAACTCTTTAAAGTTCTTCACAAAGTAAGTATATAAAGTAGCCTTTAGAAAAAGAAAACTGTTTCAAACCACTCACAAGTTTAGGAGTACATTTTTTTAGATATTATTTTAAATAAAACAAAAAAGATTTCTGAAATAAATGAATACTTTTATCATTAAAATTGATTTTTCTTACCCCTCTCTTTCTTATTCCTCTCACACTCCCTAAAATCCTTTTAGTCCCATCATAGAACAGGTACTTGTGCTAGTAACTATATAAAGAGATAGCCAGCAGAAACTATATTGTACAAGTGATGTTGATTTTTAGTAATATTGCATCTTTATCTTGAGAAGCATTTTCCAAGAGAAATTGGTAGAATTGATTGTCATAGACTGAAAGTGTAAAAGAGGGAATCTATATCCAGGTGGCCACTGATAGTGTTCAGTTAAACAACCAAGAGTTTGTGCTCACAACATGGCTGGTTAAAGAACAAATATCTTTATTAGATTAACCACATACAAAACTTCACCTTATCCCCCCCCCCATGACCTTTAGTATTTCCCCAACCTGAACTGGTCTTAGAAGAATGATTCTCTTTTCACTTCTTTTTCTATCACTTCCTGTTTTGTTTACTCTCCATTTTTCTCTCTTCGATCTTATTCTTTTGTCGTTGTTGTTGTCCTTACTTGTTCTTGGTCTTGTTCATTTACTTTCCGTCTTCTTGCTTTTCTTTTAGATTTCATGAACTGTCCACCTTCACACCTTTTCACACACACACACACACATATATATATATATATATATATATATATATATATATATAGCATGTGCATATGAGATGTGTATCAATATTTATATACATGTGATTGATATGATGTGAACACACACGCACATAAATATATATAAGTGAGCGAGATAGTATTGCACACATACCTATGTATATATCTTTGTAAGATATATATATATTATATATATATATATATAATTATTCGTGTGTACACCTGTGTATATATATATATATTATATATATATATATATATATATAATTATTCATGTGTACATATATATATATATATATATTATATATATATATATATATATATATATATATATATATATATAAAAGTGAAAGAAAGTATTATACACATACCTAGGTACATATGTTTGTATGTAAGCATATATATATATATATATATATATATATATATATATATATATGATTATGTGTGTTTCTGTATGCATGATGTGTATCATGTAGTAAGCCTGTACAGTTAATGTGTTTGTGTCGTCTATATATATATAAAAGGGTATATGCACACACAGACATATATATATCAAAGAGTGTATGCACATATATATATATATATATATATATATATATACACACACAGGTATATGCATACCTTCTTTCAAATATCAAAGAGTATATGCATATATATATATATATATATACACCCATATGTATAAGTCTGTATTTATATATATATGAGGTACTTACTTGATCATTGATTGTATTATTCTCTCTTCTCTGTGGTTTACCGTCTAGTAGGAGGCCAAGAAACACAAAAAAATGAATAAAGTAAAAATAAACAATCATTATATTTTACTTGATGATCCATTATAAATCTAAGTGAAAAAAATTCTGAACATAACTTCGAAAATCTTTACCAATTTTTTTTCTTTTCCTTTCATTCTGTATGTGCATATATATATATATGCACACATGTTTGCATATATGTTTAAGGTCACATTATGTTTTAATCATACATCTGTTCGATAAACCTGCTTTGTACAAGTTGGTACAAGTAAAATGCTAAGTGGTAGCACTTTGGACAGCAAACAATTTCTTTACTAGTTATAATCAAAACCAATTGACACTGAAAAATCTCTAAATGAATAGTTTATTTACATATATGTTAAATTAACTACTTTAATTTGCCTTAACATCACCTACAATAAGAGAATGTGTGTGTGTGTATACCTTGGGCTTTTAGTATTTGAGAAAATTAAGCTTCTTTTTTTTATCTGATGTGAATTTAATTGTGCTAGGCAATCTGCGAAAGTGAGAATTCTTCCAAACTGCAGTTGTGCCAGTGCTACTGTATGGCTACACAACTTGGATTCCAACAAAACATTTAGAGCAAAAGCTAGATGGCAATAGTGCAAGGTTGCTGCATGCTGTCTTGAGCATATCTTGGAATGCAGCTGTATGGCCACTTATTTCCTATCACACAAACCATACAAGTAAGACAAACAAGACATTTTGGACACTACTGGAGAAGCGATGCCAAAATCCTGAGAGATGTTCATCAATGGACACCTAGACATGGACACTTCAGAGTAGGCTGACTAGCAAAAGCCTATCAGCTATGTGCAGATGCTAGATGCAGTGCAGAAGACCTGCTAAGAGTGATACCAAAGTTAAAGATACGTTAGCCCTGCTATTTAACAGCTGGGAGGAGAATAATTGGATTCATACCTTTCTTAATGGTATTAGTGTGATGTAAAATACAAACAACCTTGTCCAGGATTTGAACTCTTGTCGCCAGTTCCTTTTGACAATAACCATTATACAATGAGCATATATGTAAGAGTGTTCTAAAGTAGATATACAGTTGTTGTTACTTAAAAATTATACACAATAACAAGGCTATATATATATATATATATATATATATATATTAATGAAGGACAGCAAATGAGAAAAGTGTTTGCATAGAAATAGTGCTTATTGCTTAATCTCTGAGCAGGTTTAAAACCTAAAATATAACATTATGGGATGGCAGAATATTAAAGAGTGGTTGGTTAAGCATTTATATATTGTGATATGTGTTCATATGATTGGGTCTTTTTATGTGATACCTTTACTTGAAAACATAACGTGCTTAGGTATTAATACATATGGCATTCAGATGCGATAAGTTATTAAAAAATAATATCAAATAATATATATATATATATATTACCATTTCTCTGTTTAAAAAGAACCACACAAATCTCACTACTCTACACCTGATGATGGCACTAAGTAGTGCCAAAAGTATTTGTGAAAGAACCTTCATGGATTCATTCTGCAATTCCATCCAGGCATAAAATGCTGGCCAGACAATTGGAAAAGACCGAAAGGAAGCTTGTCAGACATGAAATGCCTGTTACGTTCAATCAAATGAAAAAATGCTGCCATATATATATATATATATATATAAAAAGAGTGTGAAAAAGTAGGTAAACAGTTGTTGGTATGAAAAAATATACTCATGATTACAAGTTTATATATTTTAAGTTTCATTCATATTTATTTCATAATCTATGAAATATTAATCTACGTGTTGTATCTGATAGACTTCAGCTTATTTTCTATTAAAGCTTTTTAGCATTCTCTGTCTTCTAGTATCATTTGATTGTCCATTTGTATTGGGTGATTATTTAATTTATCAGCCATAATTATAATTAAAACAAGAATTCTGTGTGAATAAAATTTAAAAAATAAGTAATATAGAACTATGTGTAAAACGTGTATTTTTTCAATGGTAATAATACATGTACTTTTGCAATTATGTAATTAAAAAAAAAAATGTTTGAAAAAATATTTCTTTTCTGAAAAAATCTGTTGCAGGCTGACCATGAACGGGTTAAGACTCTTCCTTTTTGAAAAAGAGAATTTTTCTATGTTTGAATTTGAAATATGTCTTCTTTCAAAAACTGTTACATTAAAGATATACAATTATGTCGTTGGCGGAGAAACGCGTAGCGGATGTGCTAATGATGAAATGATCGCATGACTTGCACGCTTTTTGGAACATCAATGCTTTCATTTTGAATTTAAATTATTTTCTGCTTCTCTCTTGATGAGTCCAGATTAATAACAAGCTCTGATGATGATTTTTATAAATCAAAATATTGTTCAATATTAGCTATGAATATGATATAAAATATTTTCATTTTAAGAGCATTGTGTGTTTTCATATCCTTTTATCTATACTTATATATATATATATATATATATATATATATTAGGGAAGATGGAAATAAATCTGTCAGTAGGTAAATATGTAAAAAATAAAGTTATTCAGAGAATACTAAGTTTTGTCTCTTTTTTTCTCTTTCCATATTTATATTCACTACTATTCAGAGGTTACAATATCACATATTAACAACACCCTGATGATGGTTTAATATATTGATTGAAATGTTTGGTTAATACTTCTAACTATAATTAAATCATGCTCTGAATATCTTGTTTTATTTTCCCAATTTTTAAATATATTTACACACATACACACACACACATATATATATATATATATATATATATATATGTGCGTGTGTGTGTATGAATCCACATTAGGTAGGTTGATTTTTCACTTTAAAAAAAATATCAATTCTCTCAAACAGCAAAAGTTGTATGCTATATTAAATAAGGATACCAAAAACTAGATCTCTTACTTGCACCATTGTTTGAGGAAATAGCATCAAATATCGTTAGTTAAAATGCAATAAAAATCCTTGTTTTTGCAGCATTTGGCCCAAAAATTGGTTAAAAATTTAGCAATTTCAATATTTAAAACAGAAATTTAGTTTCCTAAGATGAAACGATGAATAAGATATTATAACTGGAATTCAAATTAAAAATATCCTCCCATCATCTTCGACACCTTCGATATGCTGCTTTTTGCCTCATTAATTAAGCTGTAACAGCGATAACATTTTAAAAGACTGAAATCTATTTCCTCAAATGAATGCAAAGTTTTGAAAATTCATATTTTGAGGGGTAATTTTATGTTAATTTGCAACTTTTGACATATGGGATATGTTACAGTTCTAAAATGACCTTACCCTAGTTTACATTCATTTTCCCACATGGTCAGTACTGTACTCTTAGCAAATGAGTAAGAGCTCTTAACAAACAATGTCTTGGGTGTGATACTGAGGTGGTCAGGAACCATTTCTGGAGCTGCATGGAGTATGGAGTTTTCCCTTCACTGCTATTAATCCTAGATAATGATTTAGCTTAATTGGTAGAGCATCTGTTTAGAAACTACAATGCTCTGGGTTCTATACTAGCCATGCCAACTCAGCACATAAGTAGCAGAGCTTGGATCTGTGCTCTCAATTGTTAAGCTGAGTTTAACTGGTTTCAATTCAGAATTTTAATTACCTGTTGCCATACTGTTTAAGAGCCCAGAATGATTGGATGCATTATTTTTCCAGTAATATGTGAAATGCTAACAGCCTTGTCCAGGATTTAAACTCAAATCATATCCATTTACAAGAACAATAACCATTACACCACATGTGCCTACAAACTTGAAATATATTGATAACTTATTGGTTTATTCACTTGGGTAATATACATCTTTTATTTACCATTCTATTTTATTTTACCAAATCATATTACTTAAGAACGAAATATTAATGTTTTAGCAGATACTGAACTCAAAACAAAACAAAAAAAAAACTCTACTTGTAGCATTAAGTGTATTGAAGATAATTGCAAATCTATCTGTGCACTCGAATTAAAAAGATCTATTTCTCCCAAGAAACATTTTTGTAAGATACAGACAAACAGCTTCATTACGAAGCAAAAAGTTATCAGTCAAATCTAGTCAAGAAATACCATCTAATTTGTTTTCTTCCTCACCTGAATTCCACTCATAAATGACTTACACAGAAAATAAAAGAAAAAGTATAGATTATATATATATATATATATATATATACTACTTTCTTTTAACTACCTAAGTCAGTTAAGACTTTGTCAGTCTCTGATCGACTCAGCCAAGACTTGATTTTCTATTCTTACAAATACCATATTAATAACAACAATAGAGGTAGATATCTATTTCAATATCAATAAGTAACTCTTCCATTATTTTCACACATTCAGAAGTTGATACATAATTGATGAAAGATGGTGCTTGCATGATAAGTAATTGCTGGAAATCTATTTTGGTAAACTGAAATCTAATATTGATAATATGAAGGTGTTTGATCAGAAGTCATTTTTGTTGTTGGGTATTGCTAATTTTACAAGGATACAAATGAAATCACTGTCACGAGAAGCAAATATTTACTCATATATGACACATGATCATCTATTGCCATCATTTTGAACCACTACTGTTTATATTAAAATTACTTGTTTTTTGGTTGGTTGCTTTTTTTTTATCGGATTGCAACCTTCAGGCTAGAAGAGGTTGACTGTAGTGGTAGTCAGTGCCCTGCTGTCTAATAAGATAGTGCGCATGGTATTTTTTTTTGTGTTTGACGTTCATCATAATGGTAAATAATTAATTAAAGTCTGAAGAAAATAAAAATCCCACACAACACAAACACACACACACACACACACACACACACACACACACATATATATATTTATTTATATAACTATATTTTAATAGGAATTTTTCTTGTAAACAAGTTTTGGTACACACTGCAGACAAAATTTGTATGAAAATATTTTACTGATTTTCTCCTGTTTTTGAACTAGACAGTGTATGATAGTTTAAAGATTATTTGTTTGAATGTTTCAGATGTGGCATGATAATTCATATTATTTACATTTTTCTGACTGTTGTCCTCATCTTTACTGTTTTACTCCCAATGTTTTAGATGATGTGTCATCTGACCTTCTTCAGATGTTTTGTCAAATTTGAGAGCCTTCATGTTGTAATCAAGATCCTTCATGGAAGTGCAAACCAAACCCTTTATTTATTCCATTGGGGTAGAATGTTCTCAATCCCTTGTCCAGATACAAGTGTTAAGTTATGTTAAGTACTCTATGTTATTTTCACCTGTAGTCAGGATTGAACCTGTAGCCTCCAGATGAGTGTCACTTAGAACTTGAGTCTATGGACAATTCAGAGTAAAATTTTGGGACCTATAATCCTAATACTCTTTTACCTAGAATTTACGCTTATACTTATCATGTATGATTTATCATCATCATCATCATCATGTCATGCCAGTAGCATGGATATCCATGACAATCTCTCACCAACCCTCCCTATCACTCATTGACATCCACACAACATGCTGCATCCACACACATGCTGCATCCACACATAGCTGGTCTATGTAGGTCTTTGCTGGACATCCCGCATTGGTATGTTCATGTGCCGATTTCCACAGAAGGATGTCGCTTATTAGCTCATCCTTACTTCTCCAGCCGTGTCTGGCATGTCTTGTTCGCTTTACTTGGATGGTTTGTGTAACAGGGGGCATGTGGCCATATAGCTGCTTTCTTGTGGGATGTTGCTTCCACGATTTGTTCAAGATCACATGCAGCATCCTTGTGCAGCTCCCATCTAGCCTATTTTCTGGAGTGCACATCTGCTGAAACATTGTATATATACCAATAAAGATGTATTCGAAAATATAAATCAAATCTTCATTATTTTTGGTCTAAAACCGAGCCATGGTGCTATAATGCATATATCTATTTACTTTCTCGTTAATTGTTTTATTTTCGAAGTTTCCTCCGGACAAATATTAATGCAAATTCCCTTATATAGATATATAAATAGATAGAAGATAGATAGATACATAGAAGATTTGGATTTAAGCAAATATTTTGATACTGTATCACTAGTGAAAATGAAACATTTAGGTATAATATATATTAATATATATTAAGAAATGTGAGGAGGAATGATTTTTCTCCAATATATAATAATATATAAAGAATAAAAGCTAAGAAAACAAATACATAGAAAAATAATTTTTATTAATTCATATATAAATATAGATAAGAGAATTTTAAGAGTTGATTTGATTTCTTTTTTTTTTTTTTTTAAGGCAGAACAGTTAAAAGTAATACAAAGTTTCAAGCTTGTATCAGAATGTCTAAAATTTCTGAAATATCGGAAATCATTCAAATGTCCAACAGAATTCCTTATCCTGACTTTGAGTTAGATGTTCAGTCATCTGTTAATTGAGGTGAAATTCCAAGTTCATGTCTTAGAAAATGTTAATACTATAATATTGAGATATTTGCTCTACACTTTCATTGTCTAATAGTTTCAGTGGTTTTACTGCCACTTAAGATTTTATTTAACCCTTTATCTACCACTGCCATCTGCAATAGCCATGTCCCAAATGGTTGACAACCTGGTATTGTATCTCTGATCATTTACAACTGAATAGAAATGTATTCATTTAATTCATTTCCCTTTTTTAACTGTAAACAATTTTCTAAGAGCTAACATTTTCGGGTAGTCTGGTATTTTGATTGTTGGGCAGTTTAGGTAGATAAAGTAGTTAAAGATAAAGGGTTAATTTTCAGGTGTGAATCTGGTTTTTATAATATTTCAAAAAACAAGATAAAAATTTTCCAAGTACTTTTAAGCCTTATTTGACATTATCAAGGGTAGAAGTGAGATATTGTTTTTTGAATTTAGAGAAACTTTGAAGGAGATATATATATATATTATATATATATATATATATCATGAATTTAGATTAATATTTTTACGTTTATGTAGCAATGATTACAAGAGAAGAATTATTAAGTAGAAAGATATAATAAAGCAAACTTTGTCTGTGATCTTTAACTCTTTGCCTACTAAATTTCCCCCACAGCTGTAACAAACTTTCTTGGTATCTTTTTTTTTTTTGCCTGTATGATGTAATATTTCAAAGTTTACTATCTATTCACCCTGGAACTCATTCTATTTAAATAAAGTCGTATTATTATTGTAATCGGAGTCCTTCTGCTCAATCATAATGAACTAACCATCCATTTTTGTACTTTGGTTGGGTGTGGTATGTGTAGAAACAGTTCCTGGTGGGAAAGCCGCTGTGAGCGGTTTAAAGTTTGGTCTGAAGATCACAGACACACACACACACACATAATATACCTTTATTCACACACATATATATATACACACAGTGCTATATTCATGTATTTATATGCACTTATATATATATACACACATAAAAACACACACAAAATGTTTATGTGTGTTTATATGTACATATATATATATATATATATATATATATATACTAACATAATAGAAAAGAATATATATTCATGTTTACCTAGAAGTATGTTTAGTCTAGTGTTTCCTATTGCTAATAGGTGCGTATTGATTTAATATCTCCAATTTGCTTAATGGATGTATCTTTTGGGAAAGTTATTTTTGATCAATTGTTTTTTATGAAAAAGTTTATCAAGCTTTTCTGGACACTTATGCTTAAGCAAATAGTTTTCTCTGATTTCATTATAGTTGATACAATCAAGTTCCTTGTTATTTGAAGTAATGTATTACTGCTTCTTTCTCATATTGGAGATTATTTAAAATTTCTTATGCTGATATTGAAATAAATATTCAATTGTATTTTACAATTTCACCAGACTAAGCTAAACTCATCTGTGATATTGAAATAGGGAGACAAAATATCTGTGATGTTATAATAGAGACACAAAATATCTGTGATGTTATAATAGAGACACAAAATATGTGACATTGTAATAGGGAGACAAAATATCTGTAACATTATAATAGGGTGATAAAATATCTGTGAAATTGTAATGGGATGACAAAATATACGTGATATTGTAATAGGGTGACAAAATATCTGTGATGTTATAATAGAGACACAAAATATGTGACATTGTAATAGGGTGATAAAATATCTGTAACATTATAATGGAGAAACAAAATGTCTGTAACATCATAATAGAGTGACAAAATATTGATCATTTACCCCCTCCCAATTCATTTATAAAATCTAATTTTCTTCAAAACCAAAAATGCCAGGATTTTACTATTTCTAGTGGGACATTATGCCAGTTAAAAATTGATATTATTAGATATTATTAATTACTAAACTCTGCAGCATTGAAACCCTAACCAAAATAGAATTTCAACTCCTCTTTAACCAAAAAAATGGTATACTCAGTCTCTAGTTTTCCAAAGAGAATGCTGGAAATTTTTGTATGTACTTATGTAAAGGAAAATACATATTTAATCATTATTATGTTAGAATATACAATATTCCTTGTTATTTGAAGTAATATATTACTGCTTCTTTCTCATATTGGAGATTATTTAAAATTTCTTATGCTGATATTGAAATAAATATTCAATTGTATCTTACAATTTCACCAGACTAAGCTAAACTCATCTATGATATTGAAATAGGGAGACAAAATATCTGTTATGTTATAATAGAGACACAAAATATCTGTGATGTTATAATAGAGACACAAAATATGTGACATTGTAATAGGGAGACAAAATATCTGTAACATTATAATAGGGTGATAAAATACCTGTAATATTATAATAGGGTGACAAAATATCGGTGATATGGTAATGGGATGACAAAATATCTGTGATATTGTAATAGGGTGACAAAATATCTGTAACATTATAATGGAGAAACAAAATTTTGTATGTACTTATGTAAAGGAAAATACATATTTAATCATTATTATGTTAGAATATACAATATTGCCCATAAATAAGAACATCTCTACTAGTTTTATTCAAGTGGTAAAGTATAAATTGCAATCCTGAGGGAATATTTGCCTGTTTAGTTTTTGGAATACAAAGACATGTAAGAAATAAATTTAAAGGATTGCAGTTAAAAAGAAGAAAAGATAATTCAAAAATGGTAATTTACTTTAGAACTTACTTATGAGACTGGAGGCAAGTGTGGTGGATTGGTGTATTATGATCATCATCATCACCATAGGAAATGGACTCAGGGTGGATTTACCATAGAGGAGTACCCAGACATCCTTTATAGAACCTGTAATAATTATAACACAAGTTTTAATATTTAAAAAAATGATTTGCTGCAAGCTGAAAATAATCATATCACATTGTTGTAAAATAAAAACTGAAAAATATGGTAAAGGTTATTCTTACAGTAAATATAAGAAAAAAAGTCGTTGGGGTGGCCTAACGTTGGTAATCAGCCAGACAGAAAGAGAGTCTATCCACTTTTCACTGGCACTAGATCAAGGAGATTGTTTTTGGCATCTGAGGCAGAGCACCACATCTAACTTCAGCTCCTCACTTTATTGCATAAATCCCTGTGCTACTCATACACTGAGTTGGTGAGGACTGGTATCAAACTTGGTACCTTGTGGTTCTTAATCTGACGGGCTATCGATTGAACTAAGCCAGCAAAAATAGAATCAAACATTTTCTTCAGAACCTAACTTTTATATATCTTTTCTTTTAATAAATTCAATTTACTTCAATTACTTTATTTCTTATGTTTTTTGTTTTTTTAGATTTGGTATCTGTTAGGGCCCCATCTCTGTTTAAAATAGATGTTTAAAAATTATTTATATTAGATAGGAATACCTGATCTCATGTTACCATCTGCAAAAATATCTTAAGAAACTGCACAAAAAATGTAAATATAAACGTACAATGTATACAATTCCCTAACCTCTTGGCATAAAATAACTCCAGATAGGTTAACATGCCATTAAAATCAATCAATCAGTCAGTCAGTTGAGAGTGCAAAGATAACTATCCAATCTATCCTACTACATAAAAAAGCTTCATTCATGAACCTTGTTCATTAAGTTCATTTTCTATGACAATAACCATTACATGACCTATGCCTCCATTACAGTTGAATAATACTGTAACACCTGGAATAGTTGAGATGATGATGGTATTAAGAAGGCCAAAAAGTCCATTCAACCAGTAAAAATATACAAGTGGATTTATAGAATGTCATACAACAAGTGATACACACACACACATTATATATATATATATATATATATATATATATATATACACATGTGTGCATAATAACACCTGCTAGTTTTAAAGAGATTGATAGAAGTTCTGTATTAAAAAATTACATTGTCTCAATGAATTAAGATGATCATTTTCAAAAGCTAATAAATATTAAATCTTTATTAATTAAAGCTTCTTTTTGTCATTATTATTATTATCCTTTTTATTATGAAGATGATGGTGATGATAAAGGTGGTTCAATCTATTCATTTATTCTTTTCACTTTAATAGATTTTCATGTTTTTTTTTTTTATATCTTTCCTTATTTTTATATATTAATTCATTCATTCTATATTTCTTCAGTCTTTTTGTCTCTTTTTTTTTTTTTTTTTACTGAAGACACAAAGTGAGTAATTACTTATGCCAAGCCTCTGTACAATTGCAATGTCCTCACAATAACTTAATTATAATCTGCATTGTCGTTTTGATTTATTCAAATGCTAATGTTTAATCAATAAAGTATATTAGCCCAAAACACATCAAAGGAAGAAAGGAAGGAAAAACGCATGCTCTTTGGACAGAACCAGAAACAGTGACTCATATCTAATGATTCTTTTCAATATAATGATTCAAATTTAAACATCTGTTTTTTTTTTTCGTTTTTTTTTTCTCCTTAATTCTTTCAATCACAAACTAAGGAACTCCTCAGAACTGAGGATGTTGAACATAAGCCAACTTTCATAATGGCAAACCTCTGCCCTACATTTGAAACTAACGCAAATTTTAAAAATGTAAAAAAATTTAATTTAATAAAGGAAAAGAAAAAAAGGGAATAGGCATTGTCCTATATGAGAATTTATCCTCATCCCTGTTATGTATTTAAAAGCTATAACAATGTGTAGTTGTTTCTTCCTCTCAAAATACATTAGAGCTTAAAATTATACTTGAGTTAATTTCCAGGCAGATAATCAAAAAGGTCTTATCAATATCATTAACAATAGCCCAACATGTTTTTGTAAATTCAAAAGATACTTGAACATTATACTAATAGAAAAAAGTACTCTATATTATACTGATAGAAAATAAAAATATTCTATATAATACTGATAAAAAAAGAAGTACTCTAAATTATACTGATAGAATAAAGAAGTAGTCTACATCATACTGATAAAAAAGAAGTACTCTAAATTATACTGATAGAATAAAAAAGTACTCCATATCATACTGATAGACAAAAAGTACTCTACAATGTGACTTATTGTCTGTATCAGCCAGACAGTGAGGGAGTCTATCCCCTTTTCACTAGCACTAGACCAAGGAGATTGTCTTTGCATCTGAGGTAGAGAACCACACCTACCACATTTAGCCAAATAGATCCAAGCTGTGTTACTCATGACCGAATTAGTGAAGGCCTAGTGTCAAACCTAGAACCTTGTGGTTTGTAGGTGGATGCTCTACCAACAGAGCTAAATCAAACATTGAAAAAAGTACTCTACAATATACTGATAGAAAAAAAAGTATTCTACATTATAGAGATAGAACAAAAATTAATGTACATTAAACTGATTAAGAAAAAAGTACAATACATTATAATGATAGAGAAATAATACTGTGAATTATACTAACAGAAAAAGTATTGTCTTTTAACAGTTCTAGAAATTATATTTATTCCAATACTTTTTGACCCTAGTATCTATTTCTTCCACTCATATTTATCTATTCTTATTCCTATTGATATTAATCTCACTATCACATTCTCTTAAACTGTGACAGTTTCAGACAAACTGTTTCCCAATACTACCACAGACAAGCAACTAAAGGAAATTTTCAAAAACATCAAACAAGAGAACATCTTGAATTTTCAAAAAAAAAAAAAAGCAACTTTTCCATCAAAAACTGACCAAACAAAACCATATACTTCCATAAAAACCTATACCCCCATACATTAAAGCCTAAATATGGAAGACAAAATCTATTCAAACCTTTTTGGCATCAAAATAAGATGAACAAGAAATGTTGGGCACAGCTGGAGAAGTAAGAATGAACTCATAATCAACATTCTCCTTTGAACTCCTACACATAGCTGACCAGTAGAAACTTACATTCATCAGCTCTGTGCAAACACTGGATGTCATTTAGAGGACTTACCAAGAGAAATGGCGAGAGAGAGAGAGAGAGAGAGAGTCAAGGGAATCTTTCTGTCAACATGCCTTGATAATGATCATGATGATCTTTGGTTGAGAAGAAAATGAACTTTTTATTAAAAACTTATTGATGCGTACTTATTCATGCACAATCTCTATGCATGAGAGGCGCAATTACACCTTCAAACTCAGAAGATCTGGTCTCCAACAGACAGACTTGGTGAGACATGCTGCACAGTAGCTGAGTTGCTCAATATTGAATTCAATAGGGCTGAAGAGTGGTGACATCTTCGTTGTCATGCACCACAGAATGTAGATGTAAATTTTCCTTGCAATGTGTGTGAGCGTATTTCTAAGTCCAGAATTTGACTGATTAGCCACCAGAGGGTCCACAACTGATGAATAACATGAAGTGATGTCATTGTCATCTGTGTCAGTCTTCTAAAAGGAAAGGAGGGATGCATGAGAGGGAGAGAGAGTGAGAGGCATCCATATATATTGATCAAAGTTTGCGAAATTCAAACACATTGAACCAATCTGTTCATTTTTGAAGTTACATAGCCTTTATTGTGCACCACCAATTATTGTAAACATCTCTCTAACTCACTTCATCAAGAAATAAATGACTTAGAGATTAATTTTGAAATCTAACTATCATTTAGCATAAATGTAAAACATATTAATACCAACAGCCATTCTTCAAGTCTGAATAATTGGAGGAATATCCCAAGAACTTGTCTGAATTTCTCTGAATTTTTTTAGATGAGGCTTGATAATTAATATTATTTGTATCATTCGGACTATTGTCCTCATCTTCAATGTTATTTGAACTCTGGAAACTTCTTGTCAAACTTGGGTGCCTTCACGGAACTTTGAACCTAACCCTTTATTCAATCCATGGGGGTAGACTGTTCTCATTCCATCAACCATGAGAAGTGTTGAGTTTGAAGTTCTGTGAAGGCTCCCAATTATGACTTGAAGGCTCCAGAGTTTGTCGAGAAGGTTCCCAAGTCAGATAAGTAATACCTGAAGAAGGTCGGAGGGTACATCAACTGAAACGTTGTGCAGATAACAATAAAGATGAGGACAATAGTCCGAATAATCTAAATAACATAGATTTTAATATATCTATTGATCTATCTTCTTAGTCAGTATAAATCTCTCTCTCTCTCTCTCTCTCTCTCTCTCTCTCTCTCTTAAATGCACCCACACCCACACACTTATATATGCCAGAATTTAAAAAATTATATATTTTGTCATTTATAACTTCATAAATTCAATAAATATTATGAAGAATATGAGTAATGCCCCCTCTGAACGTTCGCTAATTGAAAAGATACCAAACATGTGACAATCTTCTGGCCAGTATTAAAATACTGCTTTAAGCATATCTATAAAACTGCTATTGGATTTAATGTCCTCCTGTTAAATGTTGCAAATATAAACACTTGAAAAGGCACTTTTATCAAATGCAGGACAGCATTAACACATGGTAATAAAAAGACTGTAAATTCATCAATATGTGGGTGGCTGCTTTGTCTTTGATTGTTTCTTTACTAGGAAATGTATTATAATTCTTGCAGACTTTGCTAGTCTGAACATAATCCTATGACTTTAAAAAGGTTTGGTTTGTTTTACGGCATATCAACCTCAGTGGCTCATTTAATGCCGACAAAGTTTTGAAATAAATTCATTCTTAATGGATACCCAATTTTTTTTATAAGCACATTTTTCTATTTAACCCATTGATGGGACCCTAACAGGTACTACCATTCCGGGTCAGAGTGGACCTGGGAACAATAGTGATGAAGGCGTGCTCCACATTCCCCAGACCTGGAACCTCACCATCAGATAGAGTTTAATGTCATTCCCAGGACATGAAGACCCTCAGCTACCACCTTCTAGCACATATAAGATAAAAAAAGGTTGGGGTTTGTCATAAGGGCAATAGAGTTGGGACAATCATATGGGTGCTAGGGCTTGACGTGGCCAGCTGATACTTTAAAAAGGGTTAGGATGCACCTGCTAGAAGCACAAAATGTGCATCATTATTATAAATTGCAAAATAAATAGAAATACAGAATTAAAACCAGTGATCACCTGAATAGTAATATTTATTATACAAAAGGTGCTTGAAAAGGAAACAGGAAAAAAATTGAATTTATAATTTAATATAAAAAATGATAATTAAAAATTTATTTTCTGTTATGTGAAACTATAATTTATAGTAAAAATTACCATTTGTATACATTTTTAAGTTGGCAAGATAGCCCTTAAAAAAGGCATGAAACCACCTCTTCTCTCCTTATTATGGGTAAATAGTAGGGTAGACTGAGCTCTTTAGTGTTGATTAGGCATCCAATCTTAAAGAAGGAAAACTCTGAAATCAAACCAGCTGTATTCAGCTTAAATTAAATCAATATAAGATTTATCATAATTTATATTGAATATCATTCAGAAGTTACAACATCACATTAACAATGCCCTGATGAGGGTTTAATATATGAACCAAAACATTTTAACTTTGTCTGATACTTTTAACTATAATAAAATAAACCTATGTATAACTTGTTTTTCACACACACACACAAACACACACACACACACATATATATATATATATATATCCTCCTCTTTGTGTACAAAAGAAATGTTATTCCTATGATTCTTAATCCAACCAACATATAAAGAAATAATATATATATATATATAATATATATATATATATATATATGCAAACATAAGATTTTCAGTAATACATTGGTATTACAGTGCTACTTGAATAATGATTGTTTGGCATAGTAATACTTGTAAGTTTCATTAGCAACAAAAATATATATAAGTAAGTAAGTAAAGTCGTTGGGGCGGCCTAATGTCAGTATCAGCCAATCAGCGAGGGAGTCTATCCCCTTTTCACTAGCACTAGACCAAGGAGATTGTTTTTGCGTCTGAGGTGGAGCGCCACACCTACCATCAGTTCCTTACTTTACCGCACAGATCCCTGTGCTACTCATATGCTGAGTTGGCGAGGACCGGGATCAAACTAGGAACTTTGTGGTTTCTAGCCGAACGCTCTACCGACTGAGCTAACCCGGCCCTATATATATATATATATATATATATATACGTGGAGAAAGGTAGACAAACACAGGATGTTATGGAAACTGGATGTTTATTGTCGACGATGCAGCGTTTCGGTCTATTAGACCATCTTCAGGACTTTGATATAGTTCTTGCTTCAATGGTGGACATTCTCAAAATGCTGAAACAGAAGGTCGTCAGTAGGGGGATGGGTGGTTGGGGGTGGTTAGTGGATTTTCTTCTCTCTAGATGGGGAGTGTCAGAATGGTGGATGGTGGTACCACAGGTGTCAGTCTAGAAAATTGGATTGCGAGGATGGTTAAGATAACTGTATATGTGTATGTTTAATTGTTTTTTTTGTTTATATGTGTTGGGGAACTGGATTTGTTGCTAAGTTATATGTGTGTGGTTGGTATGTTAGTGTGATTTTTTTTTTCTGTCGGATTAACCTCCTCACATTTCTCCCATATATATATATATATAATATATATATATATATATATATATGATATAAACATACATACCTTTTGTTGGGTTGCTGATTGGGTAAATACATACTGCTATCATTAATGTTTTTAATTTTTTTATTATCTATTTTTTTTTCAACTTCTGTCTCTGTTCATATTTCTAATCCTTCTTAAATTTTATTGCAGATATAATGGAAATTCTACTCTGAATGGATTCTACCTTTTTTGCCTCAAACTAAGTTGACTGGAATATGAAGTTGTTAGCATTTCTTACCATTCTGCCCGTATGTCTCAGTGTGGACCTTGTATACTATGTACAAGAAAGAAAGAGTCCAGGTACTTATGTTGGGGACATTGCCGCAGATACATTTTCAATGGACAGTGTGGTACCAAAAAGCCATAACCTGATTACATTCAATCAACTGCAACAAGGAACCAGTGGCACCTCCCAGTTTTTCCGGGTGTCCAGAAAAACAGGAAAAATCTACACAACTAAGACGATTGATGCCGAGTCACTTTGCATTCGTTATTCGGAATGTTTTGAGATGATGGACATTGCAGTTCGGAAGGGAACTTCCTTTATTAAACTCTTGGAAATTAAGATTATTATCCAAGATGTTAATGATCATGAACCAGAATTTCCAGAAAAACAGGTTCATATAGAATTTGAAGAGGATGTTGTAAAAGATACTAAAGTTTTGATACCCAATGCTGTAGACAAGGACGTCGGCATGCTCAATTCAAAAATTAATTACCAACTCAAGAAAATCATTAAGGAACCCTTTTCTCTGTTTGTATCGAAAAGTGTTGATGGAACATCACAGCTTGCTATAAATCTTGAAGAGAGACTTGACAGGGAAGTAAAAGATAGTTACAAAATTCAAGTGATTGCAAAAGATAGCGGGTCTCCTTCGAAACAAAGTATCTTAGATGTCCACATCACTGTGACAGACGTCAATGACAATTTCCCCGACTTCACCCAAAATGTCTACAATGTCTCTATTTACAGTGATTATGACCAGAAGAAGCCTGTTGTCATTTTATCAGCTACGGATTTGGATTCAGGGGAAAACGGTGACATTATTTACAAGTTTAGTTCACAGACAAGCCAATTGGCACAGAAGCATTTCGAGATAAAAGAAAAAACTGGAGAGATTTTCTTGCGTCAAAAGTTTGAATCGAGACAAAAAACAACTTATAAATTATACGTGAAGGCCACAGATAAAGGTAACCTTCCGTTAAGTTCTTTGGCCATGGTCCTCGTCAATGTAATCAACCAACAGAATAATATTCCAAAGATAGAAGTGAATTTTGTGTTCACGTCGACTGAAAATCTGACCACAATTTCCGAAGACATTGAAGTGGGCAGTTTTATTGCTTATGTTAAAGTAACTGACCATGATGTTGGCCAAAATGGAGATATCCACTGTGACTTACATCACGATAAGTTTCAACTACAGAGACTGGGCTCGAAAAAATATAAAGTAATAATAAAGAATCAACTCGACCGAGAGACAGAAGATCATCACGACATTGTCATCAGCTGTCAAGATAAAGGGTCACCACCCCTTCGCAGTGAAAAGAGCTTCTCTGTTCAGGTGTTGGATGTGAATGATGTCCAACCACAGTTTCCAAAAGAGACATTCAAGTTCAGGATGTACGAAAACCAAAAGTCCAAAATTCCAGTCGGTTCTATCAATGCCACGGACCCAGATTTAGGGTCAGGGGGTAAGCTGACTTACTCATTGATAACCAACAGCAAACATTTTTTACCATTTCAAATCACGGATTATGGCTTTATATCAACCACAACATCATTAGACCATGAATTGCAAGATATCTATAAATTCCAGGTGATGGTGAAGGACAACGGTATACCATCGTTAAACAACACGGTGAATATCATTGTCGAAGTCAGGGATGAGAATGACAATGCTCCATATTTCACCTTCCCAAGTATTAACCCTTTCACAATGGATGTTGTCTACTACCCCCACCACACAAACAATATCACCGTCCTGAAGGCATCAGATATTGACAGTCGGGAAAATGCCTTTCTCAGGTATGAAATAACCGCAGGCAACGAAAAACAGCTGTTTACTATCAACCATTACACAGGTCTTGTGTCGTTCACTCGTGTTTTAAACCAGCAGGACACAGGGACATACGAGCTGGAATTTCTGGTTAAAGATAGCGGCACACCCGTCCAGTCTGCAACGACGGTCATATTTCTGACTCTGACCGTGAGTAACAAAACTTCTGAAATGCTTAACAAAGTACATATAAAAACTGAGGACAAGATCCATCTTAACCTTGTGGTCATTATCACTTTGGCATCTGTAACGCTGTCCGTAATTATCACAGCCTCTCTGTCGATATGCATACTCCGATGCTGTCATCGAAGGAGTACCCCTCATGTTAGTAGTGGCAACCCAGCAGAGAGGTGTGTGAGTGAACAGAGGCACCTGATGTGTCCATCATATCAGGGCAACCCTTGGATTGATGTCATGCCCGGTAAGGGCTCTGATCCTGATGGTGATAGAAATTTTCACCTTGAAGACTCCAGGAGAGTCACATCCCAAGGACATGAATTTGAAAGCCGGCAGAAAGGGTCAATGTCGGCACTCAAACCCCATTCATCGAATGAAATGCCGCAGCAGGTAAGGGCTGCCAGGTAGAGTATTTTCGAAGCTCTTTTTTTCTATATTCATTATTAGAATAATCATTAATCATAATAATAAAAAAAAAGATTGTCATAATAATAATAGGAATATTAATAACAAAATTACTGTGCGATTTAAGTGATAAAAATAATGACATTAGTAATAATAATAATATGTAATGAATAGGATAGTTAAATGGTAATTACAGCCTCACCCATAAATAAATAGACCCCTTAATTCTTTGCCTACTTTAAACTGCACACTGCGGCTCTCCCACCACTGTGATCCTACCGTAAGCTGCTGCTGATTATTTCATTATAATTGAGCATTAGGACTCAGATTACAATAATAAGACTTTTAATGAATAGAATGAGTTCTCTGGTGAATTGATAGGGAACTTTGAAATATAGGTAAAAATATCAAGAAAATTTGGCACAGCCTGTGAAGAAATTTGGTTGGCAAAGAGTTAACAATTTCTTAATATAAAGTTAATTTTCTTTTAAACCAAAGATTTTTATTATTTCTAGTGAAATATCATATTACCAAAAATGGATATTATTAGGTATAATTTTTTACCAAACTCTATAGCATTAAAACCCTGTAAACAAAAATAAAACTGCAGAAATGTACATAAGGGGTGTACTTATTTTTGTATCGTTACATATTTCCTATTTTTGGTAATTAACTATTCCACACCAAACTCAACAGCATTGAAATTCTTTAAGCAAAAATCAAATCAAATTTGTAAGCAAAAAAAAAAAAAAATCATAAATATAATATATATAAGGGGTGTAATTATTTTTGACAGGTCCTCTATATACTCGCATATCATGCAACTTTCTGAGACCAAAATTTTAGCCTACTATAAGGAGATCACACCATACACAAGATATGAATTTTCTGTGCAAAAATATACCAACAATTTGTAGTATCCAGTACAATCCTGTAGAGTTTGGTAATACATAATACCTAATAATATTTGTTTTAATTTTATAATATTCCACTAGAAATAAAATCCTGGAAAATTAACTGTTTATAAAAATGTGTATTTATTTATGGGCAATATTATAAATATTATATTCTGGGTCACTATGTATGAACGTTTGTATGTCTGTTCATGTACAAGTGTCACAAACAATAAGCAAAAAGAAACAGTTCAATCTAAAACCTCAATAAACCTTTTTACATACATTATCTTATATTTGTAATATCTGCATTTTCACTGAAATGGAACAGTAATTAGCACTTTCTGTTTTTGTAAGAATTATAAAAAAAATATCTTACTCTGATTTCACAACACCCTAACTAGAGAGAGAGAGAGAGAGAGAAAAAAAAAAGAAATTACAAGTTTAAAAATTGAGGCTTTTATATTGGAAACAGATAATTTCAAAACACATGACCAACAGATGTTTTCTCCTTCACTGAAGATGTTATTAAAAATCAAATAATTAATTGATTTTTAAAAATTTTCTAAAAATTTTCAAATGCAAATAACTACAATATTTTTTTTGGCTTGCTGATAAACAACGTTTTGCACAATAACTTTTCACAACATCTTCATACTTTTACAG
The DNA here is from genome assembly GCA_023376005.1 of Doryteuthis pealeii. NCBI lineage: Eukaryota > Metazoa > Mollusca > Cephalopoda > Myopsida > Loliginidae > Doryteuthis > Doryteuthis pealeii. The sequence continues at coordinate 27,531,499 of CM042151.1, read as the reverse complement.
AGTATACATTAATGATTTAAAAAAAAAAATTATTTTTTAAATCAGAATTTTCTCTAATCTTCTTTTCTTACAAATGATACAAATATTTTTAGGATAAAATTCCTATTTATAGAATTTTTGATTGTTTTCCCTCAAATGTTGCTTTGCTGTTTAACATTTAACTGTTGAGCAGTTATTTAGTTGCAAGTTACATTTTACTAGAATGAGTCAAATATTTTGCAATATTCTAGTATATGTGAGTTTATGGCATGTATATCACATGGCCAATTGTCTTGTTAACACTGAGTGTGGAATAAAAAAGACTGCTTCTGGTTTGTACTATTTGTATTTTTCACTCTGTTGTCCCCATCTTTATTGTTATATACACATCATTTCAGCTGATTTGCCCACCGACCTTCTTCAGGTGTTTCTTGTTGAACTCGGGAAACTTCATGTCATAATTGGCAGCCTTCACAGGACTTTGAACTGAATCCTTTATTCATTCCACTGGGGTAGACTATTCTCGTTCCATTAACCATGACTGGGTACAAGTGTTAAGCTATGTGAAATATTCTATGTTATTATCACCTGTGGTCATGATTAAACCTGCAACCAACAGATGATTGTCACTTAGAACTGTAATAACTCAATCCCTATATCTGTTGCGCCATGTGTCCAGGTTCTGACTGAATAAAAAAAATTAATGAGGAAATTAAAAACGACAATACTATTTCTGTACCATAATAGTTGTTAGATTCAGTGTATGAGATGCACTTAGTGTAATGGTTATCATCATATGAAATGGAATTGGTACCCCAAATTCAAATCCAGGACTAGGCTGTTTGCATTTCACTATATGCTAATGCCCTTAGAAAAGGCATGAGTCCATCTGTTCTCTCCTGCACTATGGGTAAAGTAGAACAAAATGGGTTCTTTAGCTTTTGTTAGGCAACCAGTCTAAGAGAAGTAAAGCTAAATTCAAACAAGCCTTAAATTAATGAGCTTAAAAAATTGATCTTGTGTCACATCCTGCTCATGGTAGAAAGGTTGGGTAAATACATATATATGATGATCACATTGGTAAGAAAAGGAAATTTATCTAGCACTGTTGACTGTGTCTATGCTATCCTAATTATATATGTGCTCTATCACTGATATTGAGCATAGGACAGAGGAGTTGGATAATTACATACATTGAGTGTATGAATTTATATACAAATGTAACAACTATTATTGGACCGAGTAATAAGAGTTTTTAGTTCAATATCAGTGTGAATTATTGTTTGGGTAATGCTTTTCCTGTAAGATCAGATTGGAACATGTAGATTATTCTGTTGAACATAAACAGTTATTGTGATGGAATCTAAAATTGCATCATAACTTAGAATGGTTTGTGTAAAACAAAGCAAATAGAAGAATCAAATGATTAGTTTTGCTACATTTTGGTGACATATTTTTGGCAATCAAAAAAAGTGATATTCTTGGCAAAAAGCAACAAATAAAAACACCCGGATGAAACAGAATCACAAATAAATTGATACTCAATATTACAAGAATAATGATGATAAAAAAAGGAAAATGACTTCATAAACAGGCAGTTCTTAATGTTAATAAGGTAGTAGTTATAGTAGCCCTAGCTAAAATTACAAATATGATGCCATTGGAATTTTACAATATTAATATTTTTAATTAAAAAAAAATGTATGTATAATTATTTTGATACTCAATATTACAAGAATAATGATGATGATAAAAAGGGAAGGATTCTGGAATTTTAAGATGTGATGCAACTTGAACCTTTTACAATACCCCAACAAAACTTTGTGTGTAAAAGTGTTTCATGGGCCTCATCTTAAATTCTTCTAATATCTCCTTTGGATATCTTCATCTTTTGTCTTTCATCGGGTGTCTGCTCTTCATATCAGGGTTCTCTTTCAGGTCAAGCATTTCTCTGTGTGAGTTCCATTTTGTCTTCTTTTATCATAGACACAATACAGAGATCTTTTCTTGTGTATATCCTTTTTTTTATTCCCCTGATACATTCTTAACTCACATACATGCAAGAAAGTATAGCTATAAAAGCATGTCTGGCTTAATAGGCGCTGACCTCAACTCCCTAATTCTGATTCTACTTTCAAGCCTTGTCTGATCATGTGACTCTCTAAGCTAATGAGAGCTCTGTTCCAGATGAACTTGAGGTCAAGACCTATCAATCAAACTATCAGTTATTTTCTACTGTTTTATCATTATTTCCTAACTACTCTACACTACCTGTTAAAAATTATAGGCTTTGCCAATCAATTATGTAATATAAGTACACTATAAACAAAAAATCTCCTGAAGATTGAAATGAACCAGAAAATACAGACTGAAAGACTGAACCTAATTATTATGAACAATGTTTGCTTTAAGCTGCATGTATTCATGGCCACACACAAGAAAAAAATATTCTGCATAAAATATTTATGTGACACCACATGCTCAATTTTGAAAGTTTCAGGAAAAAAAGAAAAAAAGTTTCAATAATAAAACTATATGGCTAATCAAGCAATATATCTTGCTCAGCTATTTTTTTATAAACTTTTGACCAATGTTTCCCAACGGGGTCTGTACTGAGCCTAAGGTTACATTAGGAATAATTATAATTATTTCACAGATGGTAGGGAGTGTTTAGAGGCTTGAAGGGGTAACTAAAAAGCAATTGTTCTTGCTCTGACCTTTTTTCATTTTTTCATAAACTTTAAACCAGTGTTTCTCAACAGGATCTGTACTAACCCTAGGGGTATGTTTGGAATTATCATAATTATTTCACAGGAGTGGGCAGGGTTTAAAGGTTTGAAGAACTGGTGAAAAAATCATCATTGGGGGATTATGTTAATGGTTTGTTTGTTTTGTTTTACAGCATATCAACACACGGTGGGTCATTTAATGCTGACAAATTTTCTATTCAATTCATAGATGGAACCCTAACAGGTACTACCACTCCGGGTCAGAGTGGACCTGGGAGCAATGGTGATGAAGGGGTGCTCTACATTCCCCAGACCTCCAGAACTGGTACCTCACCATCAGTTAGAGTTTAACATCATACCCAGGACATGAAGACTACTTTCTAGCCCCCATATGATAAAAAAAAAGGTTGGGGGTTGCCATAAGAGCAATAGGGTTGGGGCAATCATATAGGTGCTAGGGCTTGACATGACTAGCCAATTGATCGGAGGGGGCCTCTTCGACCTCCCATCTAGCCTAAGTAAGGGCCAAAGGGAGAATTACATATCATGGACTGCTCAGCTACCAGTTAATGGTGTGTGTGCATATAACTACCATGATTCTGAAAAGTAGGCAACTTATGGATCCTGGGTCAAATTTAAAAAAAAAAACCTTGTCTGATCAGTTTATAATGAACCTCTATCTTAGAACTACTGAATATATAGATACAAGATTTAGGAATAGTGGAGGAGCAACCATCATCATGGTGGAGGGGTTGGATATATACCGTATCCCAGAGTGAATTGGAAGGAAAAAGAAAAAAGATAAGATGATAGAATTTTGCTCGAAAAATCTTGAAAATATTAAGTATGTGTAACAGTTGTACCTATAATCACTTAAGTACAGGGAACTGTTCTGAAATCCCTACTGAGAACACTAAACCAAAATAAAAAAAATACGAAGATAGTATCAATATGAATAATAGCATTCAAGTAAAATAAGCAAGACATGCTGGTTACTGCTGGAGAAGTAAGGACAAATCCCTAAGGGACGTTCTCCTATGGACTCCTACACATGGACAGTGTTAGCTGACCAGTAAAAACTTACATTCATCAGCTCTGTATGGACACTGAATGCCATCTAGAGGACTTGCCAAGAGCAATGAATGATACGGACAGATGGTAAGAGAGTCAAGGAAATCCATGTAGTCAAATATATATATATTGTTTTATACAGATACATTGTTTCTTTAATTATTTAGCTCTGGTGTTGGGTCTGTATTGTTTTATCACTCTTCACTATTTCTGTTGGACAAAGATTAAGAAATTTTTATTTGGCACGAAGGATGGAAAGTAATTAATCTAATTAATATTCTCCTCTTGAATTAATGAATTTGAACCACTGGCTCATTGCCATGCAGTATCATCCCTATACTCATCCTCTATCATTACACTTCCCAGCATCCTTAAATTTTACCTTCAATCAAATTCAAATTTTCTTCTGATTGAATTCAACAAATGGGATTTGATAGCATGAGAAGGAATTGCCATGATTTTCCTAGGGATAATTAGCTGGGTCATTTTTTTGTGTGGTAAGTTTTGCTGGGGGATTATACTCTATAAACTAATTAATGTCAAGTCTAATACTCTGCCAATTGAAGAATTTATTAGCATGAATACCAGTTCATTTATTTCTTCTATTCCAAACTCAAGTTTGTGTGTTTCCAAGGATTATAGGCAAATGGAAAGTCCAAGGAACCTGATATTTTTACATGGATATCAGCAACCTCAAAGCTCTTATATATGTATATACTATCTGAGGTTGACCTCTAAGGTCATTCGAGATCCCTAACTATCATCAGATCGCAAAATATGTCTTTTCTGACCAAACAGAATGAGATATTGACTTTGATATGTAGTTGTTGCAGCTTGCTTATCGAAATAAAGAACACAAGTAGTCCAGCTGACGTTAACTGCAAGAAGTAATCACTTCTGCCTTTTTATTATTACAACTCCAAAGATGGCCAAAACGGTGCTTCCGTTTCTTATCAAAACAATGGCTGAAACGGTGCTTCCGTTTCTTATCAAAACAATGGCTGAAACGGTGCTTCCATTTCTTATCAAAACAATGGCCGAAACCGTGCTTCCATTTCTTATTAACCAATATACCAAAGTAGTAATAAATGCTTTTGAAATCATAAATGGTGAGAGGTCAAATTCATGTTTTTCACATGGCCAGCTTTATGTTGGATGTTCATGTGTAAGTAGTGAAAACGCACTACATACATCAGGAACCAATTTTTAACAGAATTGGGCAATTAGATATATAATGTGAATGCATTAATAATGATTTTACAATAGAAATGCATTGAAAATCAGGAAAAAGGGATAGTCAGTGGTCAGGAATCAGTTTTTATCAGAATAGGGATATTAGATATAGAATGCAAATATACTGCAAATGATTTAACTATAGAAATGAATTAAAAATCAGGAAAAGAGATTGTAAGTGAACAGGAATCAAAGCAATAATTTTTATCAGAATAGGGCAATTTGATGTAGAATGCAAATGCACTGCAAATGATTTTACTATAGAAATGCATTGGAAATCAGCAAAAAGTGATTGTCAGTGGTGAGAAACTAAGGAAAGCATTACTGATAGAATAAGGTGCTGTGTATAATTGTAAATGCATTGTTAATAAATTTACTATAGAATTCATTAAAAATTAGAAAGGGATTGTTAGTGGTCAGGACTTGAGGCAATGCTTTTTAATAGAATTGGGCAATCAGATATATAGTGTAAATGCATTGATTATGATTTTACTCATGGAAATCAAGAAGAACAAGTAATACTGCCTATAAAGAAACTAATCAGAATTTGTCTTTGTTTCAAACTTGATTTGTCATGTATTTATATCATGTTAATATTTCTGTATCCAGAGACTCTTGCTAAAATATGCATATGCTAACATTTATTTCATTAAAACATTTGGACCATATGACCTTTAGGCACCCCTTTTGCAATATCAATTCATCAGGACATGTTTTTCATTTACATTGTCAAAATACGGTTGTTTGTTAACAGACGATTTTTAGTTTTTTTTTAGATTATAAAACTATAAAACCCCTAACCCTAACCCCTAACAAACAACTGTATTTTGATGGTGTAAATGAAAAACGTCTTTATGAATCGAAATCGCAAAAGGGGTGCCTAAAGGTCATATGGTCCAAACATTTTGTCCTTTATTTTTCCTTTTATAAAGGAAAATTGGTGGAAACCAACTAAGACCAAGATTCAATAAATTTTGTTTGAGGTGGGGTTAAAAAAATTTTACCCCTCATTTTCCACAAGAAAAGCTAAATAAAAATATAATAAAGGTATAAATCAATGATATATCCAAAAATTAGTTTAAAATATAAAACAAATCAATAAAGGAAAAAACATAATAAAAACATAAAAAATATAATAAAAAGCAAATAAAAGTCAAATAAAAGAAACAATACAAAAAGAATAACAATAAAAATAAACAACTTAAAAACAAGAAAATATAATAAAACAAATATATAGAAAAATAATTTTCATTCATCAATACATAAACATAGATAAGAGATTTGTTTTTAACTTTTTAAATCCTGGGCAAACCTAGGTAGCTCTGCTAGTTCTCAACAAATCTAATCTCAAGTAGTTCATACCATGAATAGACCAAAGCATTAAAAATATTGAACTTTGCACCAAATTTTCTAATGTCATTTTTTCTGTTATTATCAACAATTCTTTTACCTATAATATTAAAAAAACAAAAATAAATTTTTGTCTGCTACTAAGGGGAATTTTTCTCTTCTTAAATGTATTTGAGCTCCCAAATTCAAATCTAAATTCATGTTTTTACCTTAAACTCTGTTGACCAGTTGAATATGACATGAGGAATGAATTTTGAAGCAGTAAACAATTTGAATGGAGTCTAGGCATTTAGACTTCTAATCCTATGAGTTAGGCTTACTCTAGGCAATGGAAGTCAGTAAATAGTTCCGTTTCATGTAAAATAAAGATAAGGTTAATACAAATATTATTGTACTGAGTGTATCCCATTATATGATAGTTTATTTTTATTATTTTGTCATCCTATTATTGGTATACGATTAATAAGAAGGTCAGAGTTGAAATATAAGCAAACATTAGCAATGGTGGCAGCCATTTGCATTGTGTATGATATAAGCATGAATAATCAGACAATTTGCCCTTATGTTTCAATTACCAAAAGTCATGTATCAAATCTATTAATGGTAACTTTAATATCAGATGAACATTACACAGAATATATTATAAACCCGTGATCTGTTTGGAAAAAAAAAGGGGATTCAGTATTACACAGAACCAAACATTACATGAGTATATATAATGTAACTAGTACCAGAAATTGAACTCTTAATCTTATCATCTGTAATTGAATGCTTTACCAACAATTTCCTTTGTACACACTATATTTGGAGTATTGTTGAAGGCAAATACTGAATGAGGTTGATTGCACTAATGCTCTTCAAAAAGGTATGAATCCAACTATTCTCCCACCAGCTATTGGTAAATAGTAGGGTAGTCTGGGCTCTTTAACCTTGATATGGCAACCAATCTAGGAGAAGGAAAACTCTGGATTTAAACTTTACGGTGGTCATAGGAGATATTATTTTCAAAGTGATATTCTTAAAAACGTGGTTGGTTGGTTGGTTTTAGGCTTTAGTCAGTTTAACAATTATAGTTAAATGATATAAGTTAAAAAGATAACACTTTATATTTATAGCAATATAAATATTCTAAGAGCCAATGTATTAATGTAGTTTAATACCATTTGAAATATGATCTAAAAAATATTTAATGCTCAGCTATGTACCAGTTCAAATATGAACTCTATAGTGGCAAGAAGCACATTGCATGGCATGAGGGTTAACTAATTAGACTAGAGAGTTTGATTCTCACTGGGTGCCTCATACTCTCGAGTTGTACTTTGCTTAAAAATTGACTTTGTGTTGTATTCTGCTTGTGGTAGAGTGAGGAGTTGGATAAATAGATATATATAATTTCTGATGCGACTGTTTCTCCTAAATTTTAAAGAAGTAAATTTATAATATAAACAAGTTCTTTCAGTCATCTATATTCATCTTGTTATCCTCAATAAAGACTATTATATTGAAATGTTATATAAACAGAGAGGTGCTTCTCATCAGGATTGAACTTATGACACTAGAATTGGTCAGCAAGGCCCATTTGATAACTATTTCTGTCCAAGATATGCTACATTAATAGAGCCCCATGACCAAACCAAGTTATGGGATAAATTTTTTTTTTTTTTTTTAATATTTGGATATTTTTATCATCCCCTGACCATATGATATCTGCTACTTGAGCAATCGACTGTTCCCTGTAGAGGCAAATATCATTTTACCACATTGTTTGAAATGATCTTTACCTCTACTGTGCAATGCTCTACCAATGAGGCAGTTCATTGTAATCTGCTGAAAAAAAAAAAATCTTCTTTTTTTAAATGCTGGTATTTTTTGATATTTTGCTGAAAGGCAAAAAAAAAAAAAAAAAAAAAAAAAGGAAAGAAAAACTAATGAAATCATTCGACATTAATTTTAGAATATATTTCTTTCTGGAATTTTTGAATCTATTTCTTTGGAATTATTTCATGAAAAAAAAAAAATCTAAATAGAGAAAAAGTTCAACTATTGTTACAGCAGACATTTTCATGGGAACAATGAACATTGGAAATCTATAAAGAAATTAAATGCACTTGTCTGAAAGTTTTTCTGTGTGTGCGTGAGTGTGTGTGTGTGTGTGTGTGTGTGTGTGTGTGTGCGTGTGAGTCAAAATGCCCATCTTTTAATAATAAAATAATAATATAATAATAATAGATAAATAATCGTGCAAGTATGCGCATGCAAGTGTGTGAGCTTTTAGGCAGATTGACAGATACAAAAAAAGGGGGCTGATAGGTAACAGAAAAAAAAGATTTGGAGATATCAAAATAGATTTGGATAGATAGATACAAAATAAAGCTATTCTATATCTATCTACCCCAATCTGTCCATATTTATTTTGATAGATAAATAGATAGAAAATAGATCTATTTTATATCTATCTATCCCAGTCTGTCCGAATGTTTTGATAGATAAATAAATACAAAATAAAGCTATTTTATATCTATCTACCTTAGTCTATCCCCTAAGTTTTGATAGATAAATAGATAGAAAAAAGCTATTTTATATTTATCTACCTCAGTCTGTCCATATCCATTTTGATAGATAAATAGATAGAAAATAAAGCTATTTTATATGTATCCAGTCTGTCTAGATCTATTTTGATAGATTAATAGATACAGAATAATGCCATTTTATATTTATCTCAGTCTGTCCTTATCAATTTTAGTCTCTCCAAATCCTTTTCGATACCTATCAGCCCTTATTTTTTGTATCAGTTAATCTGCCTAAAAGCTCAGAAAAATGGTTAGTCTAGCATAAATATACAGATACCAAGAGAAGGAACTTGAAGAGAAAAAGACAGTGACAGAGATTAAGTTTAAAGAAAAGTGTGCAATTATACCATGCACCTCTCTCTCTCTATCTATCTATCTATCTATACATAGATAGATAGATAGATAGATAGATATGAACAAATGTAGCTAGATACAAAGAGATTGAGATAGATAGATGGATAGATACGAGCAGATTGCAATAGATATGGATAGGTAGATTGAAATAGATATGGATAGGTAGATTGAGATAGATATGGATAGGTAGATTGAAATAGATATGGATAGGTAGATTGAGATAGATATGAACACACACACACATATATATATATATATATAATGAAGGACAGCAAATAAAAAAAAAGAATTTGCATAGAAAAGTGCTCAATGCTTTAATAGCAGAGCAGCTTTAAAATGATATTACCGTTATTCAAGTTCCATGTACATTACACAATCCTCCATATTCTTATATATAGATATACATAGATAGATACAAAGAGATTGAGACAGATAGATATGAACAGATTGAGATAGTAATCTAGAAAAATATTTGAATAGGATAGATGAGAAGAAAATAAAGAATGGAATATAAATAAAACAGAAATATATGAAAAGCCTCGGATAGATAGCAATACATGTGCAGACAAGGATTAAGTAAAGACTGGATGATATAGACATAACAATATCTTGAATAAACAGATAAATGGATAAAAATGAAAAGACTAATAAGATCATACACTGAACTGGATACAAGATACAATTAAAACAAATAAGATATTTATCAAACATATTCTCAGAACAGAAATTTAATGAGCACAACAGAAGTAGTAAGCATTTTGTGGTTGGCTTTTGAAATTTAGCATTTAAAAAAAATTTATCTTTCATCTTGACTGAGGCAATTATATAGACATATTATTAGATAAAACTAGCAGATTGTCTTAAGATAAAAAAAAGAAATAATGAAATTTAAAAAAAAAACAGATTTAAAATAAAAAAAGATAGAGGGATAAAAAATATAAGGGATGTGCAAAGATTTCGGTAATTTATGAGGAAGTGCGTCCTGGTCTCCTGCCTCAAGAGTTGCTGCTCGGTGACTATTAAAATAACGACCCAGCTCAGTCTATTCAAAACTATCCATCTATCTATCTATCTCAATTTGTTCATATTTATCTATATTACTTTAAATACCAAGATTTTTTAAAATTCATGTTTGTTTAATGTCTTATTTTTAGTTTAAATAAACAAGAATTACGACAAAAAAAGAAGCAACCCCACCCCCCACCAAATACATTTACTTGTCGAAAATATCTATCTAACTCCATTTGTTTGTATCTATCTATATTATTTTGTTTGTTTATCTATCTATCTCAGTCTATTCAAAACTATATATCCATCTTCATATCTAAACAAGAATTACGACAAATTACGATAAATAAACAAGAATTATGACAAGCTGGGGTTGTTATTTTGATAGTTACCAGGTAGCGGTTTTTGAGGCGGGAGACCGGGACGCACTTCCTCATAAATTACCAAGATTTCTACCACTTTTTGATAGATAGATAGATATGAATAGATAGATAGACATGAATAGACTGACATAGATAGATAGATAAATAGATAGATATGAACAGACTGACAGAGATAGTTTTCAAAGAGAACTGGGAACTTCAGCACACACCAAATACATATTTAACCATTATTATGTTAGAATATACATATTTACCAACCCCTACACACAAGTGTCACAAGGTCAATTTCTTAAGAGAAGTTTAACAGGTTTGAATTCAGAGTTTTACATCTACTAGACGAGTTGCCCAACTAAGGTTAAAGAACTCAGTCTGCCCTACAATTTACCCGTAACTGGAGGGAGAATAGTTGGATGCGTCCCATTTCCAAGGATATTAGCACTATGTGAATATACAAACAACCTTGCCCAAAATTTGAACTTATCTCCTCATGTCCATTTCCAACAACAATAACCATTACACCAAACACTAGAATGTACTGTATTGCCTATAAATAAATAATAAATTGTTGGTATCAGCTGAACAGTGAGGGAGTCTATCCCCTTTTTGCTAGCGCTAGATCAGGGTGATTTTTTCGCTGAGATGGAGCGCTACACCTACCGTCAGCCCCCTACTTTACCGCACAGAACAGATAACTCAATCGGTGCTACTCATACGCGGAGTTGCCGGGGACGGTATAGAACCAGGAATCTTTCAATTCCTAGGCGAATGCTCTACCGACTAAGCTTAAGTATCCATAAATAAATACATTCCATAAATTTTTAAAAATCTAATTTTCCTCTAAAGATATCAAAATTAAATTATTTATCATCTTCCTCAAGTTGTGCCGACAACATGGATTTCCATGACTCTTGCTCACCACCCATCCCTACCAGCCATTGCACAGCATCCAAGTTGATCAATGTAGATTTTTGCTGGTTAACCCACACTGGTGTATACATATGTAGGTGCCACAGAAGAATGTCACTTATGAGCTTGTACTTGCACTCCAGCAACGTCCAGCATGTCCCATTTGTCTTACCTGCATTGTTTGTGCGATAGGAGGCAAATGACCATATAGCTATTCTTTTGTGGCATGCAGCTTCCAAGATTTGTTCAACAGCATACAGCATCCTTGTACAATTCTCTGCTAGTCTTTTTCTCTAAGTGTTTTGTTAGAGTC